>VYZM01013905.1:525152-625491 GCA_013398915.1 Dromas ardeola | reverse complement strand
AAAAAAAAAAAAAGGGAAGCTACAAATGAAGGTGAGGACAAGCAGGCAGGGACAAAACTCTGAGTCCTAAAATAGATGAGGAAATTGTAGTAGCTTCCAGGCTTTACAGCAGGGTAAGCATTACAGGCAGTAGACTGGTGCAGCCCACAGGAAAGAAAAAGGACATCACAAGCAGAAATGCACTGGGAAGGGCAGGGCAAAGTGGAAACGCATCAACAGCAGGAGGGGGCAGAGTTACAACACAGCCAAGGAGGCATTTCAGGGCAGTACGGATAGCTCTGGTGCCTCTGTGCAAGAACTAGTTCACACCTAGAAGCGGTATAGCCTGGGGAAATACAGAGGCCAGCATGGACTTAACTGCTGAGATACAACACGTAGGAAAAGTTCAACTGAGAAGTGTGGAAGAGGCAGATGAGAAAAAGAAAGTATTAACAAAAAAAGGCAAAATATTTTAGACGGTGTTTTAATTTAAAAAATACTTTGCCTTTAAATATTTGCAACTTCCTGTTAATTTAAACTGGTCTGGGTAGAGTTTAAGGAATTCTGTGGGAAAGATTTAAGGAGCTTTTGAGAAAAATGTCCTTTTTTTAAAAAACATTTATCAAAGAAAAACACTCGGGGTTTTCATTTTCAGAATTATGTTTCTAAATCTACCTAAAAAGCCAAAGGAGCTGAGAGCACAAAGAAACATATCCCACTGTGAAACGCCGACGCAATTATTGACCTAAATAAAAACGCAACAACAACAGCTTATCCCAGACAGAGTGTCACTTTGCCATTTGAAAATTTGCAGTTTCAAATGGTTTCTGAAATATGTTTTCTCTCTTCTTACGCCCTACCCCAATTATTTCCATAGGTTTAGTGAAATCAGAGTGGAAAGGCTATAGGTAGGTTTGATCAGCCTAAAGATGAAGCTGAGAAAAACTTACAGTCGGATCCTGAGAGAGGCTGAGAGCCTGGGTTTCTGGCAGCTAGTAGCCGTGAGTCTTCATTGCGCTTTGAAAAAAAGGACATAGGAAAGGAAAGCATAGTGTGTAAAAAAATCAGTGTCTTACTGGAAGAGAATTATTTTAACTGAAGAGATATTGTTCTCTGTTTAAGTTCCCATGTATTAGGACTTGAAAGACATCAACATACGTATTACTTTCAGGTGATGCATCAAACAAACCGCCAGTGACACATTGGACTTTCCTTTACTACTAGGAAGTTATTAGCAGCTTTGCACCCAGTCCCCAAGTAAAAAGACTATTCCAGTACTTTTTGGCAGTAGGCTGGAAATTTGAAGAAGCATCTCACTAAAATACTGTAAATCCCTGACTTAGATCACATTTTTCTTCTCTCTTCCTGTTGTTCCCCTTTCCTATTTATTCGAATAACAGTCATAAACCCTCTCAGTTTTTTCATGTCTTTTTGTGCATGACATTAATACTTCCCTATCTATACTGGAAATACTCACATAATGCTATTTGAGAAGAATGCGATCAGTCAGTTTAAACAGATCTGCCTTCAGATCTATTTAATATTGAAGAACATAATCAGTCATTCCTTTCAGGTTAGATATACTCTGTGTAATGGGTGGGATTCGTCTCTAATTTTAGCTGCCTAGAAAATTGGTACCTAAGCTAGTCATGCAGACTGTTTTTCAGTCAGTGGAGAGAAATGGGCATCCCCAAAAGAAAATTCAGTCTTTCCTTCGTAAATATTTACCTTGATTTGGGATGGATTCTAGATCCATCTTTGCTTCCCTATCAACTGGGGAGGGCTCCAGACACCTAGATTGGAATCACCATGGCCAGTGTTATAGAGACGGGTACGGCCTCAGCTGTGTTCTTATGCCACTTCTGTCTTCAACATTTCCAGGAATAACACAAGAGGTTTCACATGTTTGTCTTACATGAGATATTATCAGTATTTTTATATCTGGGTATTCAAATGTCCCTCTTCTGAGGTACAAAGGCAAGAA
Source organism: Dromas ardeola (assembly GCA_013398915.1). Lineage (NCBI taxonomy): Eukaryota > Metazoa > Chordata > Aves > Charadriiformes > Dromadidae > Dromas > Dromas ardeola. Next base: position 623,528 of record VYZM01013905.1, on the reverse strand, counting down.
GTTCAAGAGCAAAACACAAACCTATTTCTGACCAATTTTAGCTGCAATTCATTTCTATGGCTACTTTATATTGTACTCGTGGGAATCGGTTGGGTGTACAGGGCTCACTTTGATGCAAAGGGGTTATTTCTCTGAGCGTTTTGGCTCAAGAAAACTTAGGGGGATAATGCTAGAAAGAACTAATAGTAGGTGCAATGGATTAGCTCAGCTCTGCAAGAGATGGTGGTCCATTCATCTGTATCTAAGTAGCCCTCAGTTGCCATAGCCAGCTGATCCCAAGACATGCTAGGAGGGAGCAAGAAAACACATCATCAGTCTTCCTGCATGAGCAAATACAGTTATATTGTGAGAGACTGAGCGTAATTTATATGGACTCACTACTTTCAGTTGATGTCAACATAGCATGCTTACAGCAAATTTGCTTTCCCTCAGTTATCATGAGAGGAGAAATAACAGATTTTTCTGTCACCCATATATCATGCTGGAAGGAGACAAGGGCTCTAAGGAAAAGGTCCCCAACGCAGAGGCTATTTCAGACATATTTCTGCATTCCTACAGTGCAGCCCCCCTCAAATCATACTGCCCTCGTTATAACCAGACATGCAGATACATTGCTCAGACTAATGGCTGGAAAAGACAGCTAAGAGCAGCTGGATTTCAGGCATCATGTCTCCCTGGGCTGTGCCTTCCCAGGCTGGAGCCTCAGGGTCTGGGCACGAGGGAGCAAGCGATAGCGCTCATGCAGCGATAGCCAAGGGGAACAACTTCAGCAGCCCTGTCGTGAGCAGATTAGGTGGGGAAAATATTCTTGTGGTCTGATGAAAAGACTGGAGTCTCAATTCACAAGGCAACTTGAAAATTAGGCGTGGCACAGAATTTCTGAAATGCTTTGCCAGCTTAGGCTCCTTGTACAGTGCCAAGGGACAGACTCAAGCACCTGGAAAAGTGATACACAGACATCCGCAGGAAAAGTTAGGCAGAAGGACATGCCAAGGAAAGGCTCATGCCTGGAGGACTTGGACTTAGTCTCTGAAAGCTGTTTCTAAAGTGGATTCTCAGCCATGGCACCAACTCAGTTTTTGTTTTCTCACCAAAAGCTGCAAACAGCAGCTATCCCATTAGACCCAACAGCCCTGCTACTGAGCACTCATCCTGGTGCTGAAAAGCAAATTTCAAATTCAGCCTCTGCTTGGTTTCAAGAAAGGTTTTGGACAGGCCCGTTGTGAGAGGACAAGATCCGTGTCACTGACATTAAGTATTCTGTGGGGAAGGCGCTGGGTGTCTCCCCCCTTGCAGTTGTTCCGCTTTGGAAATGCTACTAAACACTAACAGGGGAAGGGGTGTGAATGCCCCCCTCCCCTTCGGTTTCTCTGTGAAGTGGAACAACTTCACGAAGGCAGGAGTTTCACCCCAGAATATGTAGCTCTTCTACAAAGGGCAGGAGTCTCTGATTCAACCCCCCAGCTCCAGGTTATGCGCAGCAGTTACTGTGCTGCCAGAAAAGCACTATAACTGTCCACATCGTAAGGAACACCAGTCCTTTTCCCAACCCTGTCCACCTCGGGTGGTTTTGTACATGCTTGTCAGCAAAAGCGCAGAAGATTTGGGATTTTAGACTCTTTCAGAGAGATGTGAGGCTCGGAAAAGAAACTTCAGTTATTCCACATGGCCATGCCGTCTGGCACATCTCAAGGATCATTTTGTAAGTGACATGAACCTCCCTCCATGCTCCCTGCAGATGTATACATTTATTTCCTGCAGCACAGAAATGCCTGGGAGATAATGGCCATGATTCTGAGGAAACAAAACCAGTCTTCTGGAGTCTCAGTCTCATAGAGAACTTGCATGTTCTGCTTGAGCTCAGGGGAAGAAAGCTACAAAACCCCTGAAAGCTGTAAAGTTGTCAACATAGCTTTGGAAAAGTTGTCCCGCTCGTTCCTTCCCGTAGCCCACATGGGACCGACAGGGGAACAAAGCACCAACAGACCTGTATCAGCCACCGACCAGGACTACGTGCAGAAAGGAGCATAGCAGGAGCTGGTAAGCTTACTACATGCTTGTTTGCGTGTTACACGTAGTGGTAATGCTTTTTTTCCAAAATTACATCTAGAAACAAGAAATGAGTGTGATGCACCCTGGAAAAGGTGCCTGGTCACCGGGAAGCCTCCCAAGGAAGGAGAGCTGCCATTACCCGCGAGGGAGCCAAACTGCAGGCCCTGAACTGCACTCCAATTTGTCATGGTTATCAGAGTGACGGCCTGTCAGTTTGGAGGGACTGAGCTCCCTGGAGTCCCTGGCACAGCTAATAGAGGCTTGAGAGCGGTGCGCTTGGAACCCTGCAAATAATTTGGCACCGTCACAAACCTCACAGCCGCAGCATTCAGTAGTGCCTGACTCCCTTGGTCAGTCCACAGGCCTGACGTGAAAGCCTTTCACGGTGAGCCTTTCCTAATTCATACATATTTGGCCATCGATAGACAGATACATGTCAGATTGAGGGGTCATATCTGCTAGTCTGGTCCCTTGTATGTCACCGGTCCTTCAGTCATGCTCAGTTACCCCGTATGGGAGTCAGTAATGTTCAGCTCTCTTCTGTTCAGGTATTCTGGCTTTCTTTAAAAGTACCAACTAAAAGAAGGGCAAGGTTACCTTTGATAGTTTATTCCACTAGTTAGTCATTTGCTGTAAAATAATTTGTAGAGTATTTATGTGTCTAGCATAATTTCAACTATTTGCTTAATCAGGTTAAAAAGCCCTTTATAGTCTGGTACTTCTCCCTCCCCCGGTCCCAAGAAGGTGGATACTTAGACATAATAATTAAGTTGCATCCAATATTCTTTTTTCATAAGCTAAATGCACTGAACCCTTTAGGGCTCTCTATAAGGCAGTTTCTCCTGCCATCTAATCATTTGTGGCTCTTTTTTATACCTCTTCAGCCTCTCTTTAGAGCAGTTGATGCCAAAACTCGATGTAGCATTCCAGCGTTGATCCCACTAATGCCATGTTCAGAGTCAACATTACCTTACTTCTGCCCTGCTTACGCACTGGTAATCCAAGCATCCCATTAACGTTTTTTGGCCGCAGCGTAACTGTGGGAGGTCATGCTGATTTGCTTATCCTTCGATTGCCAAATCCTTTTCTGAGTCCATTCCTGCTGGGATACAGCATCCTATTCTGTAGGCATGACCTTCATTCCTTATTCCTAAAAGTGTATCTGTGCAGTCAACTACTTAAATACATTTCACTTAAGTGGGTCAAGCTGATCAAGAAGTCAAGATCGTTGCATGCAACAGTTCTAGCCTCTTTGTTTACCATTCTGCATAAGTCATACACCTTAATCAGCGGAGGAGTTATATTTACTTCCGAATCACCGATGCAAATATTTAATCACTTCAGGCCTAACACTGTCTCCAGTGGAATCTTAATCAAAACATGCCCATTAGAAGCTTCCCCAGTGATGACTACCTTGAGGTATGTTAGTTTACCAGTTGCTAAACTATTTATCTTATTTTATGGTATTGTACAGTACTGGACAGATTGTTACAGGATACCAAGTCAAACCTCACAAGAATGTAGGTATATCACATGGGAGCATGCATATGTTTACACAAATCAGGCTGGTACCTGCTCATAGAAAAGGGCTGATCTGGCTAGGGCAGAGTCAGGAAAGGACAGTCTTCTCAGCACATGGCATTACACATTGTGTTTGATATTATCATTGCTTATTAAAGCCATTCTATTATTTTGCCTTAGGCTGGTATCACAGACTCCAGCCTAATCCAGCCATTGCTCCAGGCTTTTCTGAATTCTGGTGCAACATTTTTAGGAACAGTGAAGTTTCCCCAAGACTCCCAGTTTTATTCGACGTCATCAAGGTTCTCTGCAGAGGTATTTTTAGGAATCACGACTGTAAACTATCCAGGCCAATGATTTACAAGTTTAGTGCCAGCAAGTGCTATGTAGCATCATCTTCCATCCTAAAGGCCTAAAATGTACTTCTTTGTCTTCATTGATTTGCTCACGCCATGCATCTCCTTTCCAAATTTTATTAAATTACTCTGCTATTTTCTGCAGTGCTATGAGTCATGGCAGGTTCATAGTGGGTCTGTCCCATATACAGAGCACTACTGGGACTCTTCTCTTGTTGCCTTGCTTGTAAACAGGCAGGCTGGCATCAGTGGTCCCTCAGCAGCCACTGGCTTCCAGTCCAGTGAGACAGAAAGTTCCTAGCTACTCTATTTTGGACACAATGCTTTTAAATGTTACCAAATTGGTACATTTAAAAATTCCAGCATTGGCTCACCATTGACAGCTGCAGAACACGGCATGTCTCCCATGTTAGAATCTTTCTACTTTGATTTCCACCAAGATGCACTCTGTGTAGTGCATGGACAGTAAGCATCCCTCTGTTTCCTGTTTCCATTTCGAACCATTCAGATCTACTTTCCATGTCATCTGTGCATGCACTGTGGACATCTGGAGTTTCCAGATGTAGAGCACCCTTGGTGAGAAGCTCCTTGCAGCCACGTATGCATATGCTCATGGTGTAACATATGTTCAGTGGCAGCAGGCTGTGTCATTAAGGGCAAGGCCACACACCTGAGCATCCCAAATTAATATAGCAACTCCTCAAACTCGGCTCAGATAACTTTTCTGAGTAGAAGAGGACAGGCCTGACCCACATGACAACGTAACACCACGGCGGATGGAAATGTCTCAGCGTCATTTTGTTCAAGATACACTTCCAGTTTTGTAGAAATCTACTAGATTTTTGTTGGGAAAGGAAGGTGAAGAGAAGAGGGTTCAGGGAAGAAGGACTCTTCAGGCAAGTCATGGATGGAAGTTCCACCACCTGGCTCCCCACCAGCCCAGCTGGCGCGGTGGTTTGAAGGCCAGGACCTGCAGCCTCCCTGGCCAGAGTCTGAGCGAGCTGACAGGAAGACAAGCTGTTTGACATTGGCAGTTTTCCAGTGTAATGCTTTTGATCTGAAAGAATGACAACCAATTGTGTACTCTGAGACTGTCAGAGGTAATTCCAAAATTGAATAGCTATTTCACTCTCTTTGAAGCCCTTCAACTCCTTCAAGAGCTGAGTAGTCAACTAAAAAAATAAATAAATCACTAAATGTGGTGCTTGTAACCTCAATGAAAGAATGACTAATGAAAGTCATCATGAAATAATTACAAACCACATTGTACAATGGAGAGAATTAAGAGAGACTGTTCCCAGCTACCCATGGAGAGATCATTTAGTAAAAGAGAATGAGACAGAGACAATCGCAATACAAGCTGTAGGACAAAGCAGGAAACTCCATTTCCTCATATTTAAGATATCAATCACTCCTGACTTTGCACAAGCAGAATAAAATCAGATTACCCTTTACAGTGACCCAAGAGCTTCCTTTGCTTGTTTTTTTTTGGCAGTGGCAGCTTAGTCCTCGTTTTCCTCTAGGTGAACTGTAAATACACCTTGCACACATTTGCACCATCGTGTTGCAAAAGGCATTAAGGACAACCCAGCAAATACAGAGTCGTTATAGTGAAGCGGGAACCAGTTACTAGCATGAGACTGAACAACTCAAGGAGAAGGGAGTTTTCAAGCATGGCATAAACTGCAAATTCACCCTCTCTTCTAATGAAATATTTCAGCACTTTTTGCTAAAATTGAGGAAATTGCTCACAGAGCAGTGTGACCACACTCCTTATTAATAACAGGCCAACCACAAGGCTTCGTGCCCATACGAAATATAAAAGAAGAGGAGGAGGAGGGGTTTATCTGCTTTCCATCATGCTATCGGATGAGACACCCGCTGCTGCCGGCTTGCTTGTCTGAGGCGGGCGGGTTGCTGGCTGGGAGAATCAGAACAGTCGTTTCCTGTCAGGCTTGCAGGGTAATAACACGTCCCGGCTTCCTCGCCGCTCTGGGGGCCCCGTGCATTAGGCGCAATGAGTTTGCAAGGCTGGGCAGTGATCTGTCACAAAGGAGTGAAGCAGTCACAACCCTCCTTAACTAGTTTCCTTAGCTCTACCAGTATACACTGACAAGTTAGCATTTAAGGAATTTCCAGCCTGTCTTTGCTTTAATCCTTTCATTCTGTCTTCCTCACTCCTACATAATCTGCACAAGCACATCCCTTTGTTAGGTCCTGGGTTGCCCAGTCTTTGCTGATACACATGTCCAAGGCCAGGCTGGACAGGGCTTTGAGCAGCCTGGTCTAGTGAGAGGTGTCCCTGCCCATGGCAGGGGGGTTGGAACGAGATGATCTTAAAAGTCCCTTCCAACCTGAACCATTCCATGATTCTGTGATCTATCTGCAGCTCTACATGCAGGCTGCATAGGATGGGAGGCAGCGGCGCTATGATGGAGACAAGGGCATGTGCAATAGTGCGCTGGTGCCACTGCACATCTTCTCTGACATGTGCATGTTGGGGTCAAGACATGCTGACAGGCATGGTGAGAGGGATATGGGATGGAAAGACAGGAGGGATGTATGTCCTATCCCACATGTCTTGCTCCAAAAACAAAAACAAAATCCTGTTAGTGAGACCTCCATCCCAGTTATAGAATCACAGAATGGTTAGAGTTGGAAGGGACCTTAAAGATCACCCAGTTCCAACCCCCCTGCCATGGGCTGGGACACCTCCCACTAGACCAGGCTGCTCAAAGCCCCATCCAGCCTGGCCTTGAACACCTCCAGGGATGGGGCATCCACAACTTCTCTGGGCAACCTGTTCCAGTGCCTCACCACTCCTACAGTAAAGAATTTCTTCCTAATATCTAATCTAAATCTCCCCTCTTTCGGTTTAAAACATTACCCCTCGTCCTATCACTACACTCCCTCATAAGGGAAGAGGGGAGGAAAGACACCAGTCATGAAAGGTGCTGTGGTTAAGTAGACCCTATGAACCATTATCGGCAAAATCCTGGAAAAGAGAGAAAAATTCTTGTGACAGCTGTGTGCCTGCAGAGCCACAGGCTCCCAGTGAGGTGCTGCTGCTGAACTCCCCATGCCTGCAAAAATTGCTGCTCTTTCTCCATGACCCGATATAAAGCCACGGATCTGCTGACACACCTCACCAGGTGTTGACACGATGGACGAAGCTGGCACCTTCTTCCAAGGCATGAAATTTGGGGGGGGGGACACAGTTCTGAGCACCTACAGCTGTCTTATAGTGTAGGTGTCTGGGAGTTAGTGTTGCTTTAGGTTCCCTTCAGACCCGGTGGAGAGAAAGAGACATTTCTGTGTGATTTCATCTCATCTGAAGTAGACGCCTAAACCAGGGCAGATGAATCGTGTCCTGAAGGTGCTTATTTTTCCCTGTTGATGACAGAGGCCAGTCCAAGGCAAGACAAATGGCCCTTTCACAACATTGCGCAGCAAATACAGCTGCATCTCTGGGAAGGGACAAAGTCATGGTCCTGCAGGGAGGGCTCCCTCCTCCTGCACAGCCCTGCTAGGTGGCAGCCCACAGTCCTCACCCATTCCCAAGGGTGAGCTTCTTTTCCCAAGCCTGGAAAGACAGAAAGGAGAGGCAAGAGATTATACCACCCACCCTTTTGGCCCTGCAGGGGGCTGTTCACTAGCCCATGGCTATAGGGCCATAGCATATTACTTGCTCTATAGGCTGAGCGACACAGCAGTGACAAACCGGAGGCAAGTAGATGGCCTCCTGTGGCCACGTATTACCAGTCCTGCATTCTTACTTCCTTGTTCCAGGGGTGACTTCAGCGAGTACCAAGTCACGGATTTAGGCTCCATTCAGCAGAAGTGAAGGAAAAAGATCTTTTCCTTAAACGCTAGTTAGGATTTAAAAACTGATGGCGCGATATTCAGGCTCTTGTATGTGATACTCAGGAGCAAGCAAGCTCACCCTGCAGCTATCCATTTCCTTAGACAAGGGGAATGATTAGACATGTGAAACGATCTTAGTGACAGTTAAGGAAAATGACGGTTGGAATATCGCATTTTTTAATTAGCTGAGAGCTAATATTTAATTAAGTTTTGATTCAGAGGGTGTTTTTTACACAGATAACTTGACCATGTTCGTACAATCATATCTTTTTGTAATATTCATTTACTTAAGTTGCTGATTTGGTGAATCCAGTGTAAAAATCTCCACAAGGAACAGCTGAAAAGATGAAGAGTCTATACGCCACATAAGCCTTCTGAAAGTGAGGAGAGAAATCAAATTGAGATTCTGAATGTACTTGATGTCCAATTAACCTTTCAATCAGAAGAACAGCATGTTTATTGTTGCAATGAGGTGGATAAAAGTTTAGGAGCTGCCACCAATGCCGGACCACAGTGACAAGGAGCTAGTGGTTTGCATTGCCACAAGTCCAGCAAACACATCAGCCCCTTGTCTCAGGCTGCAAGTGACGGCTTCTTGCGCCTTGACCGCTGCGCTGGCTTCATGCTTTCCTGACGTGCCGCCCTCCGCTCTCACTTCACCTTGCACCAACCCAGAAGACACAAACGCAAGCAGAAGAGGAACGCGTGGAGGAAACAAATCAAACACTTTTTCTTCGAGTGTTTTCACAGAGTTCAGGGCTGTGCTTTAAGCTGGTATTTAGGTGCTCAAAGAGACAGGTAGGATCACACCGAGATTCCTCCAGGCACCTTTATCCCTTCCTTTTTTGACTGTAATTCCCCCCATGAGCTTAACTGCGTGTGGAACTAGAGAGCTGCATGGCTCTTCGTGCCTGTGCCAGCACGGCCACAGAGTCTGCTGCCAGGGCGCAGCCAAGGTGACCTGCAGGCAGCAGAAGCTCCCGTTGCCTGTCCAGCATCTCTTTGCTCCGTGTCACCTCTTCAGAGTTTTGAAATTTACTCATTTTCCAACCCCGATGCCATCTTACGTACTGGAAAAGATGACACTTGGATGGCTTTAAGACAGGACTGAAGTGCAATTAAGACAGGACTGAAGCATTGCAAAGGCCATTGAAAGGGAGGTGAGTTTCCAGGCTGCCCTGTCCCGAAGACTGAGACAAAAATCCAGAAATTATTGAAGATTTTAGTGCAAACAGGTCTTGGGGCCGCTGATACAAGTACAGGGAGCACCATCTGGTGGCCACTGCTGAACGGTGCAGCATTTACTTCATCTGATGCCTTCACGAATGGATAGTTTTCCATCCACGTCTAATCAAGGTATTAACAAGGTTTTTGGAAGCTCAGATGTAGCGTTATACTCATTCAGTGTCATCATTAAAAAATACCCTTTCTTATGAAGTTGGAACTGTAGGAGCGGGAATAATTGCCACTAAAGTAGCTTTGAAGTCTGCCCACACACACCCACACCCACACACACACCCTTTCCTAATTAACCCCGTAGATTTTTTTGCTTGACTGTGCACGTCTGCTGTGGGATCACACAGCTGCACTGGCTCACGGCAACAACTCCAGACAAACTGGAAGAGCACAGAACTGCAGAAAAGTGAGCTGAACTTGGCTTCGGTGACTTGAGTGTTCACGTAGGCAGTGCTTCATATCACCGGCAGGACCAAGTCTTCCTAAAAGCATCATGAGTCGTTTATAATCCTGCCTAGCCTGCATTAACGTTGCTGCCAGCACAGGAACACGGTGAGCTTGGAACAGGGCATTTACAACAGTAACAAAAGCTTATATTTCTAAATTAAAACACCTATTATTGCTACAATTTCTGGCACAACTTCACAAATATTTGAGCATCCAAAGACCAAGTGTCCCCCAGACAGCAAGAGTAATTGAAGAGAGATGTGACCTGCAGCATAAAAGAGCTTCAGTTGCTCGGGGCAAACTTTTAACTGGGGGCATGAGACAGCCAAGTGGTCATGAGCTGGCCAAATCCCAGTTTCTCACTGCAAGCTTTCTAACTACGAGTTGAGCCCTAAATTTCTCAAACATTTGGAAACTGAGTCCTTAAGAGAACCCGTTAACACTGGAAACAATTGGCAGGTGGGCATGTTTATACAGTAAAAATATTTAAACCCAACCCCTTTTCAGGAGCAGTGCTGTCTGGCTCTGCTCATAAAGTGGAAACTGGGTTCCCAGCAGGCAGGTGCACCAGCTTGATCCAGTTAATGGCAGCTAAACAGGTATGTTACTGATTTAGGTCCCCAGAACGCAATGTCCTGGGACAACCCAGCTCTCATAAAGTCAAGTAAAAAAGATATGGGTCTGCTTGGATTACCAATGGTAATACTTCTATTGCTAGATTATTTCCTCACTATTACACTTAAAAGCAGATGTTGGCAGGTTTTTTTATTACAAAGTCAATCCTAAGGACGAGCCGCAGCCCCTAGTTCAAGCCAGGCAATATCGTGTGCAGGTAATGTGGGCCTGAGGGACTGGCTGTCTGATGTCTCTGCAGCTGGTGCACGCTTCCTGGCACCAGCTGCCAAGGTCCTACCCAGACCTAAATCCTGCAGTTCACTTTTCCAGGCCATGCTGAGTGCACGCAGGCACTCCTTGGTCTGTAGGTCAATATATACTTAGGATATCCTGAAGTCCTACAGCACTTTCTTCCTCTTTGGGAAGAGGTAAACAAGCAGGTAAACTTGGGTAAGGCACATCGCTATGCTATTGGCTTAGATCATCTGCAGCTTTCACCCCTCTTGCTGCTACTTTATCTAACTTGTGTGTCTTTAGATCCTTTAGTGTCTCACTTCAGTGTCTATTTCAGCACACGGTAGAGGCAGCCCTCTGCAGAGGGAAATTCTGGCCTGGTGGCTTCCCCGTGTTCATCAGCCAGTTCCTCCTGTTCCTCTGACACCTGGATCACAGGCTGGAGGAGAGAGATGATGTTCCTGGTGTTTCCCAGGCCTCTCTCGTTCAGTCTGAGAGCATGTCCTATTGCTTTGCTCCTCCCTTTTAAAGAGGTGTAGTTCCCACTCTCCCTCATGAGTCTACAATGGCAAGGGCACTAAGGAAAATTCCTGGCATAGCCCACATAATCCCAGTTGGACAGAAGATGATGACTGCACAACCTGCTCTTCCACGGCTTGGCTAGATCTAGTCCCAGACTGCCTGGGCCCATGGGAATGCAGTGCAACAACTGAGTATGGTCCTGTTTTCATAGCACCAATTTTCATCACAACGTCTAATAACTTACTCATGAAGCTGGAGCAAAGCTTTTGGTTATTGACAGCAACTGGAATAATTAATTGTGGAAAAGGGAGATTATTTAAAAATCTTCAGAAGACTTGAGTCTCATCTCATCAGTTCCAGGGCCGTCACAGGACAAGACAGAGGCCAGAGGCTGGTTGGGGCCTCAGTCTCGGCGGGAAGTCAGCTGGCAGATTGCTATCCGTTTCAGTAAGAGCAGAACACGGTATTTCCTAAGACCTTGGCCTTGATCACAACATGCATGAAGGGAACGGTAGCTTAAGTGAGTAGCGCTTAGAAGCTAGCTAAAAACTTGAACGGCAGGGACTAATACCACCCACCATAGGATGAGACTCACAGAGAGATTGCCTGTTACCTGGAAGCTGTTGGAGCTGGAATACTGGGCTAGGTGGGTCTTGTCTTCCAAGCCAACATAGCAATTCTCTACATAGCAAGCTGAAATATTTCTCTAGATGGTTATACTACTGACACTCATGGGAAAAATAGCATGTCATGAGCCCCTTCAGAGGCTGGAAGGCTAACGCTGCCAAGAAAGGGAACATCCAAATCTTAGAAGTGTTGCAAAATGGGGTAGAAGTTTAACAGATGTGGTGAACCTTATCTGATACTCTCAATTGAATGCCAGCTCAAAGACTCAGAGGGCACATCTTGCAGAGGTTCACATAAGCAAAACGTATTATCATTATCCGGCTACATTCCTCCTGTCTCCACAAAAAAAAGGTAATATATTACTCTACAGCTGGTGTGCCCTGGTCAGTGTTCTACTTACAGACTAACACATATTTCATGCTGTCCTACAATATATGCTTTCTAACATTTTTAAATTTCCACTTATTGCTTAGTTTATTATCTGCCACATTTATGATCTTAAGAAATTTACCTCAAATTTTTACTGTTTTGAAGAGGATCCCCCTGGGCTGGAAATCCCATCAGCCCCACAGGTGAGCTGTCCCGGAACCTTTCTCCCCTCTGCACCAGTATCTACAGAATTTCTTCTGTTTGAAAACACTTTTCTCTCCCTTTTCTTCAGTGAAGCACGAGGCAGGAGAGCTCCAGGTTGCTTCTCAGATGGGAAACAGCAGGAGCACCCAAGGGCCAAGTATGGTGCTACGTCCCAGAAGATGATGGCCCCAGTAACCCTTGTTGGCTTGGTTCCTCTCACAGCCAGGCTCGACAGCAGCCCTGCTGCCGATCGCATGAGAGATCCCCAGCATGGGAGGTGCGTTTGAAAAGTTTGGGGGCACTATGTAACTCCCAAACTAATGCCTAGTGAGGTATTGTTTAGTTTATGTGTCTAAGGAGATAAGACTTGTGGGACTGAGCTGGCAATTGGTCCACCAGCCCATCTGTCTATTCAGCTGTAGACGTTCCAAAAAACTTTTGCAAATGTTGGCCAACTGCAACTAAACTTGAATGATGCAGATGCCTCCAAAGAGAGGCTCAGAGGTCTCAAGTGTACTGTGGTCACTGAAGTATGGTGAAAATCAGAGGCATTTAATACTACTTGCACTAAGGGAAAGCTCAACCATTACCCAGACTATGCCATTTCTTGCACAGACAAACAGTTTGAGAGGATGAGAGGGAGGAGGCAAAACTGGAGGCACTATGGGAGAAAAGCTGGCACCACGGAATGACCGTGGACTGGGGGCAGGGGAGGTCATGGAGAGGGGAAGGTGCGTTACTGCAGCGATGGGGAACGGAGCATGCAGGAAGCCAGTCCCCAGGAGACCAGACTTGTGCAGTTCTGCTGTTCAGACACTGGCTCATCCCTGTCTCTTGAAGGCAGAGCAGCTCAAGTTTCTCTGGTAACAATGTCAGACAGTTCCAGGGGAAAAATGTGAGTCTGAAACAGGCGAAGTGCCTTTCCTCAGTCATAAGGACCCTGACCCACAAAGATGTAGGGGCAACTTAAATCCGACTGACATCAACAGGAGCCAGCTACCTAAATACCTTTGAGTATCTTACCATCAGCCTTTTATTTCCCTGCTGGGCCTGCATCTATCCAAGTTGGGAATTCCCTGGTTTGAGCAACATAGGATTAATTTCTCTTTGAATAATTTTACTCTTCAATAAGGTCTCTTCTAATGCTTGGGGAAATTGCATTTTTAGAAGACTCTGGTGTCTGAATTTGTGAAAATATTTACTTCATAGCCAACTAGGTTACGTGGGATTCAAGGTCTCGGGGTTTTCGGGCCTTGCCAGGTGTGGGGATAAGGAGGAGTGAGACCCAGACACTTGACCCAGGCTGGCCAACAGGATTATTTTATACCATGAACGTCACATTAAATTTAAATGAGAAAGTTGGCTGAGGAGTTTCTTCTCTTCTATGATGGCTGCGATCCTGAGAACTTCCTGCCCCAGTGCCGGACCCCTGAGCCCTTCCCTTCCTCCCAAAGTGCTCGCAGTGTCCCACATTTGCTGTCCCCCGCTGGGAGTGCACGGCTCCCTGCTGATAGAATTGGCCGTGTATAATCCTTGTATATTTTATATTGGTATCAGGATCAATACTGGTTCTTTAGTAGTATTAATGTTAATTCTTTAGTACTGTTCTGTTAAATCTGTTTACATTTCAGCCCTCAGATTCCCTTGTTTTTCCCCAGTTCCCCTTCCCGGGTGGCGAGGGCTCATCGGGTGATAGAATAATCGTCTAAACAACAATAAATTGTTGTGGGTTCTTCAAACCATAACAGGAAAAAGCGCAAGCCTGTCTGAATGCTGCTTGGAGGCGAGGAAGCGATCCCCTGTGGAAAGGGGAGATCTGACTACTCCTGCTTACATTTTCAGAGAGTTCTCAGAGTCTAGACACCTCGGTATGGTGGTAAGGGGATTTTTATAGGAGTAGGGGAAAACAATACGTCTAGATCCATTAGATCTAGCTTCTCCTGTTTAACCTAGCTTAAAGATCTTATGCCTCTATCTAATTGTATACTGGACCAAGGTTAGCTCTGTTGTTGATAGTACTGGCCAGCCTCCCCTCCTGCAGGTAGAAGAGGCTCCAAATTACACGACAAAATAAGAACAGCAGATGCCGTCAGAATGCAAAATTGTAAAAATAGAGATTTTATTTGTAAAGCATTTTTGAGAAAATAATTTGAAATACCACTGTTATTCAGAGAGTTTAAATATATTTTGCATGAACAAATCCCAGGATTCCGTAGTACAAGCCTGCTGTACATGGTCTTTATTTCAGCATTATTTGCAAGGACATCAGAAAGGTTTACTAACAGTGAGAGTTTGCTATTCAAAGTAGAACCCCCCAAAAAAGAAAGAAAACAGTATTAACACAAGCAAGAGCACTCATTTGTATTTTCAACACATAGCTCACTGGAGAACTTGCATTTACTGACAGACTACATTATTAAGTGACCACTCAGTGACTATAGTGCCAGAGCTAGCTATGTTTAAAACCCACAGAAAGTAAGTTTAACAAATATTAATCACACTGACTTTCCATCAGTGAGGTGGGCTGTCACTCCATACCCTAGACTTGAGCAGGAGGACAGCCAGGCTGATACTACATGGAAGGAAAGGGAGAGCAAGTCATGCAAAACCCGTCTTTCATAGGTCCCTGCAAAAAAAATATAAATATTCCAGACAAAAGCATAAACTACCAACACAAATCTGTGTGCAAAGACGCCCTAGGTACTCATACAGCCTTCCCTTCTCAACCAGCACAGCCCATTGGCCTCACACAGTGACAGTGCTGCTAAGCCCAGGACAGAGCAACAAGGCTGGATGTGACTTCCCTCATCAGGGTGATGGTACAACCTGAACTAAATCAGCCTTTCTGCAGGAAGGCTAGCGCATAAGATGGCTTCGCCCTTCTGCTTAACCAGGGTCCTCAGCAGGGTTCCTCCCAGAGCCATACTGTAGCGCAGGAAAGGGGGTATAAAAAAAAAATTAACACTGGCTGCACCCAGAGGACAGGAGAGTTGCTTGTGCACCACCGCTCTGCTGAGGTCCTTTGTCTGCTGATGTCCCACAACATGCTACAGTTCTGGACACCTCCTTACTCTAACCCATGCCAATTAACCATAACGTAATCTGCAAAGACAGAGGGCCTGAACTGTTTGGGGAGCGCGAGCCAGGGTGTCAACGCCACAGGATATTCAGTGCCTCAACATGAATGCTGAGCATAGGCATACAGACAAAATACACAGACACAGGGAGAATGGGTTTGAGATTAAATACATAAATCCTATGGAAAATATGTACAGCATTATACTGCCCTTTATCATTTGTTCAACAACATGTTCCAAGCAGAAAAAATACACCACAGGAGAAACAGGCTGTAACTTCATCGGGACTGCAGCTAAGAGTCACGAAAACAGATAAAAGCCGTTTCTTTTCATTGCTCTAAAGCACCAAGATCCTGGTCCAATGCCACAGGATCCTTCAGGTTGCTTTTAGCAGACTCTACCTTGGGATTACCAAGAGCAAGGCAAAATGGTACTGTATGACACGCCCAACCAACCATTTTTGTCAGGTAAATAGATAAGTAAAATACTTCGTCCCAAGTTAACCTTTTGTCTCCCTCCCCCCATCTGATAACATGTTAAGGCTGTGCAATTAATGATTTCCTATTAAACCACACCTGTATTTAGCATACTATACATTTGTCACATAAAGGCAGTTGTTTCCTCATAGCCCAACAACTAAATAAACTAACCTTGGATTCAGAAGCCTCCAGATCAAACTCCTGCTCCACTAGAGACTCCTATAGGAAGTCTATATAATCCAGATCTGTCCCACTTCCTTTCAGACTCTGAACCAACCTGCATGTGCTAGAACACTAATTGTCCTGGGCTCATTCTGCAGTCACTGGAGAGGAAGAGGCATCTTCATATGGTGGTAAAAATCTCAGGTGAGGTGAATCACCCTTGGCCAAGTGCACAAAGCCCAACAGGATGGCTCTGGGCTCTGCTGTGCATACATGTGACCTGCCATAGGTACTAACCGCAGTCACTCTGTTTACTGTGTCAACTAAAGATAAGAGAGTATTGAGCAGTCCAGATCCTGTCTCTCTTCACAGTCAACGGTTAGGAACCATTGCAATACCTAGAGTGGATGGTCGAACAGAAGTTTCTCTGGGCCTCACTCTACCACGCGTACAACGGGGAAAATTTCCCACTGCATACCTGAGAGCAATGTTAAAAGGCTGATTCATTAGAGGTTGTCAGGAGCTCAGGAACTTCATGATAGACATTGGGAAGGAGAGGGTATGGTTATCTGAAGTTAATATAAACAATTAACATAGAATTTTAAGACATATATATTAATTTTTCTCCTTACCCAAAATATGTAAATGAAACTGGTGGCTTATAAGTGCTTGTCGAAAAAATTTCCCAGGAGTCCTTTGGGTTCAACCAAATATTTGCCCAATCTTTTCTTCATATAGATGTAAACCAACGATATGAGAAAAATCAGCACTAATGCAACTCCAAGTAAAACTCCAAGGACAATCACTGCCACTTTCCAAGTGGAACATTCTCCAGTTGATGACTGAGCAGGCAGAGCTGGAAATTTAAAACACATTTTAGAAATGTTAGCTACAAAGAGTAAAAAGTAGGTATAAGAAAGCTTGGAGCCCTAAGTGACAGCTGCATTTCACAGTTTGGCAGCTTTGAAACTTTTGAATAATATTAAAAATGTTTTTGTATGTAGTAAAGATTTGTTAACTAGAAAATTTTATGGACCACTCTCTCTCTGAAGGTCCTTGTGATCTATTGGTGACGTCCGTAGTCAGCAGCTCTGAGGATTTGCTTGGTGAAAAGTATCTGGAAGGTTCTGGGAGGAGAGAACTCCAGTCTGTACGTCAACAAAGAGTCACTCCAAGGTGTAGAAAAGGGCCATGAAAGGGAGCTGTACATAATTTAACCCTCACAGTCCTCCTTATACTTGCACAAGCAACTTTGTGAAATTCACTGCGACCTGGTCTGCCAGCTGTATTCACACCTATCCATGTCTTGCTCCACGAGACAGTCCATTGGAACCAAAATCTCTAAACTGATAGGCTAAAACCAGAAAGCTTCCTAATTGCCAGATAAAGGCAATGAAAGGCCTGTAGCACATGAAAGCATACCTCATCTCTGTGGTAAAGATGCATGTAGTAATGGTGGGGAGGCGTATAGACTAAATTATAGTGCTAGCCAGCATTTTACAGAGAGCATATTAACTGGGGCAGAAGGAGCATCTATGTTTTATGAAAAGCCCCCAACTCATAGGAGCTCAAGGCAATAAGCACATAACCACTACCATGAGCATGACAGATACGTATTTTGAATTAATATCCTCCTGCATAATTTCTACTTTCCCTCTCAGCCTCGCTGCATCTCTGCAGTACTTTGTGATGCTAAATCCACACTGCCTCTGGCCAGGAAAGCAGGGGCCAAAGGTTTTTGAGGGTTGTCCAACAGAAGAGGTGAACCCTTCCATCACATCTCTATCCAGAGAGAAGTATTGCAAATACCACTACAGAAAAAGTCTCCTCATCCCCTTCTCCACTGAAAGCCAATCTTTTAGGATCAGCGTGGCAGGTACAAAGGTGATACACACTGCAACAAGAAGCTCACCTAGCCCTCCTTCTCTGTGAAGAGAACCCATCCTTTGAGTCTGGAATATGTGTAATGGCACTTTAAAATGGATCCATAATCTGCATGATATCTGGACTATGTGTTGTGTGAATGTTTAAATAGGTTATCTGAAATACTTGAATCTCTTAAAGGAAATAAGTTAATTTATGAGCTTTTGTGAAGAGCAGGAGATCTGACCCTTTATTCGCCACACCATGACAGAAAAGCAGTTTCAACATCACTTACATTTTACAGTTACTGCAGTTTGATCACCAAACTTCTTCTTTAATATTTGACTTAATTGTGCCTGCATAACGTTCACATCAATGGGCTTTTGTTTTTGCAGTAGAGAAATAAAATAAGCGATCACACTCCCAGGTCTGAATCCAAGCATAATGATATCAAAGTGGTCATCCTTCAGTATAATGCGCATTTCTCTAACAACCTGTGTAAATTGAAATTGATATTTGTTTCATGTGTCAGTTAACTGAGGCAGAGCAGGAATGCACACGTCATACATACATCAGCATACGTGCATCGGGATATTAATTTTCTGCACTTATCATTCTTTCAGGGTAATCATTTTGGAATAACAAATAAATGAATGACAGTAATTTGTATCTATACTACTAAAAAACTTACTGAAGGAGGATTCCAGAACAATGCATGGTCTGTGACTGAAAATATGAAATCAAAGTTTGACTTCCAAAGCAGTAATCTGTTTAGCTAGTTATCAATGAATGCATTGAAACTAGTTATCCTCATCCACAGGCTACAAATCCACGTGGGACTCCAACTGTACAACAATTGGAATCTACGAAGTGCACCCAGCAGTTCTGAAGTTATCTTCAGTGTCCCCTAGCTTTTTTAACATGTACAATTAAACTTCAAGCATGGCCATGCACACACTACCAGCGCAGAACTTGACGTTAGAGGTTTAGAACAGATAAAATGTTTTTGTCACCACATTATCAAAATCATGGTGTTACAGAATAACTATGCAAAGAGAGACATGGGTCTGATTTGTCTCTCAATCATGCTGACATAAATTAAGCGTAATCCCATTACACCAATTGGAATGATTTCAGGTTTACACTGATACCTCCAAAAGTACAGCGTTGCCCAGTGGTTTCATGTGGATGTAGGGCAAGAATAAGCAGTACTCCCGTCTAAGTAACACTGTTTGAAACATTTCTGTCAAGACTAATCTTTACAGAAAATGTGATTCAACCCACGAATAAAAAAGTATCTTCTTGCTGTGGCTAATATGATATTTAACCTGAAAATTCTGAAAGAATACTATATTTCATAGACGATAACAAACCTTGTTCTGAATCACTGCTCAGTTGTCTACTTCCATCTTTCTCTATGGAACAAACCCCCACCCCAAACTACATGTCGCATTAAGTTCTCTGGCCAGAGACTCCAAAACATTTTTCTTTTCCTGACCACAATGAGCAGTCTAGATAGGAAACCTGGCCTATGCCGGTGGAAGTGTAACATCTCAAACCTACAACTACAGTGTGGTAGTACTGTGGAATTTAAAAGAAATAGTTCAATATTCAATTTGTAAAAAAAATCCAACACAGAAATTGACTACATTTTCAGTCATGTTTGTACAGCCTCTTTCTGGTTTTGCCATTTTTTAAAGAAAAGTGTGATAACAGTCATGCTGGAATGTTGCACAAGGCCTGAGTGAAAGCTTATTAAAAGACAATAATGGGATTCCTGTTGCATTCAGTCAGGTTGGAGGAAGCCTTTAAAATTCACTGAAGTAAATTTTCTATCCATGAAATGGAGATGCTAGCAGTCATAAAAGAAGGTTACCTCTGAGTTGGCGTTGTGAGAACAAATTAATTACTGCTTATGAAATCTGTGGAGCTTCTTAGCTAAAAGGTAGGATAACACTAAAAATTATTTTCTATGTTAGTTATTTAAAGTGCTCTACCCCAGTCTTACAATAGTTTTACGTTTTCAACAGGCTTATATGTACCAGGATTCCTGAGAGGTGTGTAAATATTAGTCTTTTTTTTTTAACATCCTGCTAAAGACAGCTGAGCCGCAGACAGCTGCTTCTGCATCTCAGCTTTACTAGGCTCGCCCACCGTCTCTAAGCTTCCGCTTTCTCTCCTCAGTTCCTCCCTGGTATGGACCCCTTGATACATTCTCCACTCCTGCAACCACTACCGTGCTTATAAAAAGAGAATTTTAAAGTGCCTTTCACTAAACAGCTTACATTCAAGGACGAGTTAGGGAAGATAACCCTTCTCATTGGACAGCATGCTTTCTGTCCTTCAGTCAAGACAGTTCTTGTGCTTCCTATACTGTTTTATCAGGGAGGGGTTATCTTTTTCTTCTGTCACAATCTCCATTTTACAATGAATCTAGGAGACTGATGTTGTCAATTGCAAAACTTTTCTTAGTTCATTCGTGATGACAAAGAAGATTGCAGCAACTTACTTCTGTTTTGATATTTTCAGACATTGTTTTGTAGCCTTCACTATCAGAGTTATAAAGCATATTATTAAACGTCTGGCTTTTTAACAAAACAGTGCAGGCAAATGCTTGGTAACCTGGAAAAAAAAAAGTTAAATAATTAGATGAATCGCAGGATGTCACTCCACAATTGCTTTTTGGACTTTATTATCTCACGCGTTTATAATACTAATTGATAAAAACGGAAACTAATCAAATAATAAGAAATTGTATCCTTTGTCTGACGCACTGGCTTCTGAACCTTCAGAGCTGAATCTCTTCCTCTTCAAATTTCTCAGCCATCACCATCCTCACAACTTGTTAGTCATTCCTACATTATTCAGGGTGCATCCTACTCCCTAATTCAACAGCCACTCTCCCATTGATTTCAGCAGAAGCAAGATCAGTCTGTTAGATTTTGCAAGGCACTGAGTATGTTTAAATCCTCATGAGTAGGTGGATGAGCCCTAAGCCAAAAGAAGTGTTCTTTACATAGAAAACTCCAGACAAAAAATATAGCTGGAAGCTGACACTGAGGTTTGATGAAGGCAGCCTCCTTACCAAAAAAGCGTGAACTTCAGATGTTATGTGAATTGACATAATAAAGCAGATGGCAAAATACTCATGAAAGATACTATGTTGTGAAATAATACCACATATGTATGAATTTAAAAAAATTAAAAATCTATAAAACTTACGTGAGCATACAAAGTATTTTAAGTCAGGACAGCCAGTATTTTGTGGTAAGCAAAACTCAGTTCTGTTGAAACAGGAAACAGGATCTGCAAAATAAATGAAAAAATCAAGATAGTTGCCTCTGTGCATGTGTGACTGTTGCCAGTAAGAAAATGATGAAATAGGTGAAAGCATTTAATCATGGCCAACGAATCACCTAAGCAGCAGTTCCTTTTGCCCAGTGAGAACTTAGAGCCACAGATTATAAAAATGGAGCATAATAAACAAGAGGCAGGTGGTGGGTGGGTCGGTGGTATTTGAGAACTTTACCGAAATAATGTTGAGAACTCTAATTTCTTATGAGAGTTAAAGATATAGGTTGTGCCGTTAGGCGCTTGTACAACTCAGCTAAACTAGATGGAGTTTTCAGAAGTAAAAGTCACCTGTAATTTCATTTGAAAGCAGTATGCATCGTGGAGTCTCAAAACCTCGGTATGCTTGTCTGGACAGGCTAATCTGAATTATTTATAATGGGTCAAAACAGTAGTAAAGGGTGGTACTGCAGTTTTTATATGGTTAGTTCTTTGGATGTAGCTTAGTTCTCCTCACAGAATTGAACATAATCTTTAACTCCACATAAAATCCAGATGACTTGGACTTTATTGTTCTTTTTAATTAGCTCACAAACACTTTTCTGGTAAAGCAGATGGCTTCAGGTTACAAAAGAAAACAAAATTTCTTTTTTTTTGAAGATAGGGAAACTAAAAACTGAAAACCAGTGGACTGAAATATTGAAAGATTTGAATGGAAATTATGATGAGAATTCCTTGGCGCTGTGGTCGTAAAGCCTAAGACAGATAGTAAGTCCATAAGAAGGAACCCCACAATTAACTGCTAGAATAATTGCCCTAGAAGGGTTTTGAGAATATCAGACAATCCACCAGAGAACTGAAAAAAGGGTCGCAACAAAGACACTTATATTTTAGAGGTCAAGAAATGCTGGAAGAAAGTAACAATTGCCAAAAGTCAAGTTAGATCTTTCAAAGGATATTAAAAGAAACCATGAAAATTTTCTCAGCCACTGAGAAAGCATGATAAAGTGCAATGCAGTTTTATCAAAAGTGAGTCATGCCAAAATAACCGCCCAGCTTCCTTTGACATGTTGACTTTCAGATCTCTTCCAATGATAGAAAAGCAATATTTTACAGTGCCAAGTGGTAAGTTTTTAGTGGAAAAAGATTTGTGTAAAGGAGTTGGGTAATGGGGAGATGGAAATGGATAGCTATAAAAGAAGAAACCTTACTTTAGAGGGATATTACGTGTGGTGTCCTTGAAAATCAGTCTGGGTGTAGAACTTGTTCAACATTTCCATATATAGAACAGAAAATGCGGGAGTTTGCTCATAAAATCTGTTGATGGCACAAAGTTAGTGGGTGTCATTAACACAGGGGAGAATAGAGATATCTTCCAGAAAGAATTGGATGAAGCTATGGACGGAGCAGTAGCATTGGGACGACATTCCCTGAAATTTGTGCATTTAGACATTAATAATAAAAATGTCTTTTCTAACCTGGCAGCGCAAGCATTGAAGAGAAAAGGAATTCAGTGCCCAAGCTGATCACAGCTGCAATGCAGCTATGAAAAAAGCATGTGTTGTCCTATGATGCATAGTTCAATACATTTCCAGCAGATACGGGAATACTAATGATACGGTAAGCGCACTGGTACAACATTGACTGGATGGCTGTGTGTAATCCCGGTTACCTACATTCAAGAAGGGTGACTTCTTTTTCAAAGAAGCATAGAGAAGAGTGATGGGCTCCTCCAAGGCAGAGAAGAATTCTTCTTAGGAAAGGAAACTGTGGAAGAATGGCTTGTCTAGTCTAGCAAACAAAGGGTGAGAGCACTGTCTGTGGAAAAGTTTATAGTTACATCAGGGAGAGAGAGCACAATATAAGAAAAGGAAGAAAGGGGAGTATTTAAGCCAGAGGGCAACGTTAGCACAAAAGGAAATGAATATGGATTTGCTGTGGATACTTTTAGGCTGACTATTTGATAAAAGTTTTCAGAACGCTGGAGCATTGCAATTCTGGAACTGCTTATCATTTGGAATAGTGGAGGGAAAATGCCTAAGGCCTCTCAAGATGCCTTATAAATAGAGTTGATAAGAACCCTCTATAGTTTTTACCTTATAACTACATAGCTATACTTAACTGACTACTCGTCAGGAGGCAGGTATGGATCTCAGGCTTAGCACTGCTCTAAGGGCACTACTCAGCATTTGTGTGGCCAGAGGTAGTCAGAGGAAGATTTTTCAAGAAAAGTGTTCCTGTCTGCTCGTGACATTTTTTACAGAGGTACCCATGACATGATGACTATAAGAGCACAGACATTTCAATTAAGATGGTCCTGTTCAGTGCCCTGGATGCTAAAATGTTGGATCTAGGTTATACGTACAGTCCCTAAACCGCTCGTAAGGAAGACAATGTCACCTGGGAGGCATAAGATGAAAAGTTTAGTCAAAAGCATTCGGCTGCGGGAAGGGATGTAAGCATTCAGGAGTATATACTACCCAAAAGATACTTTGCAGATGTACCTGAAATTTTGAGAAAAAATATAGCATATGTTCTACTTTTTATGCATTAATACTGTGATACAATTAAATAGTCTGTCTTAATGTCGATATGCTAGGATGAAATTAAAAGGTTAAGAATAACAATTAAGGACTGTCTGCATTCACAAAAGCATGTCAGCCTAAACTTCACATTACCAGAATATTTCCTGTTAAATTTACCACCAAAATATCCTGACTTTTGTACAGATTATCTGGTTCAACAATACAGCATAGTCAGCAATTTTACAGAATATGCATTTACTCTTGCAAACTCCTGTTTAATCCAAGTAAAGAGGATGAGTCAGATAAATAAAAACAACTTACAGGAAAAATAGCCTATGAAATCCAGTCCAAATTATATTGTAAAAGGATATTCTGAGAGTGTATTCATTAAAAAGAAATGACAAGATGATCGAGGAAATACCTGTTCGGACACTAACTGAAGTCCAGCTGTTCTCAGCACAAGATAATACTGCCACAGATACTGTGTATACATGACCGGGAAGTAAATGTTTAAACACAGCTTTTGTCTCTTTTGTAGTTGTTCTGTTTATCTCCCAGTTTCCATACATGAGGGAGATGTTGTAGAGGCTGCCTCTTCTGCCACCGGTCCAGCTGAATTGTATTGCTTCCCCAGTCACATTCTGAACTTTAATGGACACTGGCACTGCAAAGTGAAAAATTTCATACAGCTGAGGGCGGTTCACTTCACTTCTGCAATTCTACACATTTGATATTGAAGTAAAAAAGTACAAATTAAACCAATATAAATTTTTGTGAGTTTTCTTAGGGCTGATTTCAGCCTTTCAAATCATTCTCCCATAAGAGCAGAAATAAACTGTTTGCTCTATAGGTGCAAATCATTCATTAATGTACTTCATTTGATGGCTCCAAAACACAAATGAGTGACTTTCCACTTGCTTCTAGTCTTTATCACCACAGGCAAGGCAGCTGCTCTGATGAGTGTTCTGAGGTGGACTGCTATTTCACTCATACTGATATCATCTGGAGGATGGATTACTAAAATGCTACCAGGTAACCCTAAGTTATCTACTAACCCTAAGTTATCTACTGCCCTAGTAGATAGGTCTTTAATAAATGTGCTTCATAATAACATTAAGAAAAATCACCTATCACAGTGGTTTATCACTGGAGGCCGGCACCCACTGGAACCTTACTGGGTCCAGGAGGGCTTTACCAAGGTGTAGAAACTGCCTTGACTGATATTTGTATAATTATGTAGTGGTTTTCTCAGGCTTCCCTTTCTGAAATTCTATCCAGAGATTTTACTTCACAGCTGATACGACTGATGAACAAGGATAGTGTATCTGATTTTAATAACTCATCTTGGATAATTTTCATTCTAGTATTCAATATCAAATATTTACTTACTACAAGGTGCTGATGCAAATGTGGTAGTGAAAACAGAATTAGCTGTGGATCCTGTAAGTCTAGGTGTAGCACTTTTTGGAGGGATTGTAGTCATTTGTTCTGTAAAATAGCAATTCGGAAGCAGTGAGTAGAAGTTCTTTTAAGTTTCACCAAGTCTGTGCTATTTATTTTCATAAACAACTTTGAAAAAAACAAGCCCAGAAAATATGCTTCTATTGTTTTCCTAAATAGTTAACTATGGTACCCATTCTCATATAAAATCCAATCCATCAAAGGCCAGCGTAAATAATCATAATGAACTATTAGCTGAGGGAGGGTCAGGGGAGGGAAAAGATGTTATATGCAAAATTTTAAAGCTTTTTTTAATTAAAAAAAAAACAAAACTGAAGCAGTTACGTGAAGGTAGATTCCGATCATGCTGACAAACTCTCCCTGGAACTTGGGGACTGTTGTCTGTGAATCCTTTGTTGCACTGACAGGAATAACTGGCTCCTTCAGCAGTGCAGGTGGCATTTTGTGAACAGTCATTTAGTCCCGGCTGACAACTATTCCTTGCTACAGTGAAATTAAACAAAACAGAAAAAGAACAAGGATTTAAGTCAGCATTGGGAAAAGAAATAAAGAGAATACTATTCGTAATTGCCTTTCCCCACCTAAATCCCATTTCACTGGATGTGAAATATATACTACTGCTTAAATTCACAGCGATGAACAAATTCATACCTTCTATTGCAGTCTTTTTAAGATCAACTTGCAATACTGTACTCATGTTAAGGGCCTCTGTAAAAGCATCTGAAATCTCTGTTTTTGTTATATTTTCTCCTATATCCAACACAATGTCGAAGAGCACAATCACACTGCCATTCTTGATGCTATTAATCACAATATGCATTTTTTTCCCCTGTATTAATTTTAGGGTCTTCTGTGGCAGATGATTTTTTATCTGAAAGGTAAAAGGTATAAGTTATTATCTATGCTGGCCATAATTAATTTAGAAGCATCTCTCATAGTAGGGGAATATGTATAACTCCCAGGCAGAACTTCATTTAAACCAGAGCCTCAGAGGACCACAATATAAATGAGAAATAAGGCCTAAATAAGTACTGTTTTGTTTTTAACCATCACAAAATCTTTCCTACCCATATTTAAGATTATTCATACCCGGATCCTCACGATTATTTACATTACGAAGAACTCAAGAGAAAATAAATTTTGGGTTAGAATTCATAAACAAAATACCTCCTCAATGAACTTAGTTTCAAAGTCCTTAAATTCTGTACTTGATTTGTTCTGATATTCAGGTGTGAAAACTTCATTGGTAATCCTAGTGGTTCCATTGAAGACTTCAGCAGCTGTGGAAATATAAAAGACAGAATAACCAGCCAAAGTGTAAGTATTGTTTAAAAGTGATTCCTCAGCTAAGTACCCCTAAGGATAAGAGCAGACCAGAGGTGAATGCAGACAGGTTAACTCCCTGCACTACAGTTGACCACGATATATCTCATAAATACTCTGTATTATGCACTGACCACTGTATGCATCACCTTTTACTTGATGTTTCTCTGAAGGAAGAGGACAAGCTATTACATGATGTGGACGGGAAGAACGGCCATACCCTTGGGTTATGTGTCTTACAACAAGGCAGCTTTGAGCATCAGTCCCTGAAAGAGGCCTGCCCTTGACCTGCCGTGCGTTGCCGCTGCTCCTTCCAACATGTCACTTAATGTACCAGACACAGTTGCTCCCAGAATCACAGATGCTGTCCCATGGGAGGATAGCGCAAGACTCCATGTGATAGAATAGGTATTTCATTTGTGAATTTAGCTACACTGGTATATCCTACTATATTTTCCATACTGCAGCTGCTGCTTCTACTGACAGAGAAGCTGGGATTTGCAAAGCGAGCAAGCAGTAAGAGGTGCAGGACTCTGAGCTTTCCTAGGCCAGGTGGCTACAGGAGGACCATGGCTATAAACCTGCTGGCTGCTATCTGACTGGGAACCCAAAAGTGTGCACAACTTGCATGTGAAGATGCAGGAGCAGGTCAGGCGTGGGAAGTAAAGAGTGTGGAGCTGGGGGAGACTGGCACGCTGAACCACTGTGGTTTTAGCTCAGTAAAGTTTTGAATTTGGCAGGAGGAGAAGGGAGGCTTTGGGTCTCAGCCCCAAGAAAAGTTTGCAGGCTGGCTTTAAGTGTCTGAAAGTTTGGCCTCTCTTTGCCTATTCATTTCAGTATGTAGCTTATTCATGTCTAGGCAGGTGCTCAACGAAAAAGGCTTCATCTTCAGGCCATGTATGTGTTAGTCTGCTTATGGAAAAAATAAAAGGTTCCTGAGGAAATACCTGTCCGAACTGTCAAGGAAGAACTGACATTCATGGAGCAAGTTGAAACATCCACGGATATTCGGTATTCATTATCAGAACGCAGATTTTTAAATGCAATACTTGTTTCACTTAGGTTTCTGTTCTCCATCTCTCCAGAGCCTCCCCACAGACGCACTCTGTAAAGACTGTCTCTGGTGCCACCTTCAGGTTTCCAGCTGAACTGTATCATCGTACTGGTCACCTTTTCCAGCTGTATGGAGAGAGTGATAGGAACTAAAAAACAAAAAGGAAATCCGTGTGAGGCATGTAGTTACAGTCTCTGTGTCTTTAAGGAATAAAGTTATAATGCAAAACTGATTGGATACAGAAAATATATTGTCTCTGCAATGTTTCTATAAAGGTGTGAAAGACCAAGTTATACCTTACCATGGGTGTGCATATCTTCTATTGAATTCCATGAGAGCACTATGACTCCAAATCAGATTAGAATTAACCCCTGGGATTTGAACTCAAACTAGAAGAACACTATTATGCTCTAAAAATGGAAATCATATCCCCAGTTAATTTTTTTTTTTTGGTGCAGAATAGAAAAAGGTAGCATTATATCTTTTTGTCTTTTCTTTACTTTGTTATGCATCAAAAAATTATGAAAGACTCATTACTGCATATTCTTGGAAGTCAGCAGATAGACACTTGGAAAAAAATAAAGATACACTAGAAAAGAAGTACTATTGAAACATAGAAGAACCGAGTTAGGAAAATAGATTTGATGGAATTCTCACAAGGAATGAACTGCCTCTACTATTTCATAAAAGGGAATTTCAAAACTCAAATAAACAACAACAACAGTTGAAGTTACAGAATCATAAAATCATAGAATTGCCTAGGTTGGAAGGGACCTTTCAGATCATCAAGTCCAACCATCAACTTAACTCTGACAAAAAACATCGCTAAACTATATCTCTAAGCACTGTCTACCCATCTTTTAAAAACCTCCAGGGGTGGTGACTCAACCACTTCCCTGGGCAGCCTGTTACAATGCTTAATAACCCTTTCAGTGTAAAAATTTTTCCTAATATCCAGTCTAAATCTCCCCTGGCACAACTTGAGGCCATTTCCTCTTGTCCTATCGCCTGTTACTTGGGAGAAGGGACCGACCCCCACCTCTCTACAACCTCCAAGCAATAGGGTCTCCCCTCAGCCTCCTTTTCTCCAGGCTAAACAATCCGAGCTCCCTCAGCCGCTCCTCATAAGACTTATTCTCCAGACCCCTCACCAGCTTCGTTGCCCTTCTCTGGACCCACTTCAGCAGCTCAACGTCTTTTTTGTGGTGAGGGGCCCAAAACTGGACACAGTACTCAAGGTGGGACCTCACCAGTGACAAGTACAGGGGGACGATCACTTCCCTAGTCCTACTCACCACACTGTTCCTGATACAGCCCAGGATGCTGTTGGCCTTCTTGGACACCTGGGCACACTGCTGGCTCATATTCACTCCGCAGTCAACCAACACCCCCAGGTCCTTTTCTGCCGGGCAGCTTTCCAGCCACTCTTCCCCAAGCCTGTAGCGCTGCATGGGGTTGTTGTGACCCAAGTGCAGGACCTGGCACTTGGCCTTGTTGAACCTCATACCATTGGCCTTCATACACTGATCCAGCCTGTCCATATCCCTCTGCAAAGGCTTTCTACCCTCAAGGAGGTCAACACTCCCGCCCAACTTGGTGTCATCTGCAAACTTACTGAGGGTGCGCTCAATCCCCTTGTCCAGATCATTGATAAAGATATTAAACAGAACTGGCCCAAATACCGAGTCCTGGCAAACACCACTCATGACCGGCCGCCAACTGGATTTAACTCCATTCAGTTTTTAACCCAGTGAAGAGTACTCCTGTCCAAATCACGGGCAGACAGTTTCTCTAGGAGGATGCTGTGGGAAACTGTATCAAAGGCCTTACTAAAGTCCAGGTAAACACCATCCACAGCCTTTCCCTCATCCACTAAGCGGGTCACTTTGTCATAGACGGAGATCAGGTTTGTCAAGCAGGACCTGTCTTTCATAAATCAATGCTGCCTGGGCCTGATGGCCTGTTTGTCCTTCATGTGCCCCAAAATGGCACTTAGGATGATCTGTTCCATGACCTTCCCAGGCACCGAGGTCAGACTGACAGGCCTGCAGTTCCCCAGATCATCCTTACAGCCCTTCTTGTGGACGGGCGTCACATTTGCTGTACGCCAGTCAATTGGGACCTCCCCGGTTAGCCAGGACTGCTGATAAATGATGGAAAGTGACTCGGTGAGCACTTCCGCCAGCTCCCTCAGTACCCTGAGGTGGATCCCATCAGGCCCATAGACTTGTGTACATCCAGGTGTTGGAGCAGGTCCCTCACCATCTCTGTTTGGATTATGTGGGCTTTATTCTGCTCCCCGCCCCTATCTACTAGCTCAGGTGTCTGGGTACTCAGGGAACAACCAAACCTACTACTAAAGATGGAGGCAAAGAAGGCATTAAGTATGTCAGCCTTCTCCTCATCCTTTGTCACTATGTTACCGCCTTCATCCGATAAATGATGGAGATTCTCCCAAGTCCTCCTTTTGTTACTAATGTATTTATAGAAACTTTTTTTTATTGCTCTTAACATCTGAAGCCAGGTTAAGTTCTAGTTGGGCTTTGGCTTTTCTAATTTTCTCCCTACATAGCCTTACAACATCTTTGTAGCCTTCTTGAGTGGCCTGCCCCTTTTTCCAAAGGCCATAAGCTCTCTTTTTTTCCCTGAGTTGTATTTATATGTCCCTGTTCAGCCAGGCTGGTCTTTTCCCCCGACGGCTCATTTTACAGCACATGGGGACAGCCTGCTCCTGCACTTTTAAGACTTCCTTCTTGAAAAATGTTCAGCCTTCCTGGACTCCATTACCCTTCGGGACTGCCTCCCAAGGGACTCTGTCAAGCAGGCTCTTGAAAAGACCAAAGTCTGCCCTCTGGAAGTCCATGGTGGCAGTTCTGATGACCGCCCTCCTTGCTCCTCTGAGAATCAAAAACTCTATCATTTCATGGTCACTATGCCCAAGACGGCCTCCAACTGTCACATCCCCCACAAGTCCTTCTCTATTTCCAAACAGCAGGTCCAGCAGGGCTCCTTCCCCAGTCAGTTCCCTCACCAGCTGTGTCAGGAAGTTATCCCCAACACACTCCAGGAACCTCCTAGACTGCTCCCCCTCAGCTGTACTGTGTTCCCAGCTGATATCTGGTAGGTTGAAGTCTCGCACGAGGACAAGGGCCAGTGATATTGAGATTTCTCCCAGGTGCTTGTAGAATATTTAATCTACCTCTACATCCTGGTTGGGCAGTCTATAAGAGACTCCCACCATGATATCAGCCTTGTTGGCCCTCCCCCTGAAGATGCAATGATTCACATTCCTGGACTATTGTCCCAATTTAAAAGGTATATTGTAAACAGAAAAATTACAGAAGAAAGAAAAAAGAATAAAAGATAATTACACTCAATTCATGCAACAAGAGAAAAATTGAATTTAGCATCATGTATTGAAATACTCACTGCAAGTTCCAGTAAAAGCAGTACTAAGAGTTGCTGATTTCTCATAATATGTAATGGATGGGGTCCCTAAAGATAGCGTGGTGGCCACAGTCTCCGTCCACCCTTCTCTGCCTGCCATGCTCATCGTGGATGGGGTCGCCAAAGATGTGTCAGGGAGGGAAAGGGAGGTCTTGGGGTTGGGCTCTGTCATCAGGCTGCTCCCCTGGACGGTGGTGGAACTTTCACCTTCGACAGGAGTAGTCGTGGCACGGCCAGCTGCAGAGGTGGAGGCCGTGGCAGGAGAGGGGCTCCCTGTGGAAGATGCAGTGGTCCTTTCCTCCAGAGTGCTCTGCCCCTGCGTGAGGGCTCCGGAGGTGAGCCGTGCTGCCCGCGTCTGGGCACTGACAGCCAGCGTGGACAAAAGGCTGGCCTCGGTGGTGCCTGAGGCCGGGGACATGCCAGAGGCGGAAGCCGATGGCTTGGGGCTGGGCGTGCTGGGAGCTGGGCTGGGCTTCGTGGTTGCTACCGTCACAGTGCCTGACCCACCGCTCACACTGGCAGGAGCAGAGGACGGAGCGGAGGAGGCCAGTACTGTGGATGTGGTGGCCAAGCCTTCCTGAGTGGTGCCGCTGGTGCTGCTGGGCTGCAGGCTGGGAGTGGCAGCTGAGGAGCCCACAGGAGAGGAGGAGAAGTGGCTCGTCGCTGCCGAGCTGGGCCCCAGAGACACGGAGGCAGCACTGCCACTCGCTGTGTCCATGCTGGTGGCAGTGGCGTTGGGTTTTGTCATCGGGAAGGTGGGGCTCGTCGCCTCGCTCCTGGTCGACAACCCGAGGGAGCTCCCTTTCCGAGTTGGTGTGGTGGCCGCAGTCTCCGTCCGCCCTTCTCCGCCTGCCATGCTCATCGCGGATGGGGTCGCCAAAGATGTGTCAGGGAGGGAAAGGGAGGTCTTGGGGTTGGGCTCTGTCATCAGGCTGCTCCCCTGGACGGTGGTGGAACTTTCACCTTCGACAGGAGTAGTCGTGGCACGGCCAGCTGCAGAGGTGGAGGCCGTGGCAGGAGAGGGGCTCCCTGTGGAAGATGCAGTGGTCCTTTCCTCCAGAGTGCTCTGCCCCTGCGTGAGGGCTCCGGAGGTGAGCCGTGCTGCCCGCGTCTGGGCACTGACAGCCAGCGTGGACAAAAGGCTGGCCTCGGTGGTGCCTGAGGCCGGGGACATGCCAGAGGCGGAAGCTGATGGCTTGGGGCTGGGCGTGCTGGGAGCTGGGCTGGGCTTCGTGGTTGCTACCGTCACAGCGCCTGACCCACCGCTCACACCGCTCACACCAGCAGGAGTGGAGGATGGAGCGGAGGAGGCCAGTACCATGGATGGGTGGGATGTGGTGGCCAAGCCTTCCTGAGTGGTGCCGCTGGTGCTGCTGGGCTGCAGGCTGGGAGTGGCAGCTGAGGAGCCCACAGGAGAGGAGGAGAAGTGGCTCGTCGCTGCCGAGCTGGGCCCCAGAGACACGGAGGCAGCACTGCCACTCGCTGTGTCCATGCTGGTGGCAGTGGCGTTGGGTTTTGTCATTGGGAAGGTGGGGCTCGTCGCCTTGCTTCTGGTCAGCCCTTCATTAAAAATCACTGTGAAAGTAGGAAAACATCATTAAATATTTTCTGAAAACCTGAGTTTTGCAAGCAAAGGGACATTCTATAATTTCTTTTGTCTCAGAGTCCTTCCTTTCTGCTGTAATCATTCTAAGAGCTGAATTTGTACTCCAATACATAGTAATCACTAAGAAGAAACTGCAGGACATTATAGAAGATGAAGAGCATACACGCATAGATACATGCACGTGGTCTATTCTAGAACAAAAATTGGAATTAATCATGTGGACAAGTCTACTGAAATATTTTATATATATAAAGTGACATTCTTAAATGCCCTGCGCTACTTTGCAGGAATACCTGCCGCAAGTCAGATACCTTCTCACTTTCCCAGTTCAGCCATCATAAATTGCTTATCTTTTAGCTCTGCACATCTTCTTCATTCCTTTCTACCTGCACCTGTTGCCTCTCTTGTCAGGACCTGGCATTTTTATAACATTTGGGTTATTTCATGATAAAGACATCAGATTTTGACCTTCCAGCATTCCTCTCACTTTATAATCATAAAGCAGTTATGACTACATCTTCAAATTAATGTTCAGGGACTCTAATTTTGGTGCAGTGAATTGCTTACCTTTTGGCTGAATAGGAAACTCAGACTCCTAACTTTCCTTATCCAGCCACAGTGTATTTCAGATGGTCAAATCAGCTAAAATTTATATAATTAGTACTGTTCCTCCGCATCATCAGTATTCAAATGCTATTAAATACATGCATGATATTCAATGTGTTATTCATGTGATATTCAATGTTCATATCAACACAGAAGTTCAAATACCAGTAGGCATAAATGTTTTAAAAAAATCCCTTTTACCTTCCAACATAAAAAGCATTTTTTTCTGAAATGTCTAGAGTATTAACATGGAAAATTAATAAAGAACAGAATGCATTTTTTCTGCATCATTTTCTCCTCATCTTTTTGCATATATGTTTTTATTTCCATTTCTTTATTTTGCAAGGCAATCATGTCTTTCTTATTTACTGGCTGTCAGTCAGGAGAGAGAGGTTTTTCTGTGCGTATCTTTAGGTTGATATCATAAATCATAATAATCATGGGAGAAAATTAATTGCTTTCCTGTGTTTACCTGTATCTCTATGAATAACTCGTAACTATTTTAGTTTGTAAGTATGAAGATGCAACATTTCTAACAGTCCTGAAATTTCTTTAAAGGGAAAACCAAATCCTTTTTCCGTTGTGATTACTCAGGCTAATTCAGGCTCATTTCATTTACTTGCTCAAGTCATTTAACCTTGATTTTGAGGAGCGGTTTTGTTACTACTGTCTTATGTTAGTATTACTCCTGAGCTACACTTAGTTATAATCCTGGGTCTTTAGTTTTGTCTGTATAAAACTTAAAGGATTCTCAGAGAGAGTATACTGGAGTAGAACTATCAAATTCTTAAGAACCACATTAATTAACTTCTTTTGTCTCTATTTACCTGTAAAACTAAAGTGGTATTTTCATATTATTTGGTGTATACATAAAAGCTTGTAAAATATGTAACAACATATATTTTGCAAAATTCCTCATATACTTTGGATTATTTAGAGCAAGTGCTGATCACTCAAGAAACTTAAACTCATCTGCATTGAAAGGCATGCAATTAGACAGTAAGAATGAAATAATGCAGCCCTCTGAATTTGTAGATGTTATTTTAAGAAACTTTTACAGTACAGTGAGAACACAGCCCAATTAATACAACCTAGTCCATGGTTTCTTATGAGTCTTTTCCTAAAGAGTCTCTCAGGGGAGAAAAATTGGCAAAATAGATCATTCATTAGTCTCATAACCAAGTCTAAGGCTAAAAAAAGTCATAAAATCTGGTGAGACACTGCATGTTTCATCTTTTAGATCAGAGTTTTCCAAATATTTTTCTCTCATTCTTTTATCTACTTATGTCCCTTTGTGTCACTACTAAAATAACTGCTGAAAAACTACACATTCAAGAGAAATAAAAAAAAAAAATTAACCATAAGTATTGCAGGTTATTGCATTTTGTATTGATTTTTAGCCATCCAGCCCTGCACCCAGTTTATCATTACAAATGCATCTCAAGGACATCCTCTAAATATATAGCAATGGTAAAGAATCAAATTGATTTTAACTTACACAGAATAAAAGAGAAAATGAATTGCCGAAGGTAGTTCTGAGTCCCCATGTTGAGTTTTCACCTCCTTGCAGTATTCTTTCCATTTGTGAATCTGGCATTTTGAATTGGAGACTTCAGTAATTTAAACAGGGGTGAGGCTGAATTGTGACGTCCTAGCCTCAGCTAATCCCTCACACAAGTGGGACCACAGCCAATGTAATGAAATTCACACACCTGACCTGTACTATAATAAATTCCAAAGTTTTCTGTTGAAATATGCTTGCTTTCCTTTAATGGAACAAAGTCTGAATGTGAATCAAAGGCTAGCGAGTCAAAAGGAAGGACAGACAGAATTCAGTGAGCAGAGCATCACACCTGAACATCGTTTTTGTTCAGGATATTTGAGAAGCAGAATATTTTAACAACCTTGGGCCTGGGCAATACATGACTAAGATACAGAACTGAAGAGCCTTGAGTCCAAAGGAGTCCCTAATTAGGAGATACAACTTTTTTCTCCCCATTTTCCTGTATTTTTAATTATTTAGTAGTAAATGTTTAAGTATTCAGTTCTAACTTGTATTTTTGTTGTATTAGAATGGCAAATAGCTAGAAATGCACCAAACAGACATCAGCCTTTGGTTCTCCAATACTGTAAGAAGGCTGGAGTGGTTATAAACCTCTGCTACTTCACCTCTTTGAACTAGGTGGAAAATACTGGATAACCAGGCCTCTCATTCTTAGCTGAGATTATTCACATTTTCTTTAGCAGGTAAGATCTTCTTAACTATTGGCAGTGCATACGGACAGTCATGGCTGGTCGCCCGCTTTGGGTCACATCTTTACCCCAATTATACCATACTCACCTTCCTTCTTTTCAGTGACAAATCGTTATAGAAACCTCAGGCCTCTTGTGTGCCTGTGGGCTCATCAGTGACTTGAACATTTACATTATGTCATATTTTTAGTACCTTTGCCTGCCTGAGGTTTAAGCTAATAAAAGCCTTCACTATATCATTTTCAATGCTGCTAAACAGAGCTCTCGTCATTCTTCGTGAAGGGAAAGGGCTCCCTCTTACTCTGCAGCACACCGGGAGGTCATACCTGCCTCTCTGAGGGATGCTACCAGTGCTGGCACAGCAAGACCAGTGACTGTACTTAAATTTCCTACACTCCCTATCTGGAGTGGAGTGGGGTGGTGTGGAGTGAGCAGGTTAAGGACTGAAGAAGGAAGACAATTTTTTATCTGAACTGTTCTCAAGTTTTTTATAGATATGCCAAGGGCTGGCATATCTATAACTACATGAATTCTAGATTTTGCTACAGCAGTTACATTTTCTAAAATTAGTTTCGTTTTGGCTTTCATTTGACAGGGAAGTAAGATGCAGGCAAACCGTCCTTGAAATGAACCCAAGAAAGGGTATTGTTCTCTGTTGTGAGGTAGCAGATTTCAGCTTCGTGCCTTGTTTGATGTAGGATCTCCTGACGCGGTCAGATGTTTTCTTAGCAATCGCTTGTTTACAACTTTAACTGAAATGCCTAAGGAATGCATATGAGCTATTTCCTGTTGCATAAATCATTGGAAATACCATCTTCCTTTTACTCAGGAGGTCAATGTCTTCAGGCTCCTCTCTCTCTTGGACTCCCGTTGGCCTAACACCAGTCTTTAACTCATACTCAGCTTGGGCACTTATGGTGGTACCATTCCACACACAAGGGTAGTATTTGGACCTAATCCCTTCCTGTGACCTTTACAGGTCCTACTCATCTATGAACAATGTACCAACCATCTACCATCTACTACCAATGCTCTTGCAAACTAGAGCCTCTGTCCCTATCAAGGGAAGGGCAGGATATGCCACTCCCTACCTCTCTTAACCAGGATCATCCTCTATGAAATGAGAGCCATAGAAAATTGGCTGCACAGTCTATTAAGTCAGGTTTTTAACTGCCTTAGAAGAAGCATCACTGTTTTTTAGTGTACAGTGACATTTAACTCATTTGAAAAAAGTCCTTTTTGAACCAAAAGAACAAAACAAGTTCAGATTTAGTAGTATAAGCTCATTTTTACTAACATACAGCAAATGACATATCAACTTAAAAAAAAAAAAAAGGACTTCTCTTTTTTCAGGGGAATAGATATGGGAGGGTGGCTGATTGATTGTTTCATTGCAGCCTACCACCTGAGGTTCAGGTAAGCCTCTCTGTTAGGCAGCCTTGATTACACAGTTTCTCTTTTTACACCTGTGACAATTTACGCCCTAAAAGCAAACTAGCTTCTAATTCAGCTTGCTATATATTTTACTATAAGAGTTTTTTCCTGGCAAATGCAGAACAAGTTTTAACACATGCCTTAAAGATATGAGAGTTCCCAGTATGAAACTGGTGACTCTTCTCAAAATTTTTAAATGCCTTTTGACTCATCTCACCAACCTATAAACTCAAGGTTTGACTGACTACCTACTTCTTACATGGATCTTTCAAAGCTTGTGAGGAAATTGAGGTTACATCTAGAGGTAGGAGGTGAAAATACACAGGGAAATAACAAGATCAAAATGCCATATATTTCACTTGTTAAAACTTTGGCATTCCTTTAGGTTGCTCAAAGACTCTGGGCTTTACATTGCAAAAAAAACCCCTTAAGATACTAATTCCATCTGCTTAAGAATATGTTGTTAAAAGCCTGTGTTTACCAAGGCCTTAACTTCTCAAAATAAGGATGAAGCTAAAAGAAATACAGAGGTCATCTGAACTGGTAAAGGCGGTGTCTTTTCTTAAGTCAAAGAATACAATGGTGAGAAAAACAAAATTCTTGTGAGCATCTAAGCCCCTCAGCCAACTTGAATCACAAGCAACTAGTTACTTCACAGCTGAAAGATAAACAACCCATTTTGAGGTACTCAGTTTTCTAATGCTCCCTTCTGCCAGCCATCACCAAACACTTCCAGATTCTCACTTGCCCATTTATTAGTCAAAAATGGAATTTCTTGGGGAAATCACAATTCAGAGGAAGAGGACAATACTGTTTTTAACTTATTTTATTGTGTTGTAGTACCAAACTAACATACCCAAGAACCTCCAAAAACATATCAGTACTGTCAGTGAGAATGTGTATTGTTCTGAGGGTGTTGGGAGTGAAAGAAAAAGGGGAGTTTCGGCAGGAACTGTACTTTACACATGTATAAGAATGTCTGTGAGGCCACGTAACTGTCATCATTGTTACAAAACAAAATCTATTCCAGATTACTTAGAGTAACACAGAAGGATCTCTGTAATGCCTGTAATTGAAACACTTAGAAGCAGGATGTACCTGCACTGTCACAAAGTGCAGCCCCAATATGGATTTCAGACATTCAAACCCTCCTGCCTTCTACAGTCACTCAACAGGTTTTTGCTGGAGGGATAGATTATTATTGTTATTTTTTTAATACTAGCTGTGGGTCAATGACATTTCCAGCTGACATTCTGTATCATTTACAATTACACTTGTGTAAAAGTGCCCTATCACTGAATTTTCTTTTCAATTAGTTAATGTGTGGACCTCGGCCCACACATTAGAGAGCTCGGCCCACCTGAACAATGTAAAACTGAATTATTCCATAGAAATCATTGGATTTGTTCCAATATCAGCCTATTGTATATTAACTCAGGACTGTCTCTTAGGTTTTTATTTTATGTTTGCCTTCTCGTTAATCATGAATGGAAGTGAGGTTCCTCCTTGTCCAAAACTGTTTCCAAAAGAACTGCATTCTCATGTTGTAGTTTCGGTGTCAGAGAGAATGTTGGTTTTTTTCAACAATTCTCTTACTTGCAATTGATGCGTGCATTTCTATTACAGTGTGATTCCAAACAGCACTGATGTGATATGTACTTTCTACTGATCACAAAAGTCCAAAAACATTCAAAGTATATGGGTTTAAATGGACACTCAAAATTTATTGTCCATGAGGCTTCAAAGTGTTCCAGAGAAAAAAATAATGCTGAGGAGTATTAAAAGTTAAACAGATATAAGGAAATTAGTTGGTATTAGCACTAGACATTCAAAGAGCATAAGCTGTCTTGGTCAGAGACCTAAACAGCATACCATGTTCCAACAGGGTCCCTGTTCCCACATCATCCATACTGAAGACCTGGTTGAAATAAGCTGAATTTCCCCCTTGCCTCTTTTTACGTTTGGTGAGAAAGCAATCTGAGGGAGGTTCAGGAGTATTTCTGTTTCTCACCCCAATAGGAAATTAGTGTACAGGGGGCATTTCATGGAATATGGGAGACATGTAGCTCCCCCACTATAGATATCATGCACACGGGTACTGAGATAACTCTGAGAAGCTACTTGCTTTCTAGCACACCATGTGAGCTATGGTGTTGTGAAACCTCTCTTATACAAACTGAGGGCTCAGGGCATTTATTTACTCACAGCATGATTGAGATAAAAATTTCCTAACTGGCAGGCCCCTGAACAATCCAGCTGATAAGAAGGCAGGAAATTTTTCCCTTGTGCTACACAGGACTTCCGGATACATTTAGAAAGTTCCTATTCACTAAGGCTCACCTATACTTCACTAAAGACATGACTGGGCCTGCTGTCCTGTTGCTCATGGGTGGAGGAACTACAGAAAACAAAGTCATTTATGAGCCATCAGGCTGTAAACCATGCTATCATTTCTGAAATGGTCCGTCAATACCCCTCGGCAATGAATCATGGTGGGCTTTATACACAGCCCATATCCCTTTTACATAGATAGTGAGACAATTCTAAACTATGCTTTGTGAAGACAAAGAACCACTAAAAAGCAGCATATTGCACGCATCTTGGCCATTTGGGACTCAGTGTAATATGGAGGGTAGGGGAAAGCCACTCCCAGGTGGCCAAGACACCCTTGTGGCTCCCTGACAACAAAATCACCAAAAAAGTTACCTAATTCAGAGAAACAATTCACAGAAGCCTTGAGCTCTCTTGACTACCATCTCCCCATAACTAGCTATCCAAAGCTCAGCCGAACCAGACTAAGAAACATTGTGATCTTGGCTTGAAAGCAATAATGGGAGAAACAAAAAGGAAACAAACAAGGGCAAGAGATGCCTCTATTTGCCTCCTAGATTTGGGGAACTTTGATGTTCGTGTTGAGATACTTTTTGCTGCATTATAATGGTTGAAAATTTAGGACAGAAGAACTAGGAATGCTGAAGATCTATGTTTCTATGGGAGCTTGAGGCTTTAAAAAAAACAAGTGTCATCAAAAAAAAAGTGCCAGGCTTGCAATGAAAGAAAATGGGCTTCTTAGAAACTATTCCTGTTTGAAGTTGGCAAAGCATAGTTCTTTTTGTGGAGGGCTAATGAGGCATGATGCTGAGTAGAGAGCCGCAGAGGTAATGAGTGTGCTTTAACTAGCTCTGATCAGGTGAAATCCACATTTTCCTTCCCAGACTTGCATTGCATTATCCTGAAAAGAGCAAATGGAAGAGAAATCAAGTACAAAATACCAGGACAACAGCAAACAGCACAGATGAAGAATGAGAGATACATCTGAAACAAATCAATAGCCAGAGTTCACAATCTAACTTGGAAACTCAGCAGCTTCCAAACAAGCATCTCACGGATTTGTCAAAATGCTCTACTCTGGAAACGAGCATAGCACAAAACAGAGAGAAGCTTTCTGTGCAGGAGAGGAGATACATCTTCTGGGAGAGGGGAGGTATGTTCTGCATTTGGGCAGGGCACAAAACCAAAAGCACACCATCACCAGAGAATGTGTCTACTTCACTCAGTAGGACTCCACAAAGAGATCCCTGTGGTAGGACCAGCCAAGGTGGCTCTAGAATGGTGGCTCCTGATTCTGGTATCAGGAAAGCCCAAGTAATCTCAATGTTCGACTACATATTATTGGTACTGAAAAAAAAGATAGCACTATAATACTAACGAGACTATGCTGTTTCTGTGACTTCATTAGCAACCTTTCAGGACTTTCTTCTGTGCTGTGCAGATGCATCAGCTTGGTTATACCTGTATCAGGGAATTTCTAACACAGCACTGCATAAAGCTGTGTAGAAAAATTGTCACCATAAGTCTGGACAGGAAAAGGAAGAAGAAAAAATTACTCCAAACAGGAAAGTCCAGTTCTCCACCAAGCAGCATCACTGACACTGCGTCTGCGTCAGAAACATATTCAAATAGCCCACTGACAGAGAACAAATATCCATGTTAATCATAAACTACAGATGAGAATTAAGAAATTAGCTGTGGGTTCCAGGGTAGAATTCAAAAGACAGCACTCAGCCAGGGATCATTGCCAACAATAACAGTGTAAGTTCATTACATAGAGCAGGCATCCAAAACTAGAACAGTGACTCCCAAGGAAGATCCTCCTGTCTTGGAGGCTTGCTGCAGGGGATCTAATGCCTTTCTTGAAAACTAAAAGAAATATAATGGTAGACAGAGAGATCAGGCTGCTGTCAATGTGGCTACTGGCACCCATCCCTCTGACAGTTCTGTTTCCCTCTTCATGTTTCATTCTCCTAATTCTGAAATATTTTCTTTTTTTTCTCCAAAATAGGACTTCGTAACACCACTGAGACATTTCCCATTTGTAGAAGATGATCTACATTCTGTAGCATAACAGTTGTAATTCTATGTAGCGTGTCAAACCGCCTATGGATGCATGGAGAACCTCAGAAGAACTTCTTGATTAAAACACCAAACTGGGCCTCTGTGAAATTAGCTCATTTTCCAGGTCTGCCACAACCATCTTTTGAGACCCTGAACACATGGTCCCATCCTCTATCTGCAAAATGAAAATTTACTTTCTTTATATGGGCTATTTAAATTGCTGTTCTTTGAAGAAAAGATAGCTGTTGGGACTGCTGCTTCCATGTATGAACACGTATACATTCTAAGCTTGTGGCTTAATTCTCATTGGATACAGTTGTTTTATGCTACTAAGATTAGCAAACAGAGAGGAGATTTCTTACATTCAGTATGTGGTTGGATGCTATAGCAAAGCTGAAACTGCTGCTGAAAGGGGCTGTATTCTCCCCCACCGTCTGGTTTTGCATTGGTTGAATAATGCAGACACAAGAGGGAGTTGACCAGGTTAGTTGATCTATCAGAAAGCTCTTGTCAACAACTTCTCAGCTTTTTTGAAGGATCCATTTTAGTAGTATCTGCCAGCTGAACTGGCTCTCCGTGAGGAATCATGGAATTTGAAACAACTGCTGGGCACATAAGGCAAACGGCTAGAGAAGGGGGTGGGATGGCCCTTCTGGGCAGCTGCCAGGTATTAGATTGGCAGGGCTGTCACGTCATGTTGCAGCTTCAGTGTCTTCTGTGAAACAAATCCTGGTGCAAAACCAGAAACTGTTCAGAAGCATTTTGAGCTAGTTCTAATTGTTCCACAAACATAGCCCAAAATCAGAACCCTGCTACTCTGTATCTACTCCCGTGATCAATTCTTTTATTTCACCTGCTGCATATTGGAACAAAGAACACTTTCAATAAGCACCTTTTTGATACAGGTAGTGTTTCATGATGTTTTCAAGAGGGGTATTTTATTACTCACTTTCTCCTCTTACCAGTCTTAGCCCACAGGAGTCAACCACACAATTTTGAAAATTCTTTGGGCTCAGCATTTACAAAAATGCCAGCAGGTATGAGAGCCACAGGAATCTCTGTGTTGTTTGGACATTTTGAACTTTTCTCTCATATTGACTCAGGACTCAATATGCTGTCTCTCTCCAGGGAATTTGTGATGTAAAGTGTTCTGAAAAAAAAATATAGTCTTAAGGAAACTTGTGATTGCAGTAAGGCTGAATGGTCTTGTTTTGACTCTTATCTGAGTTTAAACACTTTGATTTCCCAAATTTATTAAATTGAAAAGTTATCTAAAATGAAAAATGACAAAGGCAAAATAAAACATATTTGACAGTATTTTGGAAAGAAGTATTGTGATAACTTCTCCCTGGTAATTTCAGTAAAATCAGTGCACTTCTCAGGAAGAGTTTCTTTACACGTAAACAGATTTTTTTCAACAGTTCTGTTCTCAAGCCAGCAAAACAAAGACCTTTCAATGGAGTAGTATTTTTGCCAGGGACTCCTCTGTGTTGATCATTTTCTTCTACTTAACTTGGTTAATAACTATGCAAGAAAACGTTGTTCCATTTTAGGTTACCCTTTTTCCTACCTACACACCTTTTATTAGAAAGCATTAGCTCTGCTACAAAACAATGCAGACAATACCACCATAGCCAGGATCAGGATTCCAGCTTTCCGTCGCCGTTTTCCTAAAGAGCTGTGATTAGCTTCAGGTGGCTTCACAGAAGGCACAAGGTCAGTGTTTTACAGAGAAGGAGTCTGCTTTTCTAGAAATGGGAAGTGAAAAAGAAAAGGAGGTGCCAAAAGATCATCATCAACACAAATATTGCTATGGACTGTTCCTGGACCCCAAGGCCAGAGACATCAGCTGACTCAAAGTTACAACGTTTAAAGCTCATCCCACTAAAACAGATTTATCTTGGAGAGAACCAGGGACTGAGCTAAGTACTGTGAAATATCCAAGATTTAGCGAGTCAGCTTTCTCCCTGCCCCATTTTTATTTAGAAGCATAGATGTCACTGGTGAGAATGTGTTACCTCTTTTTGTTCAGAGAAGACATTTGTGGAGGCTTTTCTCTGATTTTTTCAGGAAAAGGCTCCAATGTGCCTATTCCATTGTCTCACTGATATGTGTAAGATCTAGAAGACATCAGGACCAGAATCAGATGAGACCATGCTAAAGGTATGTGGGGATCTCTTTTGCCTGAGGACTAAATGCTGAACATTGTTGTGTTAAATAAGTGATTTCTTTCCAAGAATTCACTCTATACCTTTGGCTTAACCAACTGTGTGTAGCAGATAAATATTATTCCCTGTTTGAACACCCTTGAAATTCAGACGAGTTCTTACAGTCTGAGTTGGATCCCCCCGCACAGGTAGCACGAAGGCAATGGAGCTGCTCACTGCTAAACATTCGGGTAGAGTGACTGACGCTGTATTTCTCATTAGTCTAGCCCGTAGAGGAGCCCACAGGCTGTTAGTTTAAATTTTCTTTCACTAGTTTAATTTTTCTTTCGTGAAGATTTATTACTTTTGCTCACTCACAACAAGACAACGACAGCCTTTTTTTCTGGACAGGTAGCCCTTAGATAGAATCATCCCATGGACAGTCTGTTCTCTTTCCTCCTTAAATACAGTAAATGAAGGCACAGATCAGGTAAATTACAACATAATGAACATCTTCAAAGGAGTGAGCATATGTAAAAATGAGATAATAAGGG
Organism: Dromas ardeola; assembly: GCA_013398915.1. NCBI lineage: Eukaryota > Metazoa > Chordata > Aves > Charadriiformes > Dromadidae > Dromas > Dromas ardeola. The sequence continues at coordinate 579,804 of VYZM01013905.1, read as the reverse complement.
ATTCATATAATTGTACAAATATAAATATTATATGTGTTATAACACACATTACCCTGTAGATATGCACAACATCTATATAAATATACAATATGACTTTCCCACCCTTCTGCCTGTCCTCAGCATCACAACAGAATGACAATGCCAATTACTAAAATTAGTAACAAAGTTAATTCTATGAGTATGTGGATTATTGAATACTTCCAGCTACTTTCTTACTCCCTATGAAATAACAGTCCCAAGCTTTGTGGATTTGGAAAAAAAAGATAATTGCCTGTAATGACTGCTCAGTGTACCTGTCATGGCAGCACAATCCCTTTTTGTACTCCAGAGCTACACAAAAAATGACCCCATGCAACACAGCTGTGGGAACAAGAAGTCAGCAACATCTGTGAATAGGGTACAGACAGCTTAAACAGCCTTGGCTTGCTACCATCCCAACCAGGACAGCCAATTTTTTAGTGCTCTGCATAAGTTCGTGAAGGACAATTTAGCTTTAGGAATGACTTCTGATTTGCCTGTGATGTTGCTCTGGGGCAACTCAAAGCCATCAAGCTACTTTCTTCGTTAATAGGCAAAGGTAGCCAGGCTTCAGCTATCTATGTCTGTTCCAACATTATTTGGGAGGAACCGTCTTGCAAGTCAGATATGGCAACAGCAAGGGCTTAGTTGGAATGCAAGTTACTTTTCTGGGGCCTGCCAGAATTAGTGGGAGGAGGATGGGACACATATTCCTGTTTTGTTCAGTTTCAGGATTGAATATAATGGAAGGCTTTGTTTCCTTGTTATTGTCTTCCTCTTAGACTCCAGCGGGAGATCAATGACTAAGATTTGTCCCTTGCTGTTATTTCTCTGTGTCTCAGTTCTTTAGAATGCTCTTTTCTTTCCTCTCTTTAATTTGGTCTGATTTGCTCTCCAGAGGGATTTTAATTTAATAAATTTCTAGTCTACCTTATGACTTTGGAGACCTTCTTCTCCACCAGCCTTATCCGTACGTAGCTTTCAAAATAGACCTATAATAATCTGTGATCTTTATCTAGCAAGGATATACCCAGAAACAGTTGATGCAGTAAAGGGATCTTATTCTAAGCAAATTTAGCTAATGATCCTTCTCTAAAGCATCGATTCTTTCAAAAAATTTCTTCAAACTCCTGTATGAGCCCTGCAAATGAAGTAAGCCTGAGAAAGTGCAAACCGAACATCAGACACAATACTTGAATCTTTTCTTCAGATTGTGTTTTTTAATCTAGTTATGGCTACAAACCTCCTGTTGAATCCCTCAAGTACTTTAAGTGTTTTGCTGTTTTTTGAAACATTGGCAGTTTAGCAGAAATACTGAATGCCCTATGCTCACTGTTATCGTTATGCTTCTGAAAAGTCATACCAGTTTAGTAATAATGCCATAGCCACTTCAGGGACCTAGATAACCTGCATGGCAACACATTGCTGATAGTGAGGATCACAACTTAGCAAGGCACTGGAGTGTTTAAGTAAGGAGGAAAGGCCATATGCACATGTTTACAATCAAGAAGATACTGCTGGATTACAGTTTGACAACACAGAGCGGAGACAGAAAACAGTTCACGTGTAGAGTGCACATGATAACAAGACTGTCTATGATCACTAGCAAACAAAACAATATTAAAATAATTAAAAATATTAACAATTATCAGAGCAAACCTCAACCTCTCCACGCTAGTGCTGACATTGGCAAAGTCATTTGACTTCAATGCCTAAGGACTGTGAAACACAACCTTAAAGTTTGCATCTCTGGAGCACCTGCCATTTGAGATTTTCAGAATGTTTTACAAACATGTTTTGGCTACATTTATAACGCAGCTGCCCCAAGGGTTTCTTTAAGCTCCATTTCCCTGATTTTATTCACAGAGAAAGTGTGTGGTTAGATATCTGGCTCAAAGTACTTACACAGAAGAGTTCCTGAAGACTACGAATACCATTGCTTAGAGGCTACAAATCTGTCCACTTCTGCCAAGGATAGCTTTCAAATGAGTGAGTGCAGCAAAGCAATTGGTACTACAAAAGGTGGAGGACTGGCATGTTGAAATTTCAAACACTTGGAAAACTTTCTATTTCCTCGAAGAAAGCTTAAAATCCAAATAAATTTAAGTGATTAAACAATGTGAGGACACGTATCCCGTTTATTTACTTCTACAATAGGAATGCAAGTTGGGGAGAGCTGTAGGTAGAAATTCGTACTATGTGGTAGGTAAACAGAAACAGAGAAGCTTTAGAAATAATACTATATTCCTATATTAAGAAAGTCCCCTGTTTCGTTTTGAGAAGAAAGCCACAACACTTCCTTATGATTTATGTGTTATGGTTGTAGTGTAAAACCAGCCATTCCACTGAATGAATTCATTAAATGACTGACAACACAGAAATTGTGTTACTGTATATACTAGCATCTGCTTCTCTCAGGCATTTTGTGTAAGATGAGGCTGACATTCCTGTTAGTCCTGAACCTTGGCTCCATAGGCATGCTGTTGCACTAAGAATGGGCAGAGGAATTCTTTGCAGGGCATTGCCTGACATACAAATTTCACTCAAGACCCCACAACTTCTAACTGATCAGATATGGGTAGAGACAAGCCCCTAGACTCTCATTGTCAGATTGCAATGGATGATACCAGTATGTGGGCTCTGCCCCTGTGCAGAAAGACTGATCACTGATGATGTCTGTCATCTGTTCACTCTCAGCAAAGTATTCCCAAAGGGTAGTGGTAGGGTGGGATTAAAATGAGTGCTTCAACCTTTCAGAGAGCATTTAGACACTCCTGATTATTTGTTTATTTTCTCTCTTCATGAAGTAGCTTTTCTGGCATTTATTTCTCCAGCAAGGAAACTAGAGAAAATCCAGATATTGATAGCAGATCCCTCTAACAGTCCTCTTTCAAGACAAGGTTTCCTTGAGGATCCCCTTCAAGTTCCAAAAGCTCCACCTGAGCCAGACAGTTCACTGGTTTGTGCATGCAGAGCCAGGGCGTCGCTGCAAGCCCTGGATGTTAGAAGAGCACTGTCCTTTGGTCACACAACAGAAACCCACTTGAGGATCTTCATGACTGTTGGTGTCCATGCTGATACTAATCTCTATATTCAGAATGTCAAACTGGATGATAGATGCACTTGCTATGAAATCACTAAGCTGGATCAATAATCAGCAGTCACGGCACATTGCAGAAGAGGTCAGAATACTTCTGTGGCCTCCCTGTAGAAGCTCACAACCATGTACAAGTGTAGCACAGATGCTTAGACTTTCAGTTCATCTTACCCAGTAGTGCACCATTTCGGAGCTATATCAATGTGACTTAATAACTGATAGAAAGTTCTCACAATCGCCTTTCACTAAAGACTCTGAGAAGCAACCCTCCACTCCAGATGGATTAAAAAGGGACTGCTGTATCTATAGTATGAATGAATCATAAATGCTCCCTCAAGAAAGGAAGAAAAGGTTACCTACTGATAACTAGAATACTTCGAGGTGCATTGTCCATATACACATTCATTCCTCATTCTCCACCGCCTCTCTGATCAACAGGTTTCTGCAAGTGAACGGAAACCACAGTGTGCAAAGTAGATTGGGTGGAGGGTGGTGTATGCCTCTTTGTGTGGAACGTACGGGGAGATGGGCCCAGAAGTTGCTGAAATAAAAAAGCCTCAGTCCTAAGGTCTTTATGGCATATGTGTATTTACAGTATACAACTACATAAGAAATATATAAATGCATGCACATGTGAAATATAAAGCACAAAGAACACTAGCTGTTGATAAGTGACTTCCCATTCTATGTTGTGACACATATTACTGTATGGGAGACATATTACTGTATGGCTGAAAAATAAACATAAATCCTTTTTCCATTAGCGACTGGGTATTTCATATAATGCTTATTTCCTCCACTGTCACTTTTTACATGGAAACCTCTTTGGAGAAGGGACTGTCATGTCCTACAAAGTGTCAGCACCAAGTACAGTGACTCCACAGCCAATCTGGCCCCTCTGCTCTACTGTAACACAAATTATTAAAAACATTTGTTTAGCATCTCTATCAACCTTTTCTTCTAGTTCCTGTTGAAGACACGAAAGGAACTGTGAACTTATTCTCAAGAAGTGACAACTGGCCGCACAAACGAGATGATTCTGAATTAGTCTTGCAACAAGCTGCTGACAGCTCTCTGTTCAGCTCTGCTAAGTAACAGGAGTGGGGAAAATTACACTGGTGGGTGAGGTGGAAGTGAATGGGGAGACAAGCCCAGGAAGGAGCCTCTCCTTCGTTGTCTAATCCTGAGCACACACCTCACTTTGCAGTACTAATAGTGACATGAAAACTGCTTTCTAACCTCTGCTTATCCTCTTGGTGACTCAAACAGCATGTGAAAAAAATGTACAGGGAAAGATTCATATATAGATGTAAAAAAAAAAAATTACACACCCAGGTTTTTTTAAAGAAACACAATAACTTAAGTACTCTGGAAGTATATTTCTTTATAGGTTTCTTAGTTAACTGTAGGATTTGTTGGCTGAGTGAAAGTATTTTTATGAACCTGACTCCAATTTTCAATACAGGGACTGTCCAAATAAGCAACACTACCTGAAAGTAGTGGATTGACTGATCACAAACTGTGCCTAACCAGCCTGAATGCCTTCTACAATGAAACATCTGGCTCTGTGAACAGGGAGAGAAGAGCAAATGTCATTAACCTGGGCCTTAGCAAAGCTTTGGACAATTTCTCCCACAGCATCCACATACATCCCACAGCCTGAGGACGTATGGACTGAGTGGGTTGAGATAAACAACTGTTTCCTCTAATTGGAAGTTTTGAGGCCATAGTAGGAGTCTTGTGTTCAGTTTTGGAACTGCCCAGTACAAAAGAGATTTTGCTGGACTAGCTTCAGTCTCACAATAAGTTACCAAGACAGCTAAAAGGCTGTGCACATGACATTTTGGGGCTGAAAGTGCCCCGATCAATAGGCTCAAAAGAGAGTCCTCTCAACCCTCTACCAATAAGTTAGTTCTGAGTATAATATGTTCACGCACTGTCACAGGGGTCTTTCCCCACAGCTCTGTAGACAGCGCTTTGGTTTGAGTGCTTCAGGCAGGGAAAAGGAGATGGAAACTGTGCCATCCTGTCCTGTTGGAAGACATTGACCTGGTCTGTGTTTTGTTCTTGTACTGGCAAACAATGTCAGCCTAAGGTGCCTCTTTTTTAACCAAGAGATATGTACTTGGTTAGTCTACAGTGCAAGTGTGGTTAGATGAACATGAAGGTGCCTTAAGATAGAAAAGCTTCTGCCCTTTCCCATTCAGCTCACTAATTCTAGTCTGAGTGCACCCTGGACAGGGTGCTTCTCCTTTCTCTACTCCAATACAAAGAAAGATGACAATACAAGTATATAGAAAAGTGGCATTTTTGTGTTTAGGGAAGGCAGCAAGCCTTAGTGGGTGTCTTCACTAAGACCATAAAAAGTTCTGGGAAATGGGTGATTGCTATTCAGAAACAACTATGTGGCCCCTACTGTTTCTCAGACACCATTACTCTCCAATTAGGCATGTTTTTGTGAAATCCACTCCCCCTTCCTTCCTCCCTGTTCCCCCATGTTGGCCTGTGACCAACATGGAAGTGGAAGTCGTGCCTACTCACACAAAGAGCCCATGAGAAGACAGGTCAACAGCACAAAGACTAGGTATGACCCAGCGAAAGAATTGTCTATTTTTCTGGATCAGTCAGTGCATGTAGGAATCAAACTTATAAGTATGTAATCATATTTCTTCTTTATTTGTTCAGAAACTGTCTATTTGATCTGGTGTGTTAAAACAGATAGCTTAATCCACACTGGTACTGCTTAGTCCATGCCAACTTGTGTTCCTGTTTGCATATAAATTTATTCTTTACAGGACTATTAGCTGTCTGTATCTACAGACAGGCTTCTGGTTTTTCTTGTTTCCTGTGTACTAGCACTGGGAATCAACACTTACCCAAAATATATTTGACTCATGTCACTTAGAATCAATAGTCATTAATACTGCTGCCAATCCAGAAATACAGGGGCGGGTGGAGGGGAAGTGGGGGGGGTGTGGAGGTTAATTTTCTGACTGGAAAAGCATGTTTTCTTTCTTAGGCTGGTCTTCTCTCTGCTAAGTTTTTCATTCAAAGACATCCGCTCATAGGATCCCAGAAAGGACCAACTCTTATGCCATGATGTGACTCATTTTGGTTGGCTCCCCAAACTCTCTTAACTTCCCAAAGTTTTTCTCCCTTTCTCGAAATAAGTAAAATCTTCACTTCTCCAAGCTTCTCTCTGCAGATGAGAGAACAAAACCATGGAGGGTTCTGGTGAGATTTACCACCCAAACTGTGGTTTCTTGCCACCATGGGTGAGTTCATTTGGCCGGTGTAACGAATTTACCTGCTACACTCCAGCCTTGCCAGAAGCTCAGTATTCTAATTTTTCAAAGTATTTTCAAACAAACTATTATTGGATGAAGAGAGAATCTATCCACCACAAGAGAAAGGGGGGAAGAGGGGAAGGGGGAGAGCTTTGAATCAGGAATGAAAAAGCAGTTTTCAATAGTGATGCAATGACACAGTGATGCAATTCTACCCCTCAAAAGGGTAGAATTATAAGTGCATTCCAGTTTTAATTAAGAAAGTTCCTGATCACCTTATAGCTGGTCAAACCTAGAAAAAAATGAACCGGTGTAGGGCAGAACTAACGACACACGTAATCTTGATGTTGGCTCACTCATACATCTCCTTGGCTTGTTTTCCTAACCTGGGGAAATTCCCTGTAATGATGTGAGTAGGCAGTTAACAGCTTTGCCAGATGGTTATCAACAGAGAAGTGGAACTACAAAATGAGACATTTTGTCGTCTCTAAAGATCAGTGAAGAATAAATGTTATATTGCATATAAATACGGGAACATGTGAAATATCTGCCCATGACTTCTCTGGAAGTCATCCCATGGCCTGAAGAGCTTTTGAGGGCTGATGCATATATGCAATATTTTAGCTCTTCCAACTACTGCATTTATATATGTGGATGGGCATGTGAGTAGGAAATATGTCCAAGAGCACAGCAGAGGCAAAACTGCATGAAGAAAGGCTCACACTACTCCTGCCCTCCAAAATTTGGGCCTCCACTTCTACCAGGGGTCATACTGTGTACTACAGAGGGCTGCATTTTCTCTTTGATGTCTTTGATTTTGACCCATATGACCATAAATGCTCAAATAGTGTCACTGGCTGCAGTAAGAGAAGAGTTATTTGGGTGACTTAAAGCTATAGAACGGGATCTTTGTTATGGAAGCTATTTCCATTTGAAGAAGCACAGAAATGACTAGTATCCAGTTCTGTAAAGAAGTGATATGGCATTTGATCTGTATGGCATTGTTTAGAATGTGTCATTTACCATAGGACAAAAAAAGAGAACACCATAATAGCATTGTGCATTTATCAGATGAAAGTACACAGCAAACAGCAACAAGTTGTGAACAACTAAATTATGGTATCTGTTGCTATTTTAAAGGGAAAGGTCAAGAAAGGTGTGGAGGAATGAGTGAAAAAAGTCTTTCCTGAGGTCAGAACCATCGTCACAAACCTAAAAGGTAGTTGTAGATGAGGCAGCTAGGGAAAAAGCTCTTTACATGTTTTGTGCATGACCTCTGTATCACACATGGATTATCAATAATGAGTTTCTTGTGCATGGCTCTGAAAATCCCTTTGACAGGCAAAACCACACAGTGAGAATTTACATATATCTGCAGAACAAAAGAATATGGCATATATTATGCAGTAATAAATTCACTCTGTCAAGACATGCCAAGTCATTAAGCTTTAAAACCTGTCAGAAAACATAATACTTTAAATGGTTTGTATGGAAATATTAAACATGTTCACAATAGCAAAAACATTTTTTGTTTACCTGTAAAGAATGTGGTAACCTGTGGTATTCCTAGCATCTATATCTAGCACCTACTCTGCAATACAGGAATATGTATGCAGGGGCTAAGCATTTCCTGGGATCCAAGGTAATGTAAAGCTTGTGAGAACACTCACAGTTTCCCTGTCAGCAATTAGCAAGCGAGCTTTAGAAGCAATTGCCACTGGTTTTGACAGTCTTCTTCCATGTCATTTAGGATTAATTAGCAAACATCTCATTAAGAGTGCACCCTGTTTTTCCAGGCCATACAAAGACAGAGCACATAGTCCCTTTCTAGTAAGTATACATGTGTCTACCAGGCAGAGCTTTTAGTAGGTGTGCAGCTTTCACACAAGTACAAGAATTCTTCCATAATCAGCCTCGGTTAGAAATGGGAAGATCAGCTTCTCCAACAAAGGTCTACTTTGCTTAGTATTAAATGTTACAATATTTATATTAATTCATTTATCCACCAGCCATATCCTACATTCAGGAAATAAAATTAAAACATGCATTGGGTGATATATTTGGGGCATGGTTTCAAACTACTTTGAACAATCAGTTATATGTCTTCTCCTGCTTAGCCGATAAAGAGGAATAATGTATCAAATCACTAGAAAGTTCCCACTACAGAATGAAATACTGTAGTGAGAATGAAACAACACTTTCATTTCAGATACTGAACAGCTTCCACCTTCTGCTGGGAAGGAAAATCCATCAGTGCAAAATCACGCAACAAGGAAGTAAGTGACAAAAACAATTTCTCCATGCATCACGGGCTTACCTTAGCATTTTTAGCACAGTTGTTTCCCCCTAGTTTTGTAATTATGAAATCTGGAAAAGAAAAAAAAGCAACTGATTTTGCAGTTTTACACATTACGGCAATAATTAAATGTAAGAGATGAGATTTAGGTCTTGTTTATGCTCCTGCTGATATGAAGGGGAAATTTAAATGCTTTCCACACCAGCATTTCTCAGCTGAAAACTAATGAAATGTTACTACTTTAACAGCCCCACCATCTTTAACTACAACTTTGGGTCAATGCAGCCTCAGAGATGTCCCCTTGCAAACTTCTTTTAAACATGCTTATTAGGGTACCCTACAAGTGGGATTAATCACAGTGATTAGAACCATCATCGCTATCTCCTCCTCCTTGTCTGGCCACTTTCTATGAAAAACAGCACGATCAGATCAGAGGTGCCCAGCTTCAATCAGAGACTCCAGGGTCTGTATGCTGAGTGGACAGAGGATCCTTCTACCGAGCGCTAACACAGACCACCAAGCTGCAGAGAAGGGCAGGAGCTCATATTAGTTTCTTCATATTACTTGGCTGCAGGCTCTAGGCCCTGGTCAGCATATCAACTTCTTGCATTTTCCTCTGAAGGAACTGCAGAGGTGTTTAAGACTGCCAGAGGTGGTATGGTGCAATTTATCCTTCCAGCGATGCATACGTACATTTTAGGACTTGTGACAACAATGCCAAACACCTGGCTAGTCCACATCTGCTACATCATAATGAGCACTGGTAAAATCTGTCCCTGGAATGAAGTTGTTGATATCGAAGTAAGGGGATGTAAGGTACAAAATCCCATGCTGAATCCCATGCTGTAAATTTCACACTCATGTCGACGCGGCCCTGACAGGGTGCAGTGTTCATGGTGGAGCAGGCGGTTGAAAAGAGAAACCCGCGAGTCCAGTGGGAACCTCACAGACCTCCACAGCTCTGCCTGCGCCCTGCCTGCAGTCGCGGGCCTCTCCCCATCCCTGCCTCTCAGTCAGCTGGGTGATTCTTGCTACAAAACCCTCGCTACACTTCTCCTCCATTGGCCCTGCCTCCTGCAAGGGGGGAGGTCCCCAAAAATATCTCTCGGGACCTCGGAGGGGAGACAAAAAGGACTGTTTTGTGTCTGTCCTGCCCCAGCCTAGCAGCCCCTCACATCTCATAATCCGGGCCTCCACCATGGCAAGCAGGGAGCAGACACCCTCCAAGCAATATGGCAGAGCCACCTGGCCGGGCCTCAGCCTCCCCAGCACCTCACCCACCTCCTCTGCCCGCCCTGGGTGCTGCCCCACCACTGGCACCAACAAACAAAGCGATGGCAGGACTCGGGTAAAAAAAGCCAGCCCAACACTGCTGGCAGGAGGAAAAAAAACATCTGTGTGGGAAGGCAGAGGAGGGGTTGCCTTCTCCCTTCAGCAGGAGGAGACGTTCACTGACGGCCGAGCGTGGGCAGGGGTCAGGGGCTGAACCCTCAGCTGTGGGATCTCCAGGAGGCTGGAGCAGCCCCTGAGTCCCAGGATGGGGAGGAGGACGGTCCCAGCCCCTGCAGCAGGCCCTATGGCTGGTCGTTGCAGGAACAGCCCAAAGGCAGAGCTCAGCAGGGACACTGACCCCGTGAGGGGCCCCTGTTGGGGTGAGGTGCCACCTGCACCACCTGAGGAGGACAGGCCACCCTGGGCTCAGAGCTGGAGCCCAAGGCAGCCATCAGCGCTCAGGGCAGGGCTGGAAGGCAACTGGGGGCTGAGGAGGCAGGAGGGAGCTATGCCACCGCCGGGGTCGGCTTTGGGGTGAGCAACAGGTTGAGCTGAGGCCAGAGGCAGGGACACCAGCGTGGTGTGAATGATCTGCCAGTGCCATGCCCCGGCTTTCATCCAGACACAGTGGCATGCAGGAGGAGACGCTTGGCTGGCCTGGCCAGGGTATGGCCTCACATCAGGCAAGCTCCTGTCAGCCCATCTCCTTGTCCTTCTGCTACGTGCCTGGTGATTGGCACCAAGCCACCCAGCTTGTCTGGCAAAGTCCTGCTCTGTAAAACAAATTGGGGTTTTCTCCCTTTGTTGTCAGAGCAGGATTTTGTATCAGCTGCCACACTCACGGTCTATGCCTGTTCAAATCCCTCTGTGTATCTTATTTTCAAAACAGGTGCATGGAACTGTACAGCTGTGAGGAGCTGCTTCTCACGACTCTGTGAAATTGTCTCCTAGCAAAGCAGAGGCCAAAGGCATCACCATGTGTCCCCGGGGCGGTGCACAGAGAAAGGGGAAACAGGTACAAAACATTAACTCACACGGTTACTGATACCCTGATTATATTAGTCAATGCTGCATCTGCAGGAAAATGCAATAAAACTTTCCATGAGATTTTACTTAGATATATTGTTAATGTAAGGTTGGTTTTCAAGGGCACCATGAAGCACTTCTGAACTACAGCAGCTGTAATCTTAGATTTTGTTTGTAGCTACATACATGCAAGTAACTAAACCTGTGTCACTAGATGCACAGAGCATGGCTAAGTTACTCTGTCAGAAGTAGGTTAGCAGGGTCCATCTTCCTCCCTGAGGAAACTCTAAACAAAAAGGCAGTTCTGTTTGTATCTTTATGGAGACTGGGGGAGAAAACGACCTCCTAGAAAGTGTGCTTAGAGCACAGATATATTTTATTCAGCTGACAGTTGCTAACACATGTTCCTTAACAAAGGAAAAATAAGCCATACGATCACAGAAAGAATTTAAGGGCTTGTTCCATCCTTTATCAGATCTTCTGCTTCATCCATCAACTGCCAAATACAGCAGGAACTCCAGTAAGAAGCTGACATGCAGACTTACCTCAAATATCAAGAACTTGCAGAAAGAGAGGTTGTATTGGTTGTATTTTTACTCAGCATCTCACTTTCAACAAGCCCAGGCACCATCACATTAAGTTCAACTTCATTTCTTACCCTTAATTTCAAGTTTCATTTGCCCGCATGAAATAACTGAGCAGATGCCTGCATAGGCCTGAATGAGGTATCTATGAGGCAATGTATGTCACATTTTTCTCTCAGTCACAACTGGCTGAGGCAGTCACAGCAGTCGAATGCTTATGAATGGCACTGGTGCTTTGCTGGGGAACTGAAAGCAGTAAAAGTAATGATGCACTACACCAAGGCATGGTACAAATAACCGTTGCTCATATCAGTGGAAATACACTACCATTGTGGTTACAACAAAGAAAGACAGTAAGTCAATAGCATAGGTCATCTCAGGTGTTCCTTTCTCTGATGTGTATGGCTTTACTCCATGAAAATACCAATATCAGTTTTAGAAAAAAATTTTGGGGGAAGTGCTAGAAATAACAAACCCGGAAGTTACTAGACCTATCTCTTCCCAGGGAAGCCATGCAGCCTCCAATGATCTGTATTAGGGAGTATAAGAGAGTGATAGTATGCTATCGTCTCATAAGATGTCTCGTAAGAGCAGTCCAGGGTATAGGACATTCAGGATATAGGACAAGGAGCACAGCCTGGACATCCTGGCATACTGACTTCGGCTTTCATAGAAGTCAGGTGAGCATTAGATGTAATTTCAGGACAGAGGCTAAACTTTACAAGGTGGTGCTTTTCATACACCTGTAAGGTAACAGAGGTGCCTTCCTTCTGTTTAAGAATAAGATCCCACAGCTAAAGCCAAACAAATGAAAGGGAAGAGAACAGGTAGACAAACAAATACCGAGAAACTCACGAAATTAGCAGCAATAACTAGTATCTTCTGAGAATAAGTCAGCTGACAGGATTAAACAGAAAGACCATGGAAGAGAAATGCAACTTTTCTTTTGAAATGGATTACTTCCACAGTAAAGCAGGAAAAGGAGAAAATTACTCTTTAAATAAAGGTTTATAACTTCATCTGTCCTACAAATACTTGCAATTTTCCATAAGTTGTCAGATATTTTTACATGTGAAAAACTTGCATAGGAAAAAACACTTCTACTAATACTTTCTCTGAAAGGACAGGCAGAGAAAAAGGGAGAAAAGTGGGATCAAATCAAGCTCTCTGCACTGTATGATTGCAGTAATCCTAAACCTGCTGCATTTTGTCTAACATACACCCAAACACACACACAGGTACGTTGATAAAATTATTATATTTTTTCATTCTTTACAGCTATTATTTCAACAAATCCACTTTCTAGGAAGCAACACACATTTACCCTAAGCATCCCAATACTTTTATAGCCTTCATATAAGGCTATATAACCATAACCAAAAAATATGTAGGACTGCGCACCAGCTGATTTAAAGAGAATAATGTGAGCGGACATTTCGGGATCCATTGCGAGCACTACACCAATGATTTATTACTGGCACTTCCGCACACCATTTGAACTTCATTGTTTTTGTCCTTTACTGCTCCTTTCCTTGCCATCTCCAAATGTTCTGGCTTTTCTCGATTCCTCTTTTATACTTGTGTTACGATTGTTTTTAGTGTACAAGTCTTTGTGTCTATGTTAAGACTCTGAAACTCTTCTTCCTGTGGATTTCAGAGGAAAAATCTCTGTTTTGGGACAGAAGGGCAGGAGAGGCAGAGAGCACTTTCAGGGTAATTTGCTGCATGTGGAAAGGTGGTGCTTTGACAATTCTCCTGTGTTACGCCCTGGCAGACAGTGCCACATCCAGAGTGTCTTTAGCACAAAGTGGTAGCTGGCCACACAGCCAGAGGGAGGCGAGTTGAAGAAACAGGCAGAGATTCCCTGAAAACTCTAGGCTGAAGTACTGTCCGCAGTGGGCCTGCTAGTATCAGGAGAAACAAGGAGAGAAGAGAAATCTGCAAAAAAAAAATGAGAAGAATCTTGAAGAAAGGTCATACCTCTACAGAGAGCATAGTACTCAGTTGTAGGTTTGCTGCAAGCCCTGCAGGTCAGAACCCCAGGCAGAGTAGATGTAACGGAACAAATCAAAGAAGCCGTTAGGCGGCTCTGTGCCCCAGGCTTTCTACTAGATTGTAGCCAACATCACGTTTTTAAATCAATTGCAGTCAAACCTTTTCAGTTCCTTTAATTTGTTTCCTTCCGCAGCCTACAAGAAAACTTTCCAAACAGGCATCAAAAAGTCAGCTCCTTTATATTCTAATGGAAAAGGAAATTTTCCAATTATCTCAGCTTTTTCCCAACCCTGCTGGGACCAGAGTTTGGCAGCCTTATAATATGAGAGAAAGGAATAACGATGAGTGTTTTGCATCAGGAGTCAGCAGTGTTGTGTTCTCAGTGAACAATAGGGACATTAGGCACGCATATCGCTGGTCTAAAGCGCTTCTTAGGAAACAATGTAAGAGGTCAAAACTAAATCTTAATATTTTGTTTCTACACATTTTTCAGCCATTTTCTCAAATAATTATCTAGAGCCAGTGCTTCATTAACAGAGCAAAAGGTGAGCAACACCAGACTGGAAAGGGGAGATGATCAGTGCGGCTCCTCTAGATTTCTCCTTGGTCTCAGAACCACTTGTTTGGTGAAATTGCCTGATCGCTGATGTGGGGAACGGACCACAGCAGTCTAAAATGAGCCTTCCAAAGGCATCAAACCTTGTCTGAGCAGCAGATGGGATGAAATGGTAGGGACAGAGGATTCCTCAGCAACCCATACATTTCCCCATTCACAGGAAACACCTGTGAAATGCCTCAAAGGAATTAGGGTGTGTTCCTCTAAAAAGATGACACAGTCACCTTATGTCCCTCTAAAAAAATGACACAGTCACACTTATGTGCCTCTCTACCAACGCACACAGCACGGGTAACAAACAGGAGGAGCTGGAAGCCACTGTGCAGATAGCAAGCTACGATCTAATCGCTGTCACTGAAACGTGGTGAAACTAATTGCATGACTGGACCACTGCAATTGATAGCTATAAAATGTTCAGAAGGGACCAATACAATCTAATTTCTTCATCATTGACAAAGATAGTGAAACGGCGGGCATCCTCAGCGAGTTTGCAGATGACACCAAGCTGAGTGGTGCAGTTGATTCACTAGAGGGAAGGGATGCCATCCAGAGGGACCTTGATAGGCTTGAGGAGTGGGCCCATGTGAACCTCGTGAAGTCCAAAAAGGCCAAGTGCAAGCTCCTAGTCCTGGGGTGAGACAATCGCATCGCCAGTATCAATATAGACTGGGGTATGAATGGGTTGAAAGCAGCCCTGCACAGGACTTGGGGATACTGGTGGATGAAAAATTGGATATGAGCTGACAGTGTGCGCTTGCAGCCCAGAAAGCCAATTGTATCCTGGACTGCATCAAAAGAAGCATGGCCAGTATGTTGAAGGAGGTGATTGTCCCCCTCTACTCCGCTCTGGTGAGACCCCACCTGGAGTACTGTGTCCAGATCTGGAGCCCTCACCACAGCAAAGACCTGGACCTGTTGGAGTGGGTCCAGGAGGCCAGAAAAATGATCAGTAGGCTGGAACACCTCTCCTATGAAGAAAGGCTGAGAGAGATGGGGTTGTTCAGCCTGGAGAAGAGAAGAGAAGGCTCCGGGGAGACTTTATTGCTGCCTTTCAATATATAAAGGGGGCTTATAAGAAAGACAGACAGTTTTTGCTAAGGCCTGTAGTGACAGGACAAGGCACAATAGTTTTAAATTAAAAGAGGATTGATTTAGATTGAATATAAGGAAGGTGAGGGTGGTGAAGCACTGAAACAGGTTGGCCAGAGAAGTTGTGGATACCCCATCATTGTACGTGTTTAAGGTCAGGTTGGATGGGGCTTTGAGCAACCGGGTCTAGTGAAAGATGTCCCTGTCCATGGCAGGGGGCTTGGATTAAATGATAGTAAATGATCCCTGCCAACCCAAGCCATTCTGTGATTCTATGACACCTCAACTGAACAATCTGTGCCTTATCATGAAAAGGGGACACAATGGGACACAGCGTTGAGAAAACAGTGATTGCTAGCCACTGAAACATAGAGCAGAAAAGAATGACAAATAAAAAAAAAATGGGTGGCAGCTGTGCAACACCTTTGCACAGGGATGAGAAAAGAAACACTTGGAGCAAGTGCTGATACTCTTCCCTGGTTTTCACACTTGGGTCCAGTCAAGTCCACTAATGCCCTCAGGGTGAGCTTCATTGAGGGTAAGCTCTGAATACGCTGCTCTTGGAGCAGCTGTCAGAACTGTACAAATCAAATGTCCAGGGAGGCTGGTGTGACACTAGTTTCAGGCGTTTTCACCTTTTCACCATGTTGCTGTAATACTATTATTGTACTGGGAATGTTGAATACTATTGGTTATCTTTGCTGCAAAGCATGCAACTGAAAACATGTTTGCCTTTCATAATGTTGAAGAAAGTGACCCTTAGTAAGTGTATGTATGTAGTTGTTGGTAATTGCAGTCCATTGGTGTTTGGATAAGGTCATGTATTGTATTTTGAGTGATGTTTGAACATTATACTGGTACTTGAACAGTTCTTCAGAAGCTGCCACATCCACTCAATGCAGGTATTAAGATATACCTGTGACTAAATCATAAAAGGAAAATATAACAGTACAAAAGTCAACAATAAGTTTTGAGAGTGCTTTTATTAAGACACCAAAACTCCGCTAAACAGACTCAGATAGTCACAACAGCAGTTTCTGCTGAGCATGCAAGGTACCAAATACATGCTACTGCTTTGCATTTCATCCTGAAGACTAATGCTCCGCTTTTGTAAATGGCTTAGCTCCACTGAAATCAACAGGCAAATCTCTAGTCCTGTCACTTTCAAGCAGTTCAGGATCATAAGTACTAAAAACCAGAAAAATATTTATAGTAAAATAGCTTATCCTTTCACTGTGTGCAGAAGGTAAACACATTATATATTTGAGCGCAAACTGAGCAAAAGTTAAGAGACTCCTACATATTAAAAAGCTAATGGTTGTGTTCATCAGACTCTAAAATTGCAAAGATGATTGGCAGTTTCACTAATGAACTGCAACCAAATGGATCTTTTTTTATATTGGGATCTGGTAACTGATATTTCAGCAAGGAAAAGACAAGTCAAAGATTTTTACTCCTTATAGATTCAATTGAACCAAAAGCAGAATGTAAATTATTATTCTGAAATACATCGATGTATTTAAAAGGTGTATATATAACCTCTAAGATCAATCAGTATGACCTTTTGCAAAATGTAGAAGTCCTTTATCCAGTAATCTTATTACCTATCAGAAATTGGACTAGGGGGTTAGAAAAGCAGCTTTCCAATTTTATTCTGTACCTAAATATCAGTACCCAAATGCTACAGCTCCTAAGAGTATTTTGAGTTCAAGTTAATGACCAATTTCCACTTAAGAGTTATTTGTAATGGTGTCCATTGAGCTTATAGAGGAATTAGCTTGTTCATTGTAAATTACTGAATTACATATAACGCAGACACAGGAAAGACTATCACTGTGTAGGGCAAGTGCATGCAGCAATCAGAACCAAGGGGTAGTGGGGACAAGTTACCACACTGCTTTACTCTCCATCTTCTAACATGCTCACTGAAGTGGAGCTTTGGGGCAGCAGAGTGAAGAGTGGTCTGCGAAAGAGTCCTGCAGGAGTTGCTTACCGTGTGGAAAAGATTTTTATTCCAGTTTATCCAGCTGAACAGACTGTTGTTGTATCCGACGGACCATGTAAGCTAAACCTTTGCTACTGCATTAATGGTAGGGTCCTGCAGCCAGGCAAAATTCAGCTCAAATTTATAACTACTCTGTTGAAACTGGAGTACTCTTACTTAGGTGGGCAGCACACTCTGTGGCTCAACTGCACAATCATTGTGGTCTAATTAAACAAAATACATAGGTACCAATTGACTTATCTGAAAAACATGGGCTGCCAGCAGCAAAAATAGTTTCTTTTTTTTCCCCGTGAGCCCTGGATTAAATAATTTACAATCAAATCTCAAAACTCATGCTGAAGAACACTCTGAGTAGATTAAGCTGCAGATTCACGGTGCTTTTTCTTTATTTGGTGGCAAATGCAATACTTGTTCTCCAGCTTTTGTATACTTAAGGCGTTGCACAATTAGGTCTTCAACATTGCTGCAGCTCAAAGTTTCAACCTCACCTTAAGTAAATAATGAATTACAAACTGAAAAGGAGATCTCTCTAAGGGTTTGCTGATTTACTTCCTGGAATATTTATAGAAACACACAGCTTGTCAAAAGTAATGGCACAGGTGATGCTAAGATGGGCACATAGCAACGTGGCACAGTGGAAGTGCCAAATCTTGGAACCTGAACAGAAAACCATGAAGAAATCTTCCTTTTTTCCCTTCTATTTTATCCATGCAAAAAATACCAAAATTCACTTCAACCTGGAGCTGCAGTGACAAATAGTTCTTAGGACACCAGGGAAGAGCCAGAGTGCTAAACAAAAAAAAAAAAAAAAAAAAAAAAAAAAAAAAGAAAAAGTAAAAAAAGAGGTATACAGAAGCCTTTCATATGTGACATTAATTTGGAAGAGTCAATGTTGCAACCAGTCCTGACCACCATCGTGAAGACTAATGAAAGCCAAATGCTGAGTGAAGGCAAGCTTCAGTTCTCCATGTGATGAGACGTGATCCAACTAGAAAAAATAAAAACCAAACTAATCATGATTGAGAAAGGTAATCAGCTACCTTCCAAAGGAAGTAAATATATAGGAAAGAAGAGCTGCGTAATTCCAGCATCTAAAAGGAGCCATTACCTGAGACTCTAACATGCTGATTATGTATAAGCGTTATGAGCCTGACAATATCCTTTATGCTACAACCTCATTGCACAACTCCAGAATTCCCATTACTATCAAGTGTTGCAATCACCCGTGACCACTCACGAGAGCAGAATGATGAATGAAGACAAGCCATTCTTCTCTCTGTGGAGAGGCTCAGGGGCTTCATATATAAGTTTTCATTTAATGCACCTAGATATGCCCTTTACACTGGATTACGGCTCCCTAGTGGGACCTGTGTCGCAGTGGAACTGTACAGCTTCTGGAGCTGTACCAAGGACCCCCCAGGTGACTTCCCTTTAGGTTCCCGACAGGCAGCCTTGCCCAGCCTTTGGGAAGCAATCAGAGCATCACCCTCACCTCCAGTGATCTCCTAGGAGCTGCCCACAGATGACTACAGAGGGTGGTCTCTATAATGTAAGACTAGGGAAGCTATAGGTAATAGTGACTATTCAAGAATTTACAAGCAGATAGCTTGTTTACAGTCTTCCCTGTCCTTTCTCTGTGATATATGTTAAGCATTATTGTACTCAGTGAGGCAAACTAAATTATCTGCAAATACCATCATGAAGAGTCTAGTAAATTTACTGTGGTCATGGCAGCTGCATTGTCATGTATGAGACCGCCATCAGGAAGGAGTTACTGACTAACTCTGGTAACAATGTCAAATAAGCCTGTTCCCAGAAACAGAATTTGATCAGATCAGATCCACAGTAAACATCCTTGAGTTGTGAAGCAATGTTAGGTGTTCTTTTTCAGCAAGCCAGCTTTCTCACCTATCTCTCCTCCTCTTAAAGCGACAAACATACAAATGGTGGTGGAGCTGCTAGAATGCACTCATTTCACAGAAAAAGTGCTGAATCCTATGGCATTCTGGAAAAGTGTTAAATTCCCAAGTTGCAGAGGCAGAAAGCGTTGTAGTGGCTAACACTCCTCAGAGCTGTCTTTTCAGACTCTCTGCAGGCACTTGTAAGCATTACCAATATTTCAAGCTCTTTATGTCTAACACACCACTACTTTCTTGAAAAACATCCTCTCCAAAGAAAAAAAAATTAAAGTTATCCTTTTTGCAGAAAGGGATAACTTCTGAAGAAAATTAGCTTCTGAAGAAGATTTATAAATAGGGTGGTAAAGTTTCTCTCTTTTATTGTACTAATCTGTGATCCAAAACCAAAAGTTATATGCTTTTTGTGGAAACGGTTATTGGTGTTCTAAAGTGGTGTGTCATCTACTCTGACTGAGACTGAAGCCATGAAGGAAGATGAAGAGTAGGGATTTCATCCTTACTTCTATGACCTTCACCCACAGCAAACAGGACAGAGGTTTAAATACCCTTAAACAGAGGATGCTCATCTGCAAGTATTTAACCATTTCAGGAAGAGATAAAGAGCTAAAAAAAGTAACATCATGATTCAGTACTTACATCTGGTAACCTGGAAGTCACTAATCGTAGAACACTTGGTAGCTGAAGTTGTCAGACTTGATTCTGAAGTTGTACCTTCCCATCTTTCTCTGGTACTGGAAAATGAGAAGGCTCACGACTCCCACCACAAAACCAAACACAGCAAAGACAATGAGGATGATGTATCCAACTCCCATCCCAGACTCCTTTTCTCTCTTCAAATCAGATGCTAAAAGAAACAAAAGGTGAAAGAGAAAAGCATTGGAATTCCTAAATCTTTCCCCGGGATAAGAAGCCATCTTTGCCTACAAATTAGCCAGCATGCATGTTGAAGCACAGAGCTATGATACAGAAGTAAATCAGCCTTTTGGGGAGGGCGATTCTCCTGCAAAGGTCTGTGAGCCACACTCCAAGTTCTCTTTTTACATACAGGTGTAGAGTCCCCCCAGACATGATTGTGGTGTCTCTTTGGAATTTGCCTCCATTACTCTATGATTATTAAAAACCACTTGATTTGCTTTTATGTCATATGTAACACTACTTTAAACACAAAGTATTTAGGGAAGGATTACAGAATCACAGAATCACAGAATGGTAGGAGTTGGAAGGGACCTCTGGAGGTCATCTAGTCCAAGCCCCCTGCCAGAGTATGTTCACCTAGAGCAGGTTGCACTGGAACACATCCAGACGGGTTTTGAATGTCTCCAGAGACAGAGACCCCACCACCTCTCTGGGCAGCCCGTTCCAGTGCTCTGCCACCCTCAAAGTAAAGAAGTTCCTCCTCATGTTGAGATGGAACTTCCTATATTCAAGTTTGTGCCCGTTACCTCTTGTCCTGTCGCTGGGCACCACTGAAAAGGGCCTGGCCCCATCCTCCTGACACCCACCCTTTAAGTATTTATAAGCATTGATAAGATCCCCCCCTCAGTCGTCTTTTTTCCAGACCGAAAAGACCCAGGTGCCTCAGCCTTTCTTCATAAGAGAGATGTTCTAGTCCCCTAATCGTGTGTGCTGGGTCTCTAAGCTCCCATTCTAGTCAGCAGAGATCTGGCTGGGGCAGCCAGTGGAGGTAGGTGTCACACTGATGTGGTCACCATGGGCTCAACTGTGTAGCCTGAGCATAGGCATCTAGTGCCACCTGAGAAGCCCAAGGGTCTGGCAGACATGGCATGGGACTGGCAGACCTGTAGTCTTTTGGAATAGCACCCAGGCACTGAGGGGAAGAAAAGGAAGGGGCACCATGGGTCATGAGCAATAAATGCCTATGTGTGGGCAGGAGTCAAGTCCCTTGTTGCCAGCTGCCTCCCTAAGCTCCACTGACCATTGCCAGAATGCGTTCACCTGGTTCACGTGTAGACAATTCCATGTATTTGTCCAAATCTGCAAGCAGAATCCCCTCTCCCTTTAGCGTTATGCCTCTATTCATGTTTGTACATGTACTCTTGCATACTTCTAAGTAATTCTTATAAATGCTTGATGCACCTATGCAAACATCTATTTGTTTGCATACATTTTACAGGGAAGCACTTATTTAGCCAAGCACTTGTGCAGTACCTGAGGTGCACAGAAGACAAGTACTTATCCGTGCTTGACAGTAATTAGAGACAAGATCTTTGGCCAAAGGACATTGTTGGCAGCCACAGAGGTATGCAATCGAGGCGTCCAAGCTACATAACCTCCAGGGCATCATTTCAAGACAGGCCAAAGCACTCTTACACAATATATTTAGGTTTATTTCTGAATTTCACTGTGAAACAAGGAATAAAAAAGAAAATGCACAGTGGAAATGGCAGCCTATAGCCAGACAGAGACAGAACAGGCCTTCCTGAGGACAGGTATCAGTGGTCTTTGCCATAGCATGTAGCCAAGCAGTATAGGCAGAGCAATTAAAGCTTTTTTCATGTTTCACTGCAGCAGCTTACCTGACATCATAATTCATGTTGTCTCCTTCAACACAAAGATGTGTATCACTGTCTAGGTCTAGCCTCACACTTAAAACACAATGTGAGCATCCACTTGGAAATAGGAGACAACATCTTGTAGTGCCACCTTTGCCTAGGAATAGATGTAACACAAGCCAAATAAAGCTCCCCTCACCAGAATTCCTTTTATGTAATGAGTATTTTTCAATATTACAAGTGCATTGGGGTCTCCAGTGAAAATGGAAGGGAGATCTGCTTGATGTAAGTGTTGTACAAAGGAAGCTGTATTAATTGCTAAGTTTTAAAAAAGAAATAATTCAGAAATGAACACTGAAGGCCTATTCTAACAGGTTAATAATTGCATAAAATAGAAGAAAAATACAATATGCTAACTCACAGCCTGTTTCAAGTTCTGAAGGAACATTGTGACTATCACAGCAGAGGAGAAAAAATACCCGGAATCCATTAACAGTCCAGCATTAACTTCTCTCCACAGTCAGAAAAGCATAAACTGACTGGCAAAACAGGCAACCAGTAGGAGGAAAGGGGGTGACTTCTGTCTATTGACAGCAGCCATGTGTTAAAACTCTGATGTTGATGTATACAAACGCTCTCAATGAGTGTTTTATGGTGATAAGATATGAGGATGCTGGAGGAGGCCAAATGACTGAAAATGTTAGAGGCCACAGTTGCCCTTGAAATCATCACTCGGGGTAAAGGCAGAAGAGGCAGATGAATAACAACTTAGACCTTGCTTGTACACAGGGCTGGTGTTCGCTCTCTCGTAACCTGACTGTACCACTCCATCAGATTAATCAAGGTGCTGAGCATCAGCTAGGCTCTGCCACCTTCCCCCATGGTAGTAACAAAGTCAACAGCAGGGTGTCTAAGGAAACACGACAATGCAATCTCTTATCTCCTCTGATTTTGGACTTCAGAGCTCAATATGATTGCTGTCTAACAACAGTATAGAGTTAACACATGAAAAACTGATTGCAGTCTAAAAGATCCGAGCTGCTTTCACACTTTACGATTGTAATAACTGTTTGATTTTGTGGCTGTTGTACTTGCTACCCTGTGCAAATAGCTACACGAAGCATGTTATCCTCTCCCTTTCGACATTCCCTTGATAATCTAACAGTCACTTCACCAAGGAGGCCACACACTTTTCCATGCTGCCACATGGCTTCCGTAAGAGCTCCTGCTCCTCAGAAAAATATGCAGAGGGGCATGAAAACCTTGTATCACAGATCTTCAGTTTCTTTTACCAGTGAAAAGGAATCTAAAAATAGTGGTTACTCTGTGTCCCCTTTTTGTAAGCCTCTATTCATAACTCACCAGCTGATTTACACAGTGGTCCCCAGGATGTTCTGTGCATAGCGATGGTTTCACCAGTCTTCAGAGATCGAACCGCATGGCACCTCTGCAACAATCAATTCAAACTCCAACAAGTGATATGGCTTACTAATTAAAAATACAAAGCCTTCTGATGAGTATGTGAAAGCCCAGCGCTATTCTCACCCATAAGGGTTTTTCTTTCTTAATGTAATGGTTTGTTAAACTGAAATCATCAGGAAGTTCAAAAGAAATGGCATTAGGGAAACACCGGTATAAAATCTGTAATTAGTCACACTGGAAAACACTGCTACGAACAGACATTTCACACAGAAAATCTCTTTCCTTTCATTAACTTTCTGGTTGTTTTAGAGAAACCTTATGGGAGAATAACCTTCTCGCCATTTCTGCATGCCAGGGTTTTACAAACATTTTTGTTTGGATGTTTCTGCGGCCCATGGTTGGCACAGCAAA
This sequence comes from Dromas ardeola, assembly GCA_013398915.1. Lineage (NCBI taxonomy): Eukaryota > Metazoa > Chordata > Aves > Charadriiformes > Dromadidae > Dromas > Dromas ardeola. The sequence goes on along the minus strand of VYZM01013905.1, from coordinate 556,254 downwards.
TGCTACAACCAGCAAAAGCGGCAGCAACTTTCAGCCCCTGCCAAGCTGTGTGTCGTTTTGAAGCAACGCACAACGCTTCAGTGACATGTGAACTACTAGTCTGGGAACTACTAGTTTGAAAGCCCTGCCCTGTGACATGTTGGGGATTAGCTGCTTTAGCTTTGTGTGAGCAGCGCTTGCAGAATACACAAGCACACTCATCTTCTGCACACTCCCTCGGTCACACCCTTCAGTTTGTTTGCTACGTTTTTGTTTTAACTTGCAACCTAAAGGTGTCCGACAGGAACCGTAGCCTGTTGAAGTTATTAGAAAGATACTGTGGGTCTCCTGGAATTGCACGTAAAAACAAAGGAACTGCAGTACCATACAGTAATCAGCAAAAGAAAGCAGGGAAGGGCAAGGGTGTCTACACCAGCTTGTCTACACAAGAACGTCTCACCAGTGTTACCAGCCTGCTTACACTGAAAAACCTCTACAACCCACTGTCAGCAACGGTGTCTCTAGCTGGGTCAGCCCCCAGAAAAACACCCGTGTAGCTGAGACTTTGGCCTACCCTTGAATAGTTTTCCCAGCTAGGCAGATCCATTAGGGAATACAGTTACATAGCTGCTCCCTGATGTCAATGATTTTTTGGTTCCACGTAGCCATGGAGCAGCCACATTCCACTAAGCATATGCACGGTGGTGGCACATTGCTCCTCTTCCCATTCGAAGTCATGTTTCTTACTCATTTCTTACTACATTTCTCCCCAGCCTGTCTATTTTTTTCTACTCTAAACTTTAAAGCATCTTACTGTCTTCTGCCAAGAAAACAATGAATAAAAAGACCTGGTAAGAAGAAATAACACAAGATGTAAGTCTCAATTTTGTGAGCAAAGAGCTGAAGCAAATCTGCCCTGAAGCAAGTCAGTATTCTCCAGAGTAGCAGACAGATCACAGGACCAGAACCCAGCCACTGGGCACTTTCCCAGACATCTCACATTATTTCCAAGTATACTCTGTTCTCCCTCCAATTTTCTTTGATCTTTGCACCTCCTGCAGCTCCTCCTCCCTTCTTTGTAAAAGCCATTGTCATCCTTTGTAGATAAGCTTACTACTCGTCTTCCCCACAAAACATTTTAATTCCTATCTAAGATACTGAATTCACTAACTTTTCATAGGGGGCAAATTTTGCATAGAAGAAAAATATGTCTTTTTTTTTATATATATATATATATATGAAAAATATATATGGAAGAAGAGGGCCTCACTGATTAACCCTGCTGTGCCTTGTTTACTGCAGATGTCTATCTCAATCAAACCCCATCTTAGGCTAGCAGAATTACCCCATCACTGATCCCTGTAACTCAGATCAAAGCCAGTTCTTTAGTTAACCTTGTCCCTGCACTCTAATCCATACAGCTAAAGCCTGTTCTAACAGCAAACCCAGCGGCTCCTAGCAAAAGCAACTGTTTGATTCCTTACAGCAGCCATACCAGCCCACACGGTCCCTGTTCTGCCCATCCCTCTATTCCCCTGCCTTGCACCCACCACCATGTCCTCTCTCAGCTCAGCAGGGCACACAGCGAACTCGGGGAAGGCACCACCTCCTCCAAAAGAAGGCACAGGCTGGGGGTTGCTGAAGCACTGATTTTTAACACGCGTATTCAGCTGTGAAAACTGGAGCCACCTTTCCATCTGTCAGTTGTGTTTCCTGTCCCTCCTTTTTTTTTTTTAATCTGCAGGAAGCTTTATACTTTGAGAAAGGAAACGAGTATCTTCTGCTAGCCATTTTTAATTTTTTAGGAAGAGATCGTTTGTTTTATAATGGGCTTAAGCTGAGTTATTTAGAGCTAGAGGAAAGTGTTAAACAATGGAGCAACACCAAACTGCTAATGAAAACATCCTTGACAGAAAAAGAGCCAGGAAGGTTGGCAGAGGGAGAGGAGAATTCCTGTGTGTCTGCTATAAATTAAAAAAAAAAAAAAAAAGCTTTCAGCAAAACCTATATTTTGTTATTTCTATACTGGCAGCACATTTTTAGATGAAGCAGTGTGTATCACTTACTTAAAAGTAAAAAGAAACAAAGCAATGCTTTGTAGCACAGACAGTTCGAAACTGAAGTTGTTATCAGAACATTGCTTGGTTTATTGCTTTAAAAAGCAATAGGGTTTTTAAAAGCCCTAATAAAATCTAATACAGTCACAGCCCTAGAAAATTCATGCCATCGAGCTTTCTTTCGTGGCACCAAAACTCTGACCTGGAGAGGCAAATCTCAAGGGGGGGAAGAAAGGACAGAAAAACATACCAAATCAATTTACTCAGACTTTCCTGCTGACACTGCCAATATAGGTGGTCAGTTTTCTGTGACATGTTCATCTGAGCTGACAAGTTTCTGAACAGCCTACCTCATTGTGACTTCTGTTCATTTCCTTCTAGCCACCCTCATGCAGAGGTGAAAGGTTCAGTTTTCAGGTTCCCCAGCTTTGATTTCCTCATTACTGTGCAAGCTCAATGCTCTTAACTACGAGGATGAGGAACAGGAAGAAAGGCGGACACTTCTATATAGTTGTAGTTCTTCCCTACTCCTCTTTGCTCTCAGCAGAGAATAAAGGAAAACTTCAAGAGCTATTTTAAACCCTGTTTGGAAACATTACTCCTTCAATTTCATAGCAGGATTGCATACGGCATGTCAGAAAATAATAGTGTATTGGAGCAAAACACTTACTGTCCTGCAGGTGCTTCCTGGTGTCTCCATACAAATACGTATTTTGCAGTGTAGGTAAACCACGGAATTATTGACAAAGGAAAAAATTTTCATCTTAAACTGCGCTTTGCTTGAATTCCCATTCTCTAGCAATGTGGTGTATGTATTTGGGATGGGACAGCTGAAAAGGAAGAAGAAAACCATACGTAGAAGCTAGGGCTATAGAAGGCATATTGTGGTTATAGCACATAACTCAGGTTGCAAGGCTCCCTTAGAAAGCCACAGCCAGACAAACCCTCCATGAAGCAACTCTCCAACAGTGCAAGGGTGATAAGAGGCTGTTTGCTGCTTTATTCTCACAGTATCCAAATAGGATAGAGGATTCGAGAAGTGGTTGGAGAGTCGGAAAAGGAGGGAAAGAGCGACAGAAAGAAGGGTTTAAACTTGGCTTCACCAAACACAAAGTGAAAGAACATGACATTAAAAGGAATAGCTTTTGTTACTGAGCAAAAGGACTATCCTCTATTTTAAGGCCATGGGTGAGCCCAGGGAATACGACATCGGGGTGAGATCAGTGATCCAGACAAGAACAAATCTCCTCTTTTACCAGAGGCTGCATTAATATTGTTTGTGAATCACAACACATAGGAGTCAACTAACCTACAGCTTCGTTGATGAAAGTCACATAAGCTCTTGGTGATATCTGAACCACAGAGATAAAGCACACACTTTTCAATGTTCTTTCACAACTTACTGCCAAAACCACTTATTTCCTCAGGTCAAAAGTATTATTCCTTTACAAAACTATGGGGAAGACAGGCAAACTCAAACAACTACCTGATTATCCTTTGAAAACATTTTCTTTTCATATCTACGTTTCTTGTTCAAAGAAGGTGTGACCAGTCAGAATGGTAAGGGACAGTGTATATGAATGATGAGAACACACAAAAAAGGCATTTAAAATATAACATGTTAGTAGTCAGTGCCACTAGAAGATCTAAGGTATGGCACATGCTATTTGCAAGGGGCATTGCCGTACCTGTTGCTGATAAAAACAAATGAGAGGGGATCCACTGAATTATTAGTTGGAGTTGCCCAGCAGTCAGTGAGGACCACCTTGAGCTTGCTGTCTGCTCTCTGGATCCCCACTTCAATCAGGACATCATCACTGGCAGAGACACTGAAATTTTTTGGTATTGGGGAGTTTCCAATAAACAACTGCATTTCTGTTCTGAAGTGTCCAGATCCATGCAAATCCTCAAAGATGGTGTAAAGTCTGAAACAACAATTAACCTCCTATAAAGACCACAAATTTGGCTGTGTGTTTCTATAAATCAGTGCCTGTTTCTCCACCTCTTGCACATTAAAGTCATGAAGAGTTATCTGCAGTCTAGGATATTAGGACACTGTTCAAGAGGGTGAAAATGCATCAAGTTTTTAGTTGGGAAGGTAGAGAGCATGGAAATGCAAGTGGGAAAATCAAAAGGGTGGAACATCTTGGCAATACAAATGGAGCAGAGAGAGATATTTGAGTGGATCTGAGGGGGAACAAGACTACGAGCTGCCATAAAGTTAAATATAAGGAGAATAAAAGCTTAGTGAAGAAAAGCAGAGCCAAATAAATTAAGAAGGGACAAACCTGAACAGTAAGTGAGGGACATTTGCGTCGGTCTTTACTACCAGGCCGAGCCCCCAGGAGTCCCAGGCCTTAGAGAAAGTAACGGGGCAAGAGGAAGACTTTCCCTGGGTTGAGGAGGATCAAGTGAGGGACCAGTTAGGTCAATTAGATATTCACAAGTCTATGGGCCCTGATGGGATGCACCCGAGAGTGCTAAGGGAGCTGGCGGAAGTCATTGCTGGGCCGTGCTCCACCATCTTTGAAAGGTCCTGGAGAACAGGCGAGGTACCTGAAGATTGGAGGAAAGCCAGTGTCACTCCAGTCTTCAAAAAGGGAAGAAGGAGGACCCGGGGAACTACAGGCCGGTCAGCCTCACCTCCATCCCTGGAAAGATGATGGAACAGCTTGTTCTGGGCGTCATCTCAAGGCATGTGGAGGAAAAGAGGGCTATCAGAAGCACTCAGCATGGATTCACCAAGGGGAAATCATGCCTGACTAATCTGATAGCCTTCTATGAAGGTGTGACTGGATGGATAGATGAGGGGAGAGCGGTAGATGTGGTCTACCTTGACTTCAGCAAGGCGTTCGACACGGTCTCCCACAGCATCCTCATAGGGAAGCTTAGGAAGAGTGGGTTAGATGAATGGACAGTAAGGTGGATAGAAAACTGGTTGCAAGACAGAGCTCAGAGGGTCGTGGTTAGGGGCACAGAGTCCAGTTGGAGATCAGTGACGAGTGGTGTTCCCCAGGGGTCAGTACTGGGCCCAGTCCTCTTCAATATATTCATCAACGACTTGGATGAGGGGATAGAGAGCACCCTCAGCAAGTTTGCTGATGACACAAAGCTGGGGGGGGTGGCTGACACACCGGAAGGCTGTGCCGCCATACAGAGAGACCTGGACAGGCTGGAGAGTTGGGCGGAGAGAAACCTTATGAAATTCAATAAGGGCAAGTGTAGGGTGCTGCACCTGGGGAGGAATAACCCCCTGCACCAGTACAGGTTGGGGGCTGACCTGCTGGAGAGCAGCTCGGTGGAAAGAGACCTGGGAGTCCTGGTGGACAACAGGATGACCATGAGCCAGCAATGTGCCCTTGTGGCCAAGAAGGCCAATGGCATCCTGGGGTGCATCAAGAAGAGTGTGGCCAGCAGGTCGAGGGAGGTCATCCTCCCCCTCTACTCTGCCTTGGTGAGGCCACACCTGGAGTACTGTGTCCAGTTCTGGGCTCCCCAGCTCAAGAAGGACAGGGAACTGCTGGAGAGGGTGCAGCATAGGGCTACCAAGATGATTAGGGGACTGGAACACCTCTCTTATGAGGAAAGGCTGAGGGAATTGGGTCTGTTTAGTCTGGAAAAGAGACGGCTGAGGGGTGACCTTATTAATGCGTACAAATACTTAAAGGGTGGGTGTCAGGAGGATGGGGCCAGGCTCTTTTCAATGGTGCCCGGCAACAGGACAAGAGGTAATGGGTACAAACTCGAGTGTAGGAAGTTCCACCTAAACACGAGGAGGAACTTCTTTCCTTTGAGGGTGGCAGAGCACTGGAACAGGCTGCCCAGAGAGGTGGTTGAGTCTCCGTCTCTGGAGACATTCAAAACCCACCTGGACGCGTTCCTGTGTAGCCTGCTCTAAGGTGACCCTGCTCTGGCAGGGGGGTTGGACTAGATGATCTCCAGAGGTCCCTTCCAACCCTATGATTCTATGATTCTATGATTCTATGACATGAGAAAATTATGGAGCTCAGAGAGAAGGGGCCTGACAAAGACTTTGTGGGGGGATAGAAAGGAAAATACAATGTCTGGAGGGTTAGGAAACAGCAAGTGGATTTGGTGACAGTAGCTTAAGCATGGTGCTAGGCAAGAGAGAGGAGGTGCACTTGTATGAAAGCAGAACATTCACCAGAGAAAAGCTTGTGCTGACACCTTTTCTGTGAGCGTGGTTTTGATTTTCCGTGAACCATGGATGAGATTCCATCTTACTTGAAGATGGGGCCTTTCATAAAAATGTATTTGCACCACATATCTTCTCTATTTTCCAAGTTGATCAAATAAGGATTTGTGGGGGTTAAAAATTGCCATCCTCGGCACCCACATAGCAGTCTGCATGCCTACATCAGTCGAAAAGATACATCATTGTTATGTTCCAAGAGCAGGAAAATACTGTTATTGCGACATGTGATTGCCAAGGCAGGCAAAGAGGAGTCAGGAATTCTGGTTCCCAAACCTGCACCAGTAGCTCCCAAAGGTTTATTTTCATCTGTGGTTTAGCCAGGCAATCGCCAGTCTTGTTGGCTGTTGGATCTATTGACAACATTAGATGGAGTAGGAGAGAACCCCATAGCAGGGATCACCTGAGCGCAGGACTCACAGGATGGCAGACTACTCGGCATAGCAAGTACTGTCACTGGATACAGCTAAGGCCCCTGGGGATTTTTCCAATGCAGCAGCGCTCAGCCACACAACAACATTTCAAAGCCGAGAGAGTTGTTACTTACCCTTCTGCAGTATATCCAGAGGAAGTCAAGAGATCGTTTTGAAACACACAGTGAACGGGACTGGCAACTTTTAAGTGGTGGATTACTCCCTGAGCAGAAATGTCATTCCGAAGGATGGTTTTCACTACAGTATTAGTCACGTTCTGTAACACAGAAAGAAAGCACAACTTGTGAACATCATTGTATCTAAGGATATAGCAGAGCTACATGCTTACCAGCTTCAAGTGCTTAGGAATTCTCCATTCTCCTGGCTGCGAAAATCAAGCAGATTAAACCTCTGTTATCTTATTTGCTGTACATTGAGACAATAAAAATCCACTAGCCTTTCTCCTCTTCCTCAGTTTGCTCCACAAGGGAATTTCTGTACTTTGGCATGACCTGAGCATAGTGTTTGGTTTGGGATCCAAAGAGATAGCCATCACTCTTTGTCCCCATTACTGGTAGAAATTGGGGTATTTGTCTAAATATGATGATGAAAATGCTTTTAAGAAAAGAGAAGCTTCTGAGAGCTGCAGAGGGAACCTAGAGAGACATGGGAAGTGGCTCTCAGTTTGGAGAAGACCTTGAGTTTTGCTGCCTGATCCCAAAGATTCCCTTTCTCTTTCTTGCTTGCCCTCCTCCCCAAACAGTGAGGTAACTTTCCACTCACGGGAAAGGTTTTTCTTTCTCCAAAGAAATTTCTTTGTCCAACATTTCAGCAACTAATAGATTGTACTCCTAGTAAGGGTCTGCCACTGCCCCCCCTCCTCACTCCACCCCCAAGACGAAAACAAAATGCCCTGGGACTTCTTCGCATTCACCGGCTCAAGGGACTTACAGTCTCAACTTCAGTGCCGCAGTCCCTCCAGCCTGCCTGCAGCACCACGTGAGTGCCGTTGCTGGTGCTCACGTTGCAGCGAGGCTCCCCCAGGTACAGGGAGGTTTCAGGGATAGACTCCTGCTGCAAAAATCTCTTCTGGACAGCAAGGATGATCTTCTCTATTTCACAGAACACTCTCACCGCATCTTTAATGGAAATCTCCTGGGCAGGTTTAACGAGTGGGACAGGAGATGCTTCAGGAGAAACATCAGGAGTTGACACAGGATCCGTGGGGAGAGGAGAATGCGCCATGTTGGACAGTGTGGTGTCCTCCAGAGCTTTGTGCTCAGCAGTAGAGAAGTCAAATGAAGCAGGAGAGGAAACACGAGTTGAAGTTTGCAAAGATGTCACAGGTAAAACTGTGTTGTGTACAGGTTTCTTATCCGTCAGTATTGCCTCTTGGCTGAAAGAAAATGCTGAAGAAATACCAAAAATGAATGTACTGTTGTAATTTACAGATTCAAATTTATTTTATAAGGTAAGAGCAAACCCTTTGGAGGAAATTGCCAGGTACTGGCAGGAAACTAGCTGCTTTTGTTCTTTTAACCTGCTCTACTTACTGCCAAAGTTGTGGCTTTTTTTAAGAAAGAGTGCAAGAGATACACAAAGTGCCTGTGAGTAAAGCTGAAATGCTTTACTTCCTGAGAGCTGCAATAATTAATGTGGTCAAGTAAAACACATATATACAGCTTTGGTAGATCAGTGCTTGCAAGAGATCCCCAGCTGTAAGTTGCTGAGCAAGTGTTCATATTTTTTTGCCCAATACTGTAGGAGACTGCACACTTCTGGCTGTGGGGTAAAAACAGGAGCAGAGCTTGTTAAAAAACCTGGCCACATTTGTGACCCATTGGTGCCCAAAAGATATGACCCAGAGCTCTTTGGAAAGGCCGTTCTGGGGGAAGTACAGGACAAACGTCATATAGCAGGCCCACATTGCACATACGCGTCCTGAGAGACACAGCGGGGAGTTGAACAAATGCTTAAGTAGCAATTTTTAATGGTTTCAAGAAGAAAGCTAAGCAGGGGAAAGGGGGAGCACAGGTTGAGGTCAATGTGTACGTCAAACACCCAGCACCCAGCAGAGGCTCTGGGGTTACCCCACGGCTCTTTGCTGGTAGAAACAACCTAAGTATTCATCCACCACTGATCTAAAGGGCACCAAGATAAACAACTCTGTTTGCAGTAAAACACAGAGGATGTGTCTCATCGCACAAAAATTCTCTTAAATAATTTTAGTGGGTTGTATATACAAACAGCATCTATTCCCCAAGCAACATATAAAATCTGTACATATATATATATATATCCTTCTGGAACTCCCCATCTTTCAGAAATGCCTAAAATTAAAAAGTTGCTGATTTGCACGTAAGAGGAAGAAAAAGAAATGCCTGAGCTCTTTCATAACTGAATCTCCCAAAAGCTTATTATCATAACGCTAAATATCTTGGTTAAACAAAACTGAGAAAAGGTTGGTATCAGCTGACAAATCCTTGTGACTTCAGCTAAAGAGTAGCTTATTACTGTGGTTACAAAAACAAATATAAATTACTGAAGAAGCCTAAAAGAATTTAGGAGCTTAAAGATCCATCATACGTCAGCAATAAATGATTCAAGGAAAGAGAGAAACTAGATGAACTGACTCATACAAAAACATAGTTTGTAATACCAACATTTCAAACCTTCTGCCATACAGAGGTCAAACCATGTACCTAGTGTTTTCTGTTACCTTCCTTGTTATCACTGCTGTCCCCCCTGCTACTGCTAATGAAAATAACTAATAATCTTGACAATCCTATTTAATTTTAATGGGAAATATGAGAAAACAGAACTGTTAAAAGAACCTTACAAAGACAGCATTAAATACTAATATAGTAAACTCTCATAACAGAGTATTACAGTCAGAAATACTTAAAGTCCGGTGCAAGATTTTTCTCATTAGGATCCAGCTGAAAACAATGAACCAAATTCATCCCTGGCAAAATTTCAAGACCTGTGGCAAGTGTGACCATGATCCAGTAAAGATCAGATCACTAAGCATTCAGTTAGTCATTCAATAATAAAAAGTTTTTTTGCCTTCACAGCTTCTTCCGGGCCTTTCTGGGTGCACATCAGCAAATCCTTCATTGCAGCTGCACTGGTAAAACCCAAGTGTGTTATGGCACGATGCATCTGGGGAGCAGTCATCTTCTTCGCTTTTGCACTCATCATAATCTGTTGGGTATGTTTAAGCAAAAGACAAAAGTGGAGAGCATATAAATTAAAATCTGATGGTTTTGAAACTGGAGCATGGTCGTATCACCATGATATCATGGTGGGATTACACCTCTTAGGTGTGATACTCTACTGGACGTGTCAGGCAGCTGTTGGGTCTAGAAGAGGTGGGATACTGGAAGCACAGCCTAGAGGGCTAATTGCAAGGCACTGACAAACCCTTCAGGAGCTGTGCTACCAATGATGCTCAGCAGATACTCACTGAAATGTAGGCACCCTGCTTCAGAGCTCCTATCCTCCTAAACTGATCAATAGCCCAAGGGGACAATCCCAATCCCAGGGGCTTCCTCAGCTGCCTTCCCCATTCCACACTTCTGAGGAGATGGTTAGTAAATGCCCAGCAATGTGTGAAGCAGGAGGGTTGTGTGACTGGTCCAAGTTGCAGTCTAGTTGCTTTCTTAATTTTTAGCTGGCCAAAATTTTCACTTTTGAAAGGAAAAATATGCTCTACTTCCCTTTCTCTTCCCAAGATCTAGTTGTAACTGTGCAAATAAGTGTGTACCACCACCAAGTCCCACCATAGGTAGGACTCAGAAAGCAGCACTAACAACCTGCTCTATGGAGACCTGTCCCTGAACCAAATAATTTGTTTCAGCACAGGTTTGTGTGGGGCAGGCACTCTACAAAGCTCTACCACAAGATAGTCATGATCTTACTAATTAACGGGATATGTAACTTTCTAGATTCACAGCTGTGAGGGTAATAGACAAAGAGAATGTACAGGACAGACCATATACACGTTTCTCAAGTCATTTTGCATGAGATTCTAGTTGACACCTTATAACAATATTCTGTGGACAAATGTACCATGTTAAGGATATAGAATTTGGTATTTTAGAGATGACACATTGATTTGTGAAACAGAATTCAACTGCAGTTAGTCAGGAGAATAACATTTCTTGTTACCGACTTGAATTACATATAAAGGAAAAGAGGTTGTACAATCAGCCATTGTGCTGGTCTTGGTAAAGTGTGGACTTTCATCTGAACTCCCGACCCACAGGCGCGTGAGGAAAACACATACTGCCAGTGCAGAAGAATTCACATGTTCATTTATTTGTTTCTTGGTGTTTCTATCTCATGCAAAATTATCACTGCAAAGCAGAGGGTAATGTGTTTCAAAATTATTTTAAACAGAGCTAATTATGACTGTGTAGAGACCTGTTTCCACTGGTAGCGTATAAAACCCTCAATTTGTGACTTCTTTCTAACATCTCCATGTCTTCTTCTCTATAAAATTAATGCTAGCCATAGACAAAAGACTAGTTGGTTTGGTCCTTTTGGACCAGGTACCTCACTTCTTATTTCATCTTTTGATGTGACCTGAAAAAGCTTATTGGATGGATAGGAGAAGCAATATAAGGAGAGAGAATGGCTTTTCATCCATCTATTTTACAGATACTTTCACCTCAAAAAGTACAGATTAACAATAGGCTTTATCATCTTTCTAGTTCTGTAGAACTATTGGGATACAAGCTGCTCTTTACCGTTTATGGAGAGACTGCTCTTGTCAACTGTGAAATAGGAGCTGTGTTCAAAAGCCTCACGAAAAGTGGTGATGATGTAGTAGATATCCACTTCTTCTGCAATCAGTAAATTGAAACTTACCACTGTGCTCCCATTAGTAATACCCGTTACCAACACTTTGATCAGACTGGCATCCATCTGCTGAAGAATCTCAAGGGGCAGAGATTTATGTACCTGGAATAAAAACAAAATGCATGTGGAGATGGACAGATAGAAGCAATTACATTTTAGGCTTTGTACACTACCCAGAAGAGAGCATTATGCATTACAATTGTGGTTCATACTCTCAAAGGGAGACACAGCAAATTGACCTTTTGCTTTATAACGTTTCCACTCTACAGCAGCTGAAGGATATGGTATATATTTAACCATGAATATTAAACAAGCTAAGTGATTAAGATACCTCATCTGTCATTTGGCACAGTCCTTGCCTCTGGTAACAGCAAGGGAGGAGGCTGCAGGGAAGCTCCCATGTTCTGCCTCTCAAAATGCCTCCAGGGAGAGGGGGCAACGCAATACGAGGAGGAACTGCTGATGGAAGTGGAGATGCCTCCTGACTCTCCACACTGCTTATATGTCTCAGAGGGGTCCTTCAGCTCAGGTACCTTACAGCTTAGAGCAGACCACCCTCAAGCCTTTCTTCACAGCTGATTTCTCACCAGAGCCAAGCAAATAACGCCTCTTTTTAAATGTCCAAACCAGGGTAAAGAATACAGAAAGGTGTTTCATTTAATCAGCACTGCCGCATAGTTCAACCTCCCGTCAAGCTGGTCTTCCATTTGATTTCAGAAATATTTCATTAAAGTCTTCCCTGAGAAGTATCATATTATTTCTGCAAATTCTGGCTGTCATGGAAGCCCCAGAAGCTGCCTCCTTTACAACATGAGAGAGCAGGATGGTCTGCTTTCTGTGGGATGGGAAAACTCCCTGTGCGAGGCGTTGCATCAGCTGGGCTGCTCAGCCTTTCCACTGTCCAGCTCAGGTGGAGGCACCAACCCCTCTCAAAGAGACAAACGGACTGGAAGGACATGGACCTGTTGGAGCAGGTCCAGAGGAGGGTCACGAAGATGATCAAAGGGCTGGAGCACCTCTGCTATGAGGACAGGCTGAGAGAGTTGGGGTTGTTCAGCCTGGAGAAGAGAAGGCTCCAGGGAGACCTTATAGCAGCCTTCCCGTACCTGAAGGGGGCCTGCAGGAGAGATGGGGAGGGGCTGTTTGCCAGGGCATGTAGCGCTAGGACGAGGGGCAATGACTTTAAACTAGAGCAGGGCAGGTTTAGATTAGACATTAGGAAGAAGTTCTTTACAATGAGGGTGGGTGAGACACTGGAACAGGTTGCCCAGAGAGGTGGTGGAGGCCCCATCCCTGGAGACATTCAAGGCCAAGCTTGATGAGGCTCTGAGCAACCTGGTCTAGTTAAAGATGTCCCTGCTTACTGCAGGGGGGTGGACTAGATGAACTTTAAAGGTCGCTTCCAGCCCGACACATTCTGTGATTCTATGATTCGACCTCTTCCCTTTCCACCCTCCAAGGCTGTGTACCTCTGGAGGGCAGCAACCCATGGGAACATCTCTTCCTCCTCCCACAGGAGAGCAGTAGGGCACCTGGACATACGCAGGAGCCCTGGGGGGATGTACAACAGCGTTTGTATTTCCAGCACCATTACCCTTCATGTCCAGGCCCAGCACCCGTCACAGGAGGAGCAGGCACAGGTTAGATGGCATCATCTCATGGGACCAACCCCAGACAAGACACAAGCTGAAAATTAATTCAGCTTTAAAGAACATGTTGAGAAAACATTATATGCAGAAATACAGATTATTTCTGAGAAACTCACCACAAAGAGAAACTGGTGAACATCCACAAGTTCTCCCCTCAGTCCTTTTCCTCGAGTCACCCAGACAAGGGGCCCGATAAGACTGCACTGGACTCCCTGCCTACCTGCATGTCCCAAGGAAAGCAGGGCGCACACGCGCGCGCACACACACACACACAGAGGTTTGCACGCCAGGTCTTGCCCCAACATCTAACCACAATGCAGGCAGAGCGCATACCTGAAGACCAGATGCCAGGGTAAGCTCAGGCTGTACGATACCATCCATTAATGTCCTGAATTTTTCCATTAGAATTGTATATTTTCTTCTCTCCCTTTCTCCAGGAGATGCTCACAGGTCCTCTGTGTTTCTTAATATTTCTCACATGTGTCTGGGAAGTCTTTTTACATTCTTTCACACTTAGAAAGTGCAGCAACAGAAAGCGTGGGACGTAACTTTCAAGTCTGCCATCAGGCAGGTAGTACAGGCTGTCCTGAGCTATTGATATTAAAATTACACTTAAAAACTGCCAGCAACAGTGCAACAGGAGACTGTCCACAGTAAGAGTGCAGCTCCCAGCAGCATGTGAAGGACAAATGCCATGCTGTCTCTGTCAACACTCCTGAGCCTGGGATACACACCCCTTCCTCGTACATAGCAGCCACTAGTTTCAATGCAGGGCACAGAGAGATGGAAACAGCTAAATTTTTGTGATTTCTCAGCACACTTGCCCTTTACCTTCACCCTCCTGCGGCTGCCGGTCTCCCAGGAGATGCCAGCAGAGAGGGAGGCACAAAGCAGCCAAGCAACTGCACCGTAAGGGCCAGACGAGCGGCTCTTGGCCCAGGTGAGAGCTGGCACATCGCTGCCCTGCGAGGAGAGTCGCACCTCTTTCCCAGCACCTCGCTTTGCTTTGGGTCCTCTCTTTAGGGTACATCGCTCACTTCCTTCCCTGGTTCCACTTTCCAGAGAATCAAGGGGGCAGGCGGGGACTACATTGTCGTCACCTCCAGCCCTTTCTTCCTCTACACATCTTCTGCAGGAAATATCTGGAGGAGCTGGATTTCAGCCATGACTTTAAGGCAGAGCTTAATGTCAGCGGTGCAATATAATGCTCAGGGGTGTAGGCAATGACTCTGACCAAGGACATCCCAGGGAAAAGGCAAGGGTCAGTGGTGGGAGTCAACAGGAGAAGCAGTTTCACTTCTCTGGCATCCACGCACAGAGCTTGCGCATTTTGTCCTGGATTTTCCCAGGTGACCACAGCTCCTGCGCACCTCTGTGCCAAGCCCGACTTAACCTGCCTGCTGTGTGTTATCCAGCCCTGCAGATGGGCACAGATCTTGCAGGCGTGCTGCAGCCCTTTCCTGAGTTGTCAGAGCTGACGCGTGTTGCATGCGCTCGGTGGAAAGGTAACATGCATGAAGCAGACCCCCTGCGTGTACCTGGAAAGGGCTCCCATGCACCTGGCAGTCCCACACAGCAAACCTTGCAGTGCCCCACGGGGCACACAGGGAGAGCTGGGAGGATGGAAAGAGCTAACTGCCCTAGGAAAGCCTGGGTAGACCATAGTCTGTCCTTGTCAGCCCCAAAATCTCCCATTACACCAAGCCAGGGGGCTCTTGGGCCCTTTCTCCCCTCTCTTTCTGCTGTTTCACAAGCATGTACTGAAAATTTGGAGGTCAGCCGCAAGTTTTCATCTTTCATAGCTCTTGTCTGAACTTCTGGACATTAAATGCACACACCTGTGACATCCTCTTAGCCCATCCCCGATTGTATTCCCTTCTCATCTGTCTCCTGAATATTTTATTCTATCAGTGCTTCTTTTTACCTAAGGCTTTTTGTTTGCTTGCTTGTTTGCTGTCCTTATTCATGTTTTTCCTCACGTAGCAGGACTCAGAACTTGAAAAGTGTCAAGGGGACATTCACGTTATTTGTATTTAGCCACTAGGTGGCACTACAAAACGCTTTATCCGGAAGGCTACGTGATTTCACAGCAGGTACCACACCCTGGGTTATCAAAATAATGGTTGATGAAGTGGGGCTGGAAAAAAAGGAATAGAAAGACTGAACTTTTTAGAAATATGTATTCAATATATAGTACCTTGAGTATGAGGTTTTCTTACTAGACAAATAAATTATCTCGGGATCCGTCATTTTATCTACAATTTCTGGAGCACACAAAGGATAACACCAGCAATGCCAGACCAGGAGAAATCATTATGACAGAGAAGAGCCACAAGAAAGGGAGAGAACGTAAGCAAAATCAACACCAGCATCGAGGGAAGGGAATGTCCTTTGCTCAGGCAACAAAAGCAGCAGGCAGCTAAAGTCCAAGTTCAGGGCCAGAGGGAAGCCACACTAAAACCAATTTAACGGGATGGGAAAGGCAGTAGGATTTTTGAACAAAAGGGAAGTGTCAGGCTCAGGCAACCAGGCTCACCCCATGGGTGGCTGTGGCTGGGACCACATGGTCGGTTTTCTGGGACCATACATCCATACGTCTCAGGCAAAATGTCAGCAGCTCGTTGGAGCTATTGTGGGTACCTGCACAGAAGCCTCCGTGACCGGCAGAGCAGGGAATGCACTGGCAGTCTAGAAACTGGAAATAAGTAAGTTAAAGGTACATTAATTTGAACAGAACGCTGCATGAAGCCTGATTTTTCACTCAAAGAGGAAAAAAACCCACCCTCTTCACTGTCTATGCTTTGGCTGCACCTTCAGAGAGAAGGTTCTAGAGTACACATCTGCACGGCCACCATCACTAGCAGCTTTAAGGATGTCCTGAATTGCAGATAAATTCTAATTAATAAAAGGAGTGAAATTACATCACTGGAATAATGAAACTGCCTTAATCCCTGCGTCAACACTCATTCCACATTCAGGTTGCTTTAACTGCAATCAACTAAAGCACATTAAGCTACATCAAACAAAGGCTGTGTCACTTCCAAATTAAGGGGTCGCCTTGATAAGGCAATATCATGTATTAGTTTCACACTTTTTGTCAATCAGTTAGTTTTATGCACCCAAATTCAAAACAACCTTTTCCTCTCAGGAATTTAATGCACCTCAGTGAATGCATTTTCAATTCAAACCTTTTGTTTTCCTGATTCATTTTTTTGAGGACAAGCCCTAGTGCCATGATATTCTTCTTGGCTGTTGCGGAAGAGTGGCTGAACAAAACCCAAGACGACTAAAATACTCTGTCACCCTTAGCTACGTTGGTTTTCAGTTGCATTGCAAGGAGGATGGTGAAACTAGCCTGGACGATGACAGTGCAAGTTGTTACCTCAAGTTTTTACCTCATTCTCATCTACACATTATTTAAAGGACAGTATTTCCATTTGATGTGCTGCCAATTTAACCACATGGCACTTAAGTGGTGGGGCAACTCTACGCTAAATAACATTATACACATTAGGATTTATAAATCCTCTGAACTGTAGGTGATGACTCCAAAGAGGTATTAAAAAAAAATCTCTGGCAAAGTTTATTTAACTGGAACCTTATAATGCTTTTAAAGCCCGTGAAACTTTCCTCACTTTAAAGGATCAAATTCTGGCCCTTATAACCTGAAAAGAAAATATGCACATCTTTCTGTTTTCCTAAATTTCCTTTTCTTTGGCATCTAGAAACACAAAGTTTGTAATAAAACACTCACGACATATTTTGCCATATACAGTAACTGTGCAACTACAGCCTATATACAGTGTCTCAGAGGTAGGTGGAATCAGCACTAACGCATCTCGCCGGCTCATCCACAAACCCGGTGCACTGGAAAAAGGGGTTATTTCCTTATAATCACAAGAGATCGTTTTCTGTTTGAAACTTTGAGAACCCGGTAAAACTGACACAAGACTTACTTTAGTTCCTTTACGCAACCATTTTAGAAGTTTTCCAAATATATTTCTATCCATGATTTTCTGGATTAACATATCTGACCGAGTGAAGAAAATATATTCATTTTAGTCCATTTTAATACTCTGCTATTCCAAAACGGCCTCGGGCAGAGAGCGATGCTGAATGAGAGCGAGGTCAGCGGAGAATCGCTCCCTTTTCACTTTGCTAATCACGTCACTCTCATTTTGCAACTGTTTTCCTGATGTGACAGCTTGGGGCCAAAACAACTCGGAGAAAGCTGTGCTTCCGCTAACGCATCCAGAAAGGTGCAAACCGGTAACGCACCAGTGGGAAACTTATTTGATATCCAAGAAAACATCATGCGCAGCTAAATGGATCACGCTTTTCCCCACGCTGGCCTGAGCTCGGCCCGAATGCACGCTGTTGTCAGTGCAGCCGCTGCGGACAGCTGTAATTCAGTGACAGGTTGTAACTCTGCACGCAGTGAGAGTTTCTGCAGGATTTGAAAATTTCATATCATTGTCAGCGATGGATTTACCACCACAGTTATCAAGGCCTCTAAAAAACACAGACAGTGAGGGGAGATAAGGAAGGCAATAAAGCAGCCCAGCATAACTAGCCATTTTCCAAGCACAGGTGCGTTTGAGTAAACACCAGCAGGATCAAACTTCTGATAAATTCACTAAGAAATTAGGAGACTGATACTGTCAAAGGCAATTCCTGAGAAGTATGAGAGCCTCAAAGGCGCAGCCGATATCGCAGTGTGCTTTGATATCCTGTGCCCTAATTAGAAGTGAGGGCAGAGGTGACTTATCAAGAAACCACTCCCTTTCCACATACAGGGCTACAATATCAAGGATGATTACAAGAAATGCCAGTCTCAAGGTACTGTGACAAAGGATAATAACAATCATACAGTTCATTAATATACCGCTGTGCAGGGCAAGGATATCAGAGCACTTTGCAAATATCCATTAACTTTTCACCACAGCCCTGGAGGAAATCAATAAGCCAGGGTATGAAATCAACAACCGGGTGTGAGAAACAGAGGAAATGGAGGCACCAGAGAATCCCCAAATCCTGATCTCACTCTAAACACAGCTGCACGCTCATCCTGCAGTCCCAAGCAGTCAGGGGAAGTCAGACCTTACAGCTGTGCCAAGGGACGCACACGTAACATACAGTCTTCACGGGAAAAAGATCGTACACGTGGTTTCGTTGAGATGGGTAACAGGTCACGCCCTTCTTAGCCACTTACTTCATCAACAAAGAGCTGTGCAAAGGTTTGGTATTCCTCACTGCTTGTGTTATTAAAGCCTGGAGAGTATTTCACGTTTGTTATCCGTACTGTGCCACTAAGTTTCTGGACATCTGCAAAGTAAGAAAAAGACAATTTAAATACATCTGGCCAGCAGATGGAGGGAGGTGATTCTCCCCCTCTACTCTGCTCTCGTGAGACCCCACCTGGAGTACTGTGTCCAGCTCTGGAGCCCTCAGCACAAGAAGGACATGGACCTGTTGGAGCAGGTCCAGAGGAGGGCCACGAAGATGATGAGAGGGCTGGAGCACCTCTCCTGTGAGGACAGGCTGAGAGAGCTGGGGTTGTTCAGCCTGGAGAAGAGAAGGCTCCAGGAGACCTTATAGCAGCCTTCCAGTACCTGAAGGGGGCCTACAGGAGAGATGGGGAGGGGCTGTTTGCAAGGGCATGTAGAGACAGGACGAGGAGCAATGGTTTTAAACTAGAGCAGGGCAGGTTTAGATTAGACATTAGGAAGAAGTTCTTTGCAATGAGGGTGGTGAGACACTGGAAGATGTTGCCCAGAGAGGTGGTGGAGGCCCCATCCCTGGAGACATTCAAGGCCAGGCTGGATGGGGCTCTGAGCAACCCGGTCTAGTTGAAGATGTCCCTGCCTACTGCAGGGGAGTTGGACTAGTTGATCTTTAAAGGTCCCTTCCAACCCAAACCATTCTGTGATTCTGTGATCCACGGACATGGATCTGTGGACATGGACATGTCCATGGACAACAGAATGCCAGTCACTGGCATGCCTGGCCACATGGGGTACGCATCAGCAGAAGGCCAGCCCTCTGAAATACAGCCAAAACCACAAATGCCTAAACAGGCATCCAGCACCCTAGTCTGCCCTCTCTGACCCCCAGATGACTCTCAAGAAGGGCACTGACCTCCTGTAGGTCTTATATCTGCCAACTCTGTCTTGGGTGCTCTGGGGCATCTGAAATGCTGCTCTATGGCTATGCTCAGGCACCTGAATTGCTCTCCTAGACTCAGCTAGCTGCCTAAGCTCTCTCTACATGCAAGGAGGCAACACCAGTCCCTCCAGAGGGCAGATCATTGCAGCGCCAAAGTCCTCCCTCCAGCCTCAGGGGAAGGCCAGACAGCTACCTGAGATGAGACATCTATGTTTTAGACAGCTATTGTAAGGTAAGATGAACCCCAGCAGGGTGTATGCTTCCTCCCTGAATTTGTATCTGCTGAATCACATTAAGGCAGTCTCAAAGGTTTTAGGCTATTTCTCGATATCCCTGGATTTGTCATTGTTACTACAGACACTGAAGGTGATCACAAGCAGGAGAGAAAGGGCTTCTCAAGACATGATTCATATCCCTAGCATCCTTTTAGTGGCTACCCAGGCAAGCTCACTGCCATCACCCAATGACTATTGCCACCCAAATGTCTTCACACTGCCTGCCAGATCCTAACAGATCATCACTCCTAGCATACCAAGAACTAAATTTCAATGTTTTATATGAATATAGGATAGTCTTCACCAAAGACTTCAAGAACTTTATCATCTGGATAAGGTTTAAAACTGTTTCTGAATCAAGTGACGTGACCAGTCTACTTTCTGATGTACCAGCTTGCTTTCCTCCCTACAAACATTTGTCCTGATTTCAACAGTATATAAGGCACCAGGTCCCAGCTCTGAGACTATCAGACTCCTATATTGAGTTTTAGCCTCCCGTATTAGCTGCTTTTTCTGAAGCAGGAGGAATTGAAAAGCAGGGCTCTGCATAAACTCGGTGGACCATGTTACATCAAAGCTGTCTCTAGTCACATTGGGGACAATAATCCTTTGAACTAGGACAGGTACTAGAGGAAAAGAAACAGTCATTAAGTAAAGCTTTGCAGGGGAGAGGAGAAAGTCATCCCAGCATACTTCTGATCCCAAAGGAACCCTCACCATCACCAGTCAGATCAAAGCATTTGAGGTTGCTTTTTCTATAGTTTGTTCATGTTGACCCATGAACACAGGTACTTAGGTGATAAACCACATTCAGTTATCTGATGGTGAGAGGGGAAAATGTTCTGAGCAATTTTCAAACAAAAAAGAACAATCAGTATTTAAAAGAGAGAACAGACTTTAAGAGTAAGCTGAGATTGACCATCCAGGTCAGAGATGTTGCCACAAGGAGGAGCTATATATTAAACTTCACGAAACATGGATTTTTGCCCTTGGAATTTTCTGCCCGGGCTAGTGAGATACCACTACGCAGGCTCCTCCTCTTGTTCCCCAGGCATAATCCCTACACAAGCTTCTTTTCCAGCAGAAGCACTTGGCTGAATATTTGATTCATCAGGAAAAGAAAACAAGTTTTTATAAACGGAACTTGCTTGTGTAGAATTCTTCAATTTGTTTTCCGGCTTCCCGCTGGAAAATGACCTTTGCTTTTTTGCTGTTAATATCAGCTATTTTGTTATTTAAAAAAAAATGAACATTTTTTGTTTTAATTTTTAAAAAAATCCACATTTTTTTACTCTTCCCTACATTGAAAGGGGACAGGCAGAACACAAAGCAAAGAAGTAAATGGAGCTTTTCTGTTCAGGTCAACATGTTGTTCGGTTCAAAACTATTTGTTTCCTCCATTTGGCCACTGAGGTCCCAAATCAGTTATTTGCCCGGGTCTGTCCCCAGATCTCACCCATGCCAGGCGGAGCAAAGAATACAACATGAAGAAGAGAGAAGGCAAAAGCTGAACAGGGGCATCGTCATGGCTGCCCAGAGCTTAGCAGGACTGGAGAAGTAGACACTGTGGCACTGGTGATCGGGACTGGTGGTACAAGAGAGGTTGGAGAAGCGGCAGAGCAGCTGAAAAAGAGGTTTTCCAGGGAGAAATGAATGAGGAAGGACCAGAAGTGGGGTTGGATGAGTGGAGGCTCCCAGGAACAGGAGATCATAGGGGAGGGGAAGAGGAAAGAGCAGAGGGAAGTGCGGTTTGGGATCAGAGAGGTGTGGAGGGCATGAGAGGCAGAATAAAAGCAAGCAGAAACAAAACTGAAATAGATACCACTTGCTAACACACTAAAGAAAAAATAAATTTAGCGATGGGCAGAGACAGCAGCATTCCTATCCCAAACAAACCCATAATTTAAAGACCAAATTTGACTCTAACCTCGAAATACGATTCAGCTCCAATCTACAGAAAAATCCCCTAATTAGCTGCAATACCTCTGCCCAAACCCAAACAGATTAAGCATTCCAGACACCAGCCTAGGTACTCTCAATTACAGCTCTTGGAAAAGTGTCTCCCAGGTTTCCACGCAGCTCCAGCCCCACAGGGGATTTGCGGGGCTCTGCCTAATCCATCCTCTGCCGAGAGGAATAGGGAGGAAGGTCATTTGCCTTCCCGGGTCTCTAAGGTAAGTCTAGAGGCGGCTGCTGCTGCAGTACCCTGGTGCCAGAGCACGCAGGAGAAACCAAGACGTGTGGCAAAAGGACAAGCAGCATATGTTTCGATGAGCCACGCTCAGCGCACTCTATGACTTGCTTCATCTGCTTTGAGATGAAGAAATGTAACATCGATAAAACTAACTGCCAAATTACCAGAAAGAGAAATTATTTTGACAGGTTGAGTTAGAAAAAAAGAGCTGATTCCTGCAAGAAAATAATTTTGACGTAGAAAAAACAGCTTCTGACACCTTCATCCCAGACCACTGATTCCAACCCTGAATCTTTCCTGACTCTGAGTGAGGCTTTGCTTCTCATGCAGCCAAATTACCACGCGTGCAGGCCCCCGCCGAACGTATACTCACCACTGTCCTTGGCTGGGCTTGGTGTCGGGCTGGGAGACGGAGAGGTGCCCAGCAAAGCTGGTGACCCCAGGGCTCCAGCGTATTTCTCGGACCAAGAGCTATTCTCTCTTCCCATCTCTACACGTGCTCTGAGAGTGGCGTTGAGGGAGGGAACGCCGGCATCCCCTGTGGCCTGCAGAGCCGTACCGGGGCCACCTTGAGAGCTGGCTTGAGGCACACCAGAAGTTGTGTGATTTCTGGTGGTAGCAGCGGCTGTTTGATCTGGAAACACCAGCAGTGGCGAACCAAGTTGCTCTTGCCCAGCCGTGCTCACGGGCGCATTTGTGAGAGCAGCCACTCGCTGTGGTGCACTGGAGGAAGCCTCTGCCACAGAGCTTTGCTGCAATGGACTTACGGCCACCCACTGCTCTGCACTCATGGCCATCTCCTTGCTGGCTGCAACCCCCATGGCCGTGGGGCTATTGTCCCTGCCGAAGCCCATCTGTGATGCCAGGCCTTTTTTCCAAGGGGGTGGAGGAGCGCTGGTGGGAGAAGGACTGTGGGGCGCTTGCTTTTCACCCAGGGGCAGTGCAGCAGAGAGGTGTACGGCAGTGCTCATCTCAGAGCCTACAGCAGCCACCATCTCGGTGGTGGCAGGGGAAGCAGGGCCTGCAGGGCTTACTTCTTCAGGAGCAAACTCTGTGCTGTTTATTACTTCAGGAGCCATCGTTTCAGTGAGAGGGTCCACAATCTCACCTGCAATACAGCAAACGCACATTGAAATGGGACCTCAAACTGGATGAGGAAGCACCAAGGGTCTGACCTGAAAATGGGGCTGAGACCACTCAGCCACGTGTAATAGCTTACGGAAATGTCTTGGATATTTCATTAATACATTGTAGCACACGTGAATGTTATGGTGTTGAATCTGGTTTGTGCCTATACAAAGAAGCAGGTTTGATACCTGGGTGTCCTCTTCTGGTTGGCAGGCCCTGGATCATTACAGTGGGAGGAAATTAGCCACAGACATATCAAAAGAGGAAAAAGTACGCCTCATGTTGCTCAGCAGTCAGTTATTAGGCTAATCAAAAAGGATCTCAGACAGATTTCATCTGAAGATATAGATAAGGTTCACCTTCATGTTCAGAGACAGACCATATATACTCCTTCGGCCAGAGACTGCAAAGGTGCATCTATATACACATTGTGTGCTATATGAACAGTTGCAATAAAAGCAGAGGTGAAAAACCACAACTTATTCCAATCTTTCATGGCAAAGGGAAATTACATGCCAGTCTCTTGCTCACCCTCACAGTTTCTTCCAGGTCGGGATGGATTGGTATCCATGGTTGTCTTGCATCTGCACAGGTACGAGCCCATCAAATTGATACACTCTGCGAACACAGAGCAGTCATTCTCGGCGTGAGAAGCACATTCATCCCAGTCTGCAAAACCAAAACCATAACATCGGTCAGACAACCTCCCTTCTGGCTACATTAAGCTAGATATAATCATAAAGCAGTCCTGTCTTCAGTTTTGGAAGTTATGAATGTGGTCTTCCTTTTTCATGGTTTACCTGACAGCCAGCCTCTGAGTGATGCAGAACCCTGTCTGTGTTGTTATTCTCGCACATAAAAAGCAGAGTCCTTGTACTCTGAAAACAATTTATTTGAAGTGAAAAAGATATTGTAGGTTTGTACTATAGCTATATCAAAAGCATACATTATACCAAGTTCTGCACACAGTACCTCCGGATACATCAGGTAATGAATAGGTCTGTTACCACTAGCTACCAGTAGACAGAATATTAAATAGATACTTAATCCAAATAATCTTCTGCTTCAAATAAAAGGTAAATGCAAGTAACTCCCACGAGAAGCACTCTTCAGTTCTTAGCAGAAAAAGTGCTAAGGGCAAAAACACTTTTCATAAAAGATTTCTTCTCAAAGGTAATTCTGTAAAACTGTGACCCTCTTTCTGGTAGTCTCAGAAAAGAGATTCTGGTTCATCAATGCATGGGTATGCTCTAAGGTGTTCCTTATGTCTAATTTCAGCTGCTCTGAATCAGTTAGGGATGCTTCTTTCATGGAGTTATAGACTTATTTTATATCTGAGACTCTTCACTCTTGAGGGATTTAGATCTGAAGTCTTGTATTACCATTCGCGCCCTGTTCCAGCAAATATACAAAGGCCGAGTTAATGCTTTGGACACGAATAATCTCAGTGAATCCCACATGAGCCCTCCCCGTGTGCACTCCCTCATGCATACACCTTCACTGCCTCAGGGCCGTAAGTGAGGGAGGGCAGAAAACCAGACTGAAAACCATGCCTTGGGACAAATAATTCTGATCAGAGGCTACAAAATTGTTTTGAACAATGCATTATCATAAGTGCTTGTTCTGCGAACATGCAGAGATTAATCACTGTGATTCTTTCTCCGAAAGAAAGTCCCATTCTAGAAACAGAAAGATCAGAGCCACACATACATGCACATACATGCGTTCATCTTTCTGCTTGCACACGGCCTTCCCCTTTTACTTCTTCCCAGCTGACATTGCTATTCTTTTCCCTTTCTTCCTCATTAGGTAATTGTTGTATCCATGATTGTTTTCATTAGACAATTTCATGTGCCTATGGCCAGCACCTGCCTATTATGTTACAACCTAAGCCACTTAGAGGGAATACACTGCAGCATTCACTAAAGCACCAGCAATGAAAGCGCTCTCACTAATGCCTTACTGTGCTATGAGGTAATTGTGACTCCTGATGGCTTCAAACACCATCTGAGACACGCTCCCGTGCTAATTGCCAAATAACTTACATTCGCTGGCTCCATTGCCTCTGAGGGTTTCCTTTCTCAGCACTTAGCATGGATTTTAAGCAAATTCCTTCACCTCTGATGGCCACATTCAATCACGCATCAGACCAAAACATTTATATTCTCTTCTCAGCGCTCACTGGCACAAGTACATCACTCATGTGCACATACACACACACACACACTGCACTTTTTTCCTCTATAACCATTACATCTCAGCCAAGGTGTGCTCTGTGCTCTCTTTCTGCACTCTTGGCATCTCTCTGGACTTTGCCATTTGGCAAGTGCCTTCCCCCACACACACCCCCCCCTCAAGCAACAGTCCCACTCCAAGAATTAGAAAATAAGCCACCTTTGTGTTTGCTTTGATTACCCATTATACCTGTAAGAGGTACATGCAATGGGTAAAAATTTGTGAACCTCCTTGCCTAATGATGTTGGAAACGCTAAAGGCTGGCATGATTTCACAGGGAACCCATGGAGGAGAAACCCAAAGAAATCACTCTGGATTCAGGCAGTCTTGGAGCAGAAAACAGTTGGTGGCTGAGAGAGTGTTAGCGAGGGGCATCATCTACACTTGCCACATTCTTACACTTCGCCAGGAATTGGCTCCTGGCGGCTACTGAGGATGTGATATTGTGCTAGATGGATCTTGGACCTGACTGAGCACACGTCCATTTCTCTTTGCTTACCATGCCTCACACAACAGACAGACATTTTAGTGCCTCTATTAATCATGGCAGTAAGCTTAATAATTTATGAGTCTTCAAAGAGAGATGCAGTTGCTCCACCCCCTTCAGTTGTGCTGTCCCTTCTGACTTCTCATCCTTGCTGCTTCAAAGTTGATTTCCCTGCTCTGCCACTGTCACTAAACCGAGCACGTAGCCTTTTGGTGACCAGGCTCCACAGAGGATCCAGGTGGAATTGCTCCACTGGTGGAAGAGGGGCTGTGCGGGCTTACTGCCAAAGGGCATGTCCCAGGGCTCTCAGGGGTCAGGAAGCAAAACAGCCCATTATACAAATCTTTCCTCCATGTGCCGCGCTCCTTTGCCTTCTTTTCCACATCTGACTTCAGGAAACTCATGTCAAACAAACGCTTGTTTGAGCAGAGCCAAGAAATAGACCCCTTTTCTCTGCCCCTAAGGAGGAGTGGAGGAGTTGGCTGTGCTCCTGGCGAGGAGTGGTGCTACTGGAAGCCACCTGGCTTTCTGCAATTAAAGTAACAGTCCAGAGCTATTGCCTTCTTCCTCCTGGCTCTTTCGGTCCCAGGATCAATAATGTTTGTAAAGTATTTTGGCACACATCAGCATCTTGCAATTCAGTATCTGGTATTTGGAGGCTTCAGGTGCAATTTATCTCTCCTGCTTTTTTCCTGTCCTGTTCCCCTTAACCTCCATGTGCTCTGCAACTCCAAAGGGAGTTTTCCCTGATCACGGTAAATAAGCTTTTAAGGGCTCAATGCACTTGGGGAGAAGAATAAGCCATTCTGTCGGCTTTAGCAACTCTCTGAACTCTGGCTGTCTCTGCCAGCTGGGAAACCTGAAGCCGGAACTTAGCCCTTTGAAGATAAAAATGGTGATTACTAAAGATCAAACAAAGGCCTAGTTTAACATAAATTCTATACGTGTTTCTTTAGTCCTATTCACTGAGAGGACATTTGGGAATTTCTCTGGCTGGATTTCTACAGTGAAGATGTTAGATTTCTTTTCTTAAACCCTGGCCCAAATACAGCCCCACAGCTTTGAGGCACAAAACTGTCTAAAGGGCGTGTGTATCTGAAGGCTACAAATATTCCACAGTAATTCTATCTTCAATTCAGTGTGAGAAAGATATGGCAAACTTCCAACTGCTCACAAAGAAGAGAGGGAGGAAAAATTAATAGAGAAACCAAGGGCTCCACTCCTCCTTAAACACGAGCGCCTGCAGATACCTGGGGACAGCCAACCCTCCGTTGTCTGACCCCTTCTGGCCTTATGGATAAAAGACCACAGAGGAGTTCTCACGTCATGATTTTTTCTCCAACAAACTACATACTCTGTCTCTCTAAAAATTACTTTTCATGAAGAATGATAGTGATACTGTGCATGATCAAAATACAAACCCTGTTTTCCTGTTTGAAAAAAAAATTTGAAAAAAAAATTTAAAAAAAATACCTTCTACTGCAGTGTTCTGCTGATCCACCAAAAGCACAGAGCCATTGTGCAGGTAAGAAAGCACTGGGACAAATGTGGAGGCATCGACTGGAAACTCGGGATCCTCCACAGTGATTCTGAGCCTCACAATGATGCTTCCGGCTTGCAGGGATTCCGTCTGCACTTTCAGCTTCCCAGATTTGTGTAAAGCAGAAATGTTGGGTGGAAATGAATTTTCAAGCTGAGCAAAGGGAGGGAAGCATCGACAATTAGGAAGCCAACAGGAATAGCTCCTTTTAAAACTGAACTATGGCGGTACCATTTTAAAGATTCATATATGCACAACATAGAAAATGTTGCAAAAAGAAAAGTTTCAAAGTGTTTCAGAAGTCTTGCTTTTCAGAGATTATTGAGGCACAGAGAAGTGTGAGTCTCCTCGGTGCATCTAGGTACCCCTGAAAACGGTACCCATCTGACCGCCGGTCTTAGAAGCCAGATTTCATTTTGGCTCAAGGGAGCAGAATTCCT
This sequence comes from Dromas ardeola, assembly GCA_013398915.1. Classification (NCBI taxonomy): domain Eukaryota; kingdom Metazoa; phylum Chordata; class Aves; order Charadriiformes; family Dromadidae; genus Dromas; species Dromas ardeola. The sequence continues at coordinate 528,616 of VYZM01013905.1, read as the reverse complement.
TCTGCCCCTGTTTGCCTGCATCGCAGCTGCATTGGCCTGGTAAGTCTGCAGGCATCAGACCCTTGATGTTAGCTCTGTACGTCATGTAAGCTTTTTCTCCCAAGCCTCCTGTATACTCACCTCTGTACTCCCAGACACTGGAACTTGGTTATCTCCACTGTTGCTGGAGCAGACTCTGGATTGATTTTTAACTACTACCAACTAGCAGCGCCCCAGGCAGTGCCCAGGCAGACTGAGCATCAGCCAGGGGCCAGTGCCAACAGGCAATGTGACCAGCGTGCTTCGGAAGACCCAGCTGCACAGGTAGAGGATGGTTTGTACCAGTTGGTGTCAGTGCCAGCGAATATTCAGGAAATGTTTCATTTACTGGTATGGGCATAGCTTTAGCTCCCAGCAATTATTTGAAACTCACCAGACCAAGTCCAGCCTGCAGCCGAGTCCAATGACAAAGAAATCTCAGGATGACCTTATAGTGGCCTTCCAGTACCTGAAGGGGTCCTACAGGAAAGATGGGGAGGGACTCTTTCTCATGGAGTGTAGTGATAGGACGAGGGGTAATGGTTTTAAACTGAAAGAGGGGAGATTCAGGTTAGCTATTAGGAAGAAATTCTTTACTGTGAGGGTGGGGAGGCACTGGAACAGGTTGCCCAGAGAAGCTGTGGATGCCCCATCCCTGGAGGTGTTCAAGGCCAGGCTGGATGGGGCTTTGAGAAACCTGGTCTAGTGGGAGGGGTCCCTGCCCATGGCAGGGGGGTTGGAACTAGATGATCTTTAAGGTCGCTTCCAACCTAAATCATTCTGTGATTCTATGGGAGACAAGAAAAATGGGGGTGGATGACTTCAAGAAAATGTGTTTGAGGCAGCTCAGCTTCAAGGTAGTATCACAATTACACCATGGTTTATTACCAATCTGGTAAGTAGACACATCAGTTGAACAAAAGGCATTACTCTGAAAATTAAATCTGGCATACTGCTGTCTATATTTGAGCTCTGCAGGATTTGGCTGTTTCACCTTACATCTCTAGAAGGCATCTCCTTGCTTGAACCTTTCGTTCCTACATACACCTCAAAGGATGCCTTTGAGCACGCAAGGCAACACCATAAATCAACATGGCTTTGCTCCCATTCAGCCAGAATTTCCTCCAAAATATTCCTACAAACAAGCTGTTTAACTGGTCTAAGTTCGGATCAGGGTGGAAAGGCAAGAAAAATAGAGGAGAGAGGAAGTGAGAGGGGAGAGGAAGTGAGAGGGGGATATTGTGCTCCCAAACATCCAAGGAGGCAGAAGCAACACAGATGGGCAATGCTCCTTTTCCTTCCAAACCTCATGATGCCAATTAGGCCTGCATTAGTCTCAGAGGAGATTCACTGACAAAAATCCTCCTGCACAACAAAAGCGAACAATTTCCACCTATGGGAAATAAAACTATGTCAGGTGGTTCAACTTGCAATTTCTCATGAGCAAATGCCTATTCCCTTCTGGCTTCAAAAGTATAGCGCCATTACTGTTTTTTTTTCCCCTCAGATTTATATTCACATATGTTTATGAGCCCCCCTTTGTTTTGGGAAAGTCTAGTTTTGGATGAAGATTCCAGATCCTCTGTACGGGCCCTGTTCTTTACCACAAAACTGTAAGAGATTGCTGTGTCTGAAACATCCCACCTGTTTGGGAAGCTGGCAACAGACTTCATGACTCAAACTTTGTTTACGGCTGTTTACACCTGAGCACGGACAGTGGCTACATGTGTGAATGAGATGAATGGGGCTGGAGAAAAAAGCCTGACCTGGTCACTTTTCCTTAAGAAGAAAAAGCTTTGAGAGCAGTCAGACATTTATTGATAAGACATCACTGAAATGAATGCCAGCAATGTAATTTCAATAATCCATTAAGAAGCCTCAAGTCAATTCAGCCTGAGTTTATTGCCAAACTACAGATCCAAGAAAGGGAGTTCCTGTTGCATGCCTGCATTTTTAATCCCTTTACTCTTCTATAGGGGAAAATTCTCATTGCCTCCACTGCTAATAAGGCCAAGGGCTTGATCTGTTTAGTCAGTTGGATTTTGTTTTAATTATAAAGAAATGTCACAGGAAAAAATATGATGATTTTCAAGGGATATTTCAGCCAGGCATAAAATCCTCTATTACATTAATAAATTCTAAATTGAAAAGAATATATTACCTGCATATATTTTAGCATTACCTCTGTAAGCAACAGTCTTGAAAATTCTTCATATGCTGAACTGCTGGCATTATGGAAATCTTCAGTGAAGTTGTAGTTGAGAATCCTCATAGTAATACCAAATATCTTGGCGTCTGTAGGGCACAATATTTAAACACACACTGATAAAGCAGAAGAGGAAAGGAACCAGCCAGAACTGATGTACCCAGATGAAAATCTCAGATGTCAGAGGGGGAAAGAGAGGAGAAGGTTGAGAAGGTTTGGTATTAAACCAAGAAAATAAAGCTAATATTCTGCTACAAGTCTCCCATACATGGAGGAGATGCACTTACACCAGATCCATAAAGACATTTAGATCCCTAATTCCAGCTGCATCAGAGCTGGGTATATACATATCCTTGTAGACCTGGCCCTACATAATTCCTGCATTGAAATCCGGGGTTGAATTGCCTGTGAGCTCAGCTCTGGTCCACCAGTCACAATTATTATTTTTTTCCCGATCTCGGTAGCATAGTCATTTCTTAAACTGAAAACAGTAACAAAAAACAGTGCACACCACTTCTCTGTGTGGTAAGCCCTGACAGATCACGTACAGAGCACGTGAGCTGAAACCAAGAGCCAAGGAATCTATTAACCACTTCAACCCGTATAAACAGTCTGAGGCTGTTACTCTTTGGACTGATCTTTGGAAAACTTTTCTTTTTCTCAAGGGCTCCATCTTCATACTCTGAAGTTCAGACCCCTGTTTCCGTAACCACTAGACCTCCTACTTTCCCCGCTACAAAGAGAGTAATTTCCTTCTGACCCAGACTGGAGTCATCCCTCATCTGATCAAAGGGAAAACTCTTACAGATAAACATAAATAGCAGCATTCTCACTCTGGCCAGTATTAAATAGTTCACTGTCTGTGTTTTGAAGAAAATGTGGAGAGTTTTATTTCTTTATTTGCATGACGGCTTAGGAAACAATTTAAGGAGAAAGGAAAAGCAGAATTATGCTTGATCAACAGACTAGGGTCTCAGGCAGCTAGCATCACTAGCTAATTGAATGAAATTATGCAGGTATTCTGCAAGCTTTCTTACACAGCCCTTGTTATTCCCTTTAATCCTGGTCACTCACAAATACTCAGCTGAATGTGGCCTTCCTCTGGGAACTCTTGTTAGCATAGCTGAGCCCTTGACAAAACAGTTGACTGCATTTCTCTCTGGCCACAGCCCTCAGCCAGGAAAAATGGGGCCTGATGGGAGATGGGTGGCAGCAGAATGCAGTGCTAGGCACACCAAAA
>VYZM01013905.1:484589-525145 GCA_013398915.1 Dromas ardeola | reverse complement strand
AAAAAAAAAAAAAGGTATTCTAGCTTAGCGTGATATCTGTAATAGTCTGAGTCAGCTCCAACACTGCTTTATCAACTAAGGCCAGAGTTCTGCTGCCTGATAGTCTGAGTTGCATAAATTATGGGGTAGAGGAGGGAAAAAGTGCTGAAGGAAGAGGGAAATGTAAGTCAGGGAGGACGACACGGATCATTGCTGAACTGCAAATGAGTGGGAGAAGACAGAGAGGGGGAGGGAGAAATTATATATTTTTTAAAGTAGCTATTTACCTGTTTTAACATTTTGATGGGAAATGCTGGTTTTACCACAGGTTTCATAGCTGAGCTCTACTGAATACATCACACCTGCTTCCAGTCCAGACACATCCATTTTCATTTCTTCCGTCTTCAGGTTTTGTGTAATCTCTTTGCCCTTGAACACTTGGACTTGGAAAGTATGGTTCAGAGTAGAATTGACATGCCAGGACATTTCAAAACTGCTGCTGGTAACACTGAAGATTTGGTGGTCTCTAACTGCAGAGGGATCTATTGCAGTCCCAGGAAGAGTCATCACAGAAAAAAGCAACATTTCATCTTTAAAGCATTGTGTTATTCTAAATGCATTATAGATAAGCACTTTGACAATCAATAGGAGAAGCTCCTTTTTACATTACATCAGGACAGATTCTGCCTCTCTCCCAGTGCCAGGTACCCTCATCCATGAACCATCCCATTAGAGGGACTGGGTGCTTAGTCTTTTTATTTCTTTTTACTATACCTATTTGTGTTGAATCTCTCGTAACACTAATAACCAGCCAGTGAGCTAGAGGTTCAAGTAACAGAAGTAAGTTTGGAATAGTGAATCTGTGTACTCTACATACATTGACACCTTCTTTGCCTCCTGTCACTTTAATCATCAAAATGCACCTCTTTGGGCAAAGTCTGCCCTGATTTATGCCTGGAAAAAACCCACAGAGCCTGACTTTTACAGGCTGGGGGCAGAGTGGTAGGCAGCGTTTCGCCTGTTTATGCCACTCTAGTCCAGTGCAATCATTGTCATGTCAATGGGAAAAGACAGGACCCTTCAGAGATGATTCTGCTTCTCGAAGGAGGAGGAGGAGGTGTCTAAATTGGGCAGTATGAACTGGTCTCCAGCAGACCCTATCTGTCTCCACTAACTAGAGAGAGAGTCCGGATGGTGAGCGCAGACTAGACACCTCTCCTGTAGACAGCTGGTGTCAGGTGAGATGAATATCATCCCCCACGCTAACCAAGAGACCATGGCATGCTGCTGCTCTAACTTCAATTCTTTCATACTGATGGTCAGCCTGAGAAAAAAGGGTTATTTTCTTAAATTATTTCAATAGGACAAAATTGTTTCCAGGCCTCTGAATCGTATGGCTGCCAAATGCCCCCAAAGACATACTGCCTCTGCTCTAGAGGGACTTCAGTTTAATTCCTCTAGCTTCAGCTTGGATCAGAAATTGTGGATGAAGATCAAGAATATCCAGCCTGTCTTTCTGACCTAAGCAAAGAACTACTTAAAGATATTTCCTCCCACAAGAAGAAAATGTCTTAAAAAAGACTGTGATAACTCTCGCTTGAAGGGGCCAAAGTCACCCTTATAAAGACAAATCTACTGGTGTTTGTTCCCATCATAGTCCCTCAGACAGCTGTCATGTGTAGCAGGAAAAGTATTCACAAAGGTTGACTCCAGTGTACGGTAGCTGCGTCCAACTCCCGTACTCATGGACCCCACCAACATCTTCATGGACTCGAAAGCAAGAGGCCCGCATCCCGGTGGCTGTGGCCAGGAGGAGCTCCTGTGGTTGGTAGCAGATCCTCCCATACCTTGTTCTAGAACAAGCCTGGGACATGCAGTGAGCTGGGTCCAGGGCAAGTGAGTAGTGCTGGCCTTGCAGACCCCTCACTGGCATGCTTCTCACGCTGGAGGATTATCCAGCACAAGCCCTGTGATGGGACCTGCACTTGAATGGTTCACCAGGCACAAGTAGCTCAAGAAGCCAGCATGGCCACCTCCACTTCCAGGGGGCCAGCTCCCTTCAGTAGCCATGGAAATAACAGTGGGGCTTCTCCAGTGGTCACAGCACTACAGACCCCAATCCAAACCTCCTGTTCGGGGAACCTTTCTCTTTTCATTTCCATAGGTGGAGTTTCATTCCAAAACTATTACCAGCTTCTGTGAATACCCTCCTGTAACTCAACCAGCCCCAGGACAAAGGGATCAAAGAGTGGCTGAATTAAAAACAAGACAATATTAATTCAAATCCAAGGTTACTTACAGCACCCAGCATCTGTAGATTGGTTAGCCATGGACAAGAGACTTGAACTACTTATAGACAGAGAGCTATTGCTAGTATTAATGAGATCCAATGCTGAACTTGGAGTAGATGCTGCTGAGCCTAGGGGAAAAATAGTATTATCAAAGAGTTAAAGCATTCCTAATAAAGCAAATCCAAAATAATACCATTCATGTTTTCCACAGATGAAAAGCAGCAATAGAAATAATATAAATAGAAAATAAAATAAATGCATTATCATATCACAAAAGCATAAAGTAATACATTATCTTAATATTTGAGATTAAAGGATTGTAAATTTTTTTTCTAACTAAAGCATTGGATCTGCAAGCAGTTATTTATGTCATTATCTTTAAGCCTATTAGCAGGCCCATTGATGTCTGTGGGCTGAAAGTACACGCCTCTGTATTTTGCTGAACTGGGAGAAAGTATTATTTCACCCATTGCCAAGCTCCGTCTGCCTCCAGCAGAGGACCTTGTATAATCCAGGGTGGGATTATACAACCACTGACTCCCGGCTGCAGTCACACAGCCAAAAATGGGAAGAAGAGTTCATGAACAAATAGTGTCACTCATCGTATTTCCCCGGGAGGCTGGGGAGGTGTACTGACGCTGAGTGATGTGCTCTGAGAAGCAGTCAGGGTCTGAAGCTAGAGCATTTGGCAGGTGAGTGAGGACAGCTGAGGGTGAGAGAGGAGAAACAGCCAGGTACTGTGAAATACATACACTGCATTTCAATCAGAAATGGCTAACAGCTGGCTTACGTGTCACCTCCTCCCAACAGGAGGAGAAGGGGCACTGCGTGCTCCAGAAATCTTTGCCTTGCAGGTGGCTCCTGCAATAGACCACAACGTCCTGCAGAAGTGTTCTCAGTATTTCCCAAGGCAACACCTACGTTTCTTACCTTCCTTTCTTGGGCTCAGCTGGTGAGGGTTGACATCTGCATGTTCATGCTGAGGGCCACAGCTGTAATAACCCTCCAGATTTACACAGGTGTTTTTCTCGGGACAAGCGTTGAATTCAACATGGGAACATTCATTGACATCTAAGAAGAAGAACACACCTCGCACAGATATTGATACCAGCATCAAGATTGATCTGCAATGTGTGTAGACCAGGCTCTGGATATGACAAAATCATTGTAAATCTGCAGTGACTGTGCTGAAACAGTTCTGGGTGCACATGGGTGCAATGAAATCAGAATGTTGCCCTTCCCCAAAACTAGCCCCCACTCAGTTATAACCCTATTGCTTTTTACTCCAAATCTTTGGAATAAGAGGACAGTTAGTGGCAGCTCCTGCTTACAGTTGCAGGGTGTCATCCAAACCTAAGAAATGTCAGCAGCGGGGGGAAGGAGATCTACCCAGTGATTTCACTGGAAGTTGGACTGAGTTTTCAAAAGTAAACACAGAATAAGAAGTGACGACAACGCTGCTTACGGATGCATTTCAGAAGTGAAAACATTCAGATAACTACACAGTAATAAGATTAAAATAATTTAAACCAAATGTATTTAAATATTTACCTAACATTTAAAAAGTGGGTAGTCACATGCCATAGTAATTAACAGACTATAAATACTCCTTGTTTCATGCAAGCTACTAGAAGTAATATATATCTATAAAAACAGACTGTGTGTGTTTCCCAAGAATACTCTAAATACTTTGTTTAAGAGCCTGGTTAATACAACTAATGATTGTGCTACAAATTTTGAACACCTTTGCTTTTCCGTATGAGGATGGTCTATGTTATGCTATTCGGAGAAAATAAAAAATTGAGGAAGTAGGACTATTCCCCTCCAAACTATTTACTCCAAAATAATTACTAACTACAGCCCTCTCGATCCTATAATGGATAGGTTAGGGCCATATTTGCAAAGTTTACAAGATTCACTATGTTGTTTTTGAAAGCAAATTGATAGTCATACAGATGAAAGCCCAAGTGAAGGTAGACGAAGCCCCCTGAAAAAGCTTCCCCCCATGACAGGATTATAATAACTAACCTTGCACTTCTGTATCAATCACTTCATACACACGCTTCACGATGTCCTTCAAGGAAGAAGAAACCTCCGCCAGCGGAGCTGGCTGATGCAGTCCAATGAGAACATGGGAGGCCACTGTCCCAGCATATACCTCCGCACGGTTACTCTGGATATGGTACACAGAGGCATTCAAGGGCTGTAATGCACCAGTAATCTGGAAAGCAGGGGAACAAATGCTTTGGTATCTCATTTCTTTATCAGCACAACTGTATGGCAATGAAGCATAACCTATGCAACAATTATCATCATAATCTGAGTGTAGAAAGCACCAATTCAGAAACCATACCAAAGTGGCAACATTTAGGTCTGTATTTATGCAAGGTGAGCTCTTCTTATTACCACATTTCACAACAGAGCTACAGGACAGTAGTGCCAAGCTAAGGGAGGTGTGGAGCTGCATGTCAGATCTCAAATGCTTAGGCAGGAGGATGCAACTCAGGAAGATAAGAAAAAGGCTCAATAGACAGAATATGCTTTAGACATGCTATTAAAAGTCATCTGTAATAAAGCCATCAAATACTTCTTACGGTAAGCAAGTAAAAAGACTGCTGGCAAAGGGAATAGAAAGAAAAAGAAGAAAAGCAATAGGCTGAGCAAGAAGGCTGGGACTAAGAGCCACAGAGAGACCCCAGGCCTGACCGAGTCGCCACAACTGTGAGCCAGGGATCAGAGAAGGGACATGGTGGGGGTCTGAATGTTAGGAATCAGTGGAGCATACAGGGCCTGGAAGACCTTCCTCTGAGTAATAATAGCTCATTGCAAAGCTTTGGTTTGTATTTGCTATTTTTTGAGTGTTTGACTTTGCCATAGCTTGCTTTAGACCAAGATATGAAAGTCTTGGTAGATCATTGCCCTCTGTTCCTTACTGTACAGTGACAGGACCAGGGTTTCCTGCTTTTTAAGGATATGGTGAATTCAGGTAGGAGGATGAGGTAAATTCATGCAACAACCTCATGCTACTGCTACCTTCTATTCTGCCCGTCAGTGCTAGTTGATGATGGGAGAAGGGTTTCCTTTGCTATTAGCCCACTCCCAGCTGGAAACTGGGGAGGAGAAGAAATAAACATGGTGGGAAATAGGCAACAGCCCTCTTGGGTACCTTTCAAAGGACACATACAAGCCTGGTTTTCTCCATGGCATGGTAATACGTACTAGTGAAATGCTTCGGGTTTACGGCCTGGAGGCTCTTTGTCCTAGTTCATCAATCCATTCCCTAAATACCACCTGGGGGACAGAGCGGGCTCCCCTGTCTGAGCGGGGCTTTAGTTTGTAGCCTGGTTCTTCCTGCAGTCCCTCCTTTCGGGAAGCGTGCCTTACTCCTCTGCTAGGGCTGTGCTTTTCTTGGTTGCATCGGACTCTTCCTACCTGCCGTGTCGGGGATGGGGAGAGGCACGTCGTGCTGCTGTCTCATGGCTGTGCACGTGTTGTTGCCAATGCCACTGCTAATCCAGGCACGAGGCAAAGCCTTGGTCCGACAGCAAAAGCAACACCCTGCTGTCTCCCCCAGCACCGTTTCTGTGGCAAGAATGACAACAAAACGCCCTTGACCCTGACACAGTCCCCTGCCATAATCCTGGGGTTTCACAGTGAAACTTCTGGCGCTGATGAGGCCACCTGCCATGTAGGTCCCAGTGCCGTAGATCAGGTTTGTCTCCTGAAAGGTCTAACTCAAAACTCCTTATCAGAGAACATCATACTTTGCAGGTCTTGAAATCTGGACCCAGTTGGTCATAGACCCAAAACTGAACTGAGCTATAGCTGGAGCAAGCATTGCTTAAGCGAGAAAAAACCCTATGTTTCAGAATGTCTTTAAATTGCCCTTGGAAAAGACCTGAAAAATCTACTAAAGAAGCTGATAGATCAATGTTACTTGAGCTCCTTGAGAACAAGGCTGACATTCACCAATTAGCGATAAATTAGGGCCCAAAATAATTATGTGGTGGAACAAAGGGGAGCGACTGGCTGGCAAGATTATGCCCAGCACAGAGGACTATGGGAACCCTCCTGGGCTGGAGCAAGTGGTGGTTACTGACTAACAGACACAGGGAGGCAACGAGCAACACACAGGAGCATTCGTGTTTGTACATACCACGGAGTGCAAAAGGCGTGAATGATTCAGAAGGTAGGAATCCACTCTGATTAATTCATTAAAATCCATTTTCACAAGCACTGTCACGTTGTACCAGAATGTTCTTCCTGAAGCGTACAAAATAAAACAGCCAAGTCAGTCATCTGAGGTCTGATGCTACGGAAAGCGACGGAGCTATAGGAAGGCTCTGAGAAACCAAGGCAAGATTTAACTTTGAAATTATGAAGGGTCCACGTACAGCCATCAGCCACGGCATCATTTGCCGTATGCCACAGGCAGCAGTGCCAGCGAAGGAGCAAAAGCCAAGGAAGGTCCACTGGACCCACAGCACCCACGGATCGTTCAGTGCTCCCGGATGCAAGTACTGAAGCTGAATATCCTGGAACTGATCCAAAGCAGATTCCCGTATTTGTTTTATGAAGAACTATGGTAACAGTTTTCCTGCCCAATCCCACCCTCAGAAGGAAAAATTAAGCATATTTCTATTAGAAGCAGTCTTGAATTTATCAGTAACATACCCTCTGGCATTGGATCCACACAGCCTGCTCCTTTGGATGAGTTGCAGCATTTTTTAAGCCCTGGACATTCAGTATCGAACGTGCAAGGATAATCAGATGTTTCCATATTCTCCATTGGACAAATACCAGGTCTTGAGGCAAATACACTGGATCTATTGAGTGCTAAGTAACAAAAACATTTCTGAGAACAAAAATATAGAAAATCATTTCCATAAAATTGTGCTATTTAATTTACAGCAAACACCTCCTCCTCATTTTAGAAGTGTGTCTGCTCTGAGGTTTTCATGGGGAGAAAATAGCAGCTTAAAATACCATTACTTCATTTTAAGAGTGTAAATGTTCTCATATTTTTCCCTCGTTCATGGCATTTCTGTTACAGAAATTTTGAATTGATAATTTTCCGTTAATAATTATGGATTGACGGATGGATGGATGGATAGATAGATAGATATGTAGATAGTTAGTTTCTAAATGTGGAGACATTGAAGCACTACAAAAGAGAAAATGTGCCTGATGTCAGCTCTGACTAATCTAAAACATATATAATGATCAAGGGAAATAGGTCATGTCTAAGCTAGAAATCGTGAGTTTTCATGTAACCTTTTGTTGGGACAAAGTTAACCTTTAGCTATAGCAATTGAGGATGCTACGTGAGAGTGGAGACAAAATGCTCTTCTCAGGTACAGTTAAGTGGGTTAGACGGAGGGGTAGGAGAGCAGAACTGAGCCCGTGCTCTGCAGCCTGGCAGCATCTACCCCATGTCAGCCAGCCAGCCACCCCAGGAGGTTGGTAGCCCACATCGGACAGCCCTGCAGAGAGAGCAGCTACGGCAGAAGGCTGCTGCTTCCCAAGCCAAGGGCAGAGGGTGGTCCTGGCTCAATGCCAGCACATGCTCTTCTCCAGATGAAAAGAGAAAATATTTCTAAGCTCTACGAACATGCTTTCACCCACGCTCTCAAACACAGCCCCAGGTAATGCTCAGCTCCGGTCTTGCCAATCAGCCTAAAAGATTTCTTTTTTCCATTAATTTTGTGCCTACAGGTTTTTGGTCCTACGAACTCTTGATCCATTACTGGGCAATTAAAGTCATTCACTGGACATGCAGTCATATTTGCGTAAAGAAATAGGCTATTAAGACCAACGGTTTTAAGACTATGGTCTGTGTCTTTTTGGGGGCCCTAAGTATGCTTGTCAAAGGTCTCAGAAAGGTAATTAAGAAAAGTAGGCATAACTTAATGATGGGGGTCCACCACCTCTGCTGAAAAACCTGCCAAAACTCACAAGCTGGAGAACGGGGAAGGCACTGAGTTGAGACCTCTCAGCAGCCTGCACTTTACTTGCAGGTGTAGTTTCAAAGATTTGCATGGAGAATACATGGGACAGCACTTTCCTACGTTCCTTTATATTGTATTTGATACACTGTGTGTTTATACTTTTTGTGCACACAGTCGTTGAGCACGTGCTTTAACAGGGCTGTGAGCATCTGTCAAGTAGAGCTGGTGTTAGACCCACAAGAGCTCTGGGCAGCAAATTAGGAAACTCGACCCCCACCTCGAAAAGGGCGAGAAAGAAACCCTCTGCTTGCTCCTTCTGGGAGGCTTTCCCATCCTGCCATCCTCTCTCACTGGGAGCTTGCACAGATACCAGCGCCAAGGGATTTCCCTGCGTTTGCACATCACCAGTGCTCCTTACTATTCCAACCAGGTGCAAACTTATCAGTTTGACACAAGCATCGAAATCCCTCCAGCTCCACAATTCAAGTGCAGCTCAAGCAGGTTTGAGGTTCAAAGCAGCTTTTGCAACCAGAGTCTTTTTTTGGCATGTTTTACCATGGTGTAAAAGATTTAATGAGTCACATGCAATCTCAGAAAACACTATCAAATCCTGGCCAAGTGCCACACGAGCCATTTAGCTAAAATCAAAAGGTCATCATTTTTGGATCAGCGGAAACAGAGATGGATTCACATCACGTTTCTGCCTAATTGTACCAGATGCACTTTGAAAATTCAATTTGTGCTCTCCAATCATCTTGGGGACAGTCACCTACCAAGCAACGCTGCCAGCACTGGGGAGCAAGCCAGCCAGCTCCTCTGTCGGTTGGATAAAGTATAGGCTTTTCTCCTCCGTTATTTGCATAAACCTACAGAAGCAGAAATGCAGCACCCAGTGCTTAGCAACGAAAGCTCAGTTACCAGCCTGCCTGCGTGAGAGCCGCCGGGTCTGCTGTGACTGCAGGATGGGGGGATCTCCCGGGAGATAGACGCTGAAGGACACCATTAGCTCAGCCCTAACCCCCTTCCTCTCCCTCCTTCCACCTGGAAGGGATGGGTTTCATCCAGAGGGTGCGGCAGAGCCAGGAACTGAAACCCTGCATTCGTCTCAGGCATCAGAAGACAAATCTATGAGATTATAGAAAGAGCTCCTGGCAAAGCCTGCTACAAAGGCAGTTTTCATCATACGACATGTTTTCGGGGTCTTTGAGCACTGGTAGACTGTACCTGCTCAGATGGATGTTTTCCATCCCGATTGCCTGTCTGGGAGTTAATCATGATGGAGGGCAGCGTCGGGATGTGCTGGTTCAGCATCTGACAAATATTTAACACTCTTCCCCGTGAAAGGCTATATCATGCACTAGAACATATTCAGGAGCCATGGGCTAAAATCCAGCAACACCTGCTGCTGGGTGAGGTTCCACCCTCCTACCCTGGGGGGATGCCGTGATGCTGCCCACATGCCCCCGGTGACACCGCTGTCCCATGGCTTTCTGGTGGCAGCCCAAGCAGGAGGGACAGCTGTGCTGCAGCTCCCCACTGCTCCAGTTAGACCCAGTACGCAAATATCTGCACGCAGGCTCTGAAAGGTCCCGGCCCTGCTGAGGAACTACCTGGGCACCTGAAATGAACATTTTTTAACTTTACATTTGTTTTTTGGAAAACCTTAGGAAGTTATGCACACAAAGCATACTCTGATTGAAGTGCGGCCTTAACGTTGCAAATCAAGAGCTCTTAAGTTAAGAAACTCTAGGATTAAAGTTGCCTGAGCCTTCTTATTTCAACGTATTTTCATATACGTGTGCTTAAAAACCACCCTTCATCAGGTGTTGATGCACTCTTTGGATCCCTGGCTGGGGTCCAGCAGGGTCAGATGGCAGATAAGGAAGGAACCTCTTGCCCGTAGCTCTCTAGTTTCACCTCACGCAGTAAGGTGGAAGGTGGGCAGCAAACCGCCTAGCAGGAGAAGCAGCCATGCTGCTTATTCAAGCAGCTGGAAACTGTCCTGGAGAATTGGACCCTTTCTCTACCTGAAAGAAAAATCCTGCAAGATGCTGGGTAAGTTTCGTACAACAAACTCATAATAACCTTTCAGAGCCATGGTTTTCACAGGTCCAGGAATCTGACCTGCAGCCCTGGGACCTGCTTAGCAATCGGGGGACTGCTCACAGTCACAGTCGAGGACACGAGGTTCTGCGCACCAACGACGCAAGCTGTTAAAAGCAGCACTAAACGCTCTGAAAATCAAAATAAATTTTGAAAAAAATTAAAGCTGCATCCTAGGTGTCTGAGAGTGGGCACACCAAATGGCTTCATCCCAGTCTCTCTGCAGCTCCGTTCCCCAGCTGCGAAAGGCAGAGAACCTCCCTCCCTTCCCGCAGGCTTCGTGGAGACAAATTGCTGCCTGTGAGTCGCCCCAGGATTCACCGCAAGAGGTGACAAATAATCTTCTCTTCAGAGAGAGGCTTGGCAGAGCACTGCACCACGGACCAAATGCGGAGGCCAGGATGACGTGCTGCTGGCAAGCTCCTTAGAGGGGCTCCATCCTCCCTGAGCACCACAGGGAAACGTGGTCCTTGGGGCAAGGCAGCGCCAGATCAGGTAATTAAAAGAGTTTACTAACATGCATGCATAGGCACAAAGAGAGGAAACAAAGATTGGTTTTATTTAACTCTGCCTTTAGAATTAATTCTAGCACTTCCTAACTTTTAGGTACTTAACTTTGCAAATTTTATTTTTAAAAAGTAGTTTGTGCGTGCAATACTATCCTAGTGGAGTGACGGGCAACTCGCGAGAACAACTGGAGTAACTCAACTAATGATCTAGACCTTTTTTCCCCAACAGTAAAGAAATAAGAAAAGCGGGGCCTGCCGTATCCCAGGCGGGGGAAAATGTTTCTTTCTAGGAAGAAAAGGTAGGGAGTGGCCGGGAGCAGGTTACTGCGAAAGGTCACGCAGACCTTTCCACTCCTAGTAGGATGAAGAGCGTGCCTGCATGGATAACATCAAGAAGAAAATAACAGTAGTTCAGCAGCGTGCTGTGCAGTAATTTCAGCGGTTCCAGATTCTCTTTTCATCATTTATTTAAGACCGTGTCTAGACAGTGCATTACCATTCACAGAATTTATGACTAATGCCCTGAAAAGCAAAGATACCGGAATAATGTAAACACAGAAATCACCTAGAAGCCATACCAATCCTTTTATGGTTTAAAATATTCCCAAATTAACTTTGACAGGAAGAAGAGTCAAGGTGACCACAGTATTTCATGGGCAAACCTGCCCAGAGTGCCCATCAATATGTGGCAAGGGCAGAGCGGAAATTCCGCAGCTAAGCTTTACAAGAGATTTACAGATTTGTTAATGTTAGATGAAATAAACTCATCAACAGCTCCCAAGCCTAAAATATCCCTAGAGGTGCTTTTAAAAGGTGTAGAATTTTACTGGGAAAAAATATTTAAAGTGTTACCAGGATGCCTTTTTTTTCTCCACCCAAGAAGACGGTCTTGATTTTCAGAGGTTCTGAAACCCCTTGAAAATCCTGATCACTCACAGAGTTTCTTGTGCAAATAGAGACAATCATAACTAGCCAGTGACTCTTCAACATTTAGCTGAGATAGCTATTTCCTACTACTAGAGAATTAAAAAGCAATTTTCTCCCATAGCTTGTCAGCCTTGTCATTTGCTACATATGCACACACATGTATGCACATGCAAGTATATCAAAAAGGCCTTCCTGAATTGACTATTCTACACTAATTAGACCTACGGGAAAATTTCCCCGGCATGGAACTGCTGCTTGGAAAATACATATGATCAACAGCGGGTCTGCTGCCAGTCTGAGAAGACTGTCTGGACATATGGTAACCTCCAGGTCAAATTTTGCCCTGGCTGACACTCCACAACAGCCACAGAGACAAACAATTGCAGGATACAATAAATGAGGGATGATGTATGTCTAATTATGCCTTCATCCCTCTTCTCTAGTAAATCATTTTAAGAACAAGTAAAACACAATGACCACTTCTGTGTTTCCGTCTTTCTGTTAAAGGAATTTTCCTGCTAGACACGATATTTTACTAGTAACTGTTGAGAAAATACCTTGAAAAAAATTTTTGGAGGTTCATTTTTCAATGCTCTGAAGCAACTTAAAAGTAGGATGAACACATTGTTCTTTACAGATCCCATGACAAGACATATGGCTCATACCCTCTCATGTCACGTTATATGATCTGATGCAGGAGCAGGTTCGGGGACATTCCCACAGAACTGAGTCACCCAAGTCTTATGACCCAAAGCGAGGGCCTGGGCTGCAACAGGACCTTTCCTTTTTGATCTTTTGTTACAGTGTTGAGATTCTGTAAATTCCCAGGACGATAACTTGAAAAGGGGAAATGGAGAAAATGCAATGTCATACTGAAAATAGGAGACAAAATTATGTCCTGCAGAACTTTTGTGGATGCTGGAATAGTTTGGTGCTGGCCTGGCTAATTCAACACGCCTGTTCAGCCTAAAACCATGTGGCTTTAACCATTAAAAAATAAAATAAAACAAAAATGTTCCTTTTCCCTAAGGAATCCCTTCCACCTATGACTCGACTTCTGCTAAAAATTAGCAATTTCTTGTTGACAGCTGGTAGCCCTGATGTGGGAAGGGGAAAAAGCTTCTATCTTGAGTCAAAGATGTTTAAGTCTTCCCAAGCAGAGTCTTGTTAAAACTCAGATCAGATCCACCAAAAGGTTCACCAGCTTCCAGTCCTCCAACGTAGCCCTAGGTAAACAAGGAAGCCCTGAAAAAATGGTCCCTAATGTAGTTTTGATCAGAAAGTGGTTGGTACTAACTTGTCCTGAGGCCACAGGTTGTTTTAAATTAACACCAAAACTGGTGTTAATTTACTGCTAAAAAACTGGCAACTGAGCCTGCTCCAAATCAAAGGAGAGGTCACCCCAGTGCATCCTGAATTACTTTTGAGAAGAAAGCTCCTACTGTAAATGCAAGCACACTCAGAGCAGACGCAGCACCGAGCACAGCCATGTGAGTTATTGCACTTGGCCACAGACATTGGCCTGAACCAGGACAATTGATGAGCCCTTCTAGAGGTAACAAGCAGGTACCTTCTTCATGCTCACCTGGAACTTTAGTGAATTTGCTACTAGGGGTGGCAAAGAGCAAGAACCAGGAGCAAGAATCAGTGTTTCATGTCTACTCCTTACCATGTTGGACTGAGTTTACTGTAGATTTTTGCAGACTCACCGATGTCAATGAACAGGAACCAATTGCCCAGAACTTAATTAAGCCTTCTTTGCATGTCTCAGTTTAAGTTTCAGCTATTAATCTGACTAAAACTTACCTAAAGAACAGTAGAGTCCGACTTGCTCATATCCTTCACAGCAATCTGTAAAAGTGATGGTCTCAGGGACTTCAACAGTACGATACTGCGTTTTATAGTATGTCCGGGGACACACCATCCATGGTATCCATCCTCCACAGAAAGTGCTTTTCTCATAGGACTTTTGGTAGGCAACCATTTTAAACACATTTTTGGTCAGGCTATAGTTGCACAGATGGTACCCTAGCAAAGAGAGGCCTTTTTCTAGGGAAGAAAAAAAAAAGAAAAAAAAAGGGAAAGAAAGGGATGAGCACTAACTTGTCACTCCAGAACATAAGTTCCCTACAGTATCTAGTTAAAAATAGCATTATGAGAAAGCAATGACAGAACCAACTCAGATGAATGATTTCCAGGAAGGCTGATGTTAGGAAGAACATCACGTCAGAAAATGGACAGAAGAAAGAATTAGTAGTGACTGCTTGTCATATGCATCACTTCAGTCATAAAAGGATGCAGATTGGCAGATAATTCAAAGAGCTCTCAGTGCCTTCAGGTGCAAAGCAGATAAAGGGCAATTTAACTCAAGTAAGTATAAAAGAAATTAATATATGTTAATAGAAATTAACAGCAGAGCAGAATAGGCACTTCCAGGGCAGAGTCATCCAAGTGCTTTAGATGTCCACTCCAGGCTTACGCTGCCAAACTGTTCGTTTTTCTCCGCTGACTATAACGGGAATGAAGGGTGAGGAACTCACGGGCAGATGAGTCACAGTAGATGTCTGGAATAAGATATCCTTCAGACATTGCCCTAGGCTAAAACTGGGTATTCATGCATCATTGGGAAGGACTTTCAGGTATTTATTTGACACAAAAGGTATTCCTTTCCTGGAGCTCCTATGTTGCCTATCTGCATTTGTAGCAGGCCCTTTGAAAGCTGCTGTGGTTCGTTGACTTCAGTATAAATGAACTCAGTAATAAGTTCATTAACTACATAATTTCATGCAGGTCTGGGAACGGGACTCAGTTTCTGGAGTTCTGAAACCAGTCAGGATGAGGAGCGAAATTGTTACATGCTTTACTTAAAACTGAAATGAGCAGGAGCAGGAAAAAAAATCACCCACCACAAAGAAATCCAAACAACAACAGCAACAAAACCAGATGGAGTTTAAGTATTAGCAGTAAGCAACTACAGTCATGTCACAGACATCAGGCTGTCTCCTAATGAGATGTCATAGAAGCCAGAGGGGCTGAGTCACCCTGTGTCCCATTTGGGAAATAGATGGGATAGAATTAAAATGCCTGTATCATCCTTTAGACAAAGCAAAAGAAACTTCAATAAGGATAAATATGAATTAGCTGCAGGGATTCAAGTATGGCGGGACTGGTATTTCTGAACACTCTGAGGGAACCAGGGCCAGTCAACAGACAGACAAGCATACAATCAAAATATTTAGTTTATCATATTTGTACAGTTTAGCTCCTGCATGAAAAGATGACACATGTAAAAACAATTCAAGGAAAAAAAATCGTCAGGTTCTTAGGAATTATGTGCTTTCCAGCTAAACAGAAGACGTATGTGCAATTTGAACAGGACTGGCCAAAGATCACTGAACTGGACGATCCATTTGTAGTGCAAGGACAGTCCAGAAGAATGCATGGGATAGGTATCACAGGCCACAATACGTCCCTCAAGCTGGCTCAACCAAATTACCCAGAAGGTCTTCCTCCAGCCCTAATCCTAGGAACTGCTCAAATAAGAATAGCCTGAAAGATATCCCCTGCCTTAAGTATTCAAAAGGCCATGAAGAAAAATGGATTTGCTTGGTGCAGTTCCCAAATGGAGGCACGGACACCTCCTTGCGGACAAGGGCACTTTGGAAGAGCAGAAGAAAGGAGAGGGTAGCTGGGACTGACCATGGACCACCCCCAGCCTTCTTTCTCGAGTATAACTAACTTGTGTCTGACCAGACCCAGGAGGGGCATTGGGCCCCTGGGAGTCCAGCCCTGCTCTGCCTAACCCATCTGTGCCTTCATCCTGCAGAAAAAGGCAGAGTTCGATGCTGGGGCGTGCTACAGAGGGTGCGTGTGAAAGCAAGAGACCTCCCAGCAGGCTCCAGGGAGCCCTGTGCTGCTGCTTAGAGCAGGTCAGAAGGAAAATATCAAGAATAAGGGCACATCTGGAAATCCCGCTCCCTGCCTCCTCCTCCTCCCCAGCCTCAAACAGGGTACCTCTGTGTCCGGTCCCTGAAGACAGAGACAGCAGCCAAAAGGCCTTGACATCCCTAAAAAGCACCAGGGTTGTTCTTTGCCCTTAAGAAGAGAGTGAAAGGAGATGGTCATGAGGAGCAGGAAGGAAGACACCCAGCCTGTCTCAAGCTGAGGGGCTGAAACCCACATCCTGCGTGGCCCAGGAGAGGACCCCGATGGCCAGGATGGAGGTCTGATCAGGGCCAGGAAAGCCCGTACCCAGCCGTGGCAGGCAGGTGACTGTGCAGGAGGGAGCTGAAGGTGAAGTGAGCCTGAAAAAGCAAGGTGGCCTCTCTCCCCTGGTTAATTCTAGGACATCCCTCTGGGAGAAGGGAGAAGAGAACAAATGTGGGTCCCGGAGGAGAAATCAGAGATCAAGAGCTGCTTTTTATCCAATGCACTTGATCAATTACCACTTCACATTAGGCGCAAGTGCCTTACAAGAAACAGGTAGCTGTCATTGCATTCTGTAAAGCATTCCCTTGCCGCATGTTAAGAATGCTCCAAGAATACCTACCCCGGAAAATGCTTCTAGACATGTAGGCATGGGGAAAAAAAAAAAAATCTTGTTTTCAGCTTTTTTATTATTATTATTAGTTTGGGACCTGAATGGCTAAATACCCGAAGTGGAATGGAAAGAGTATCTAAATAATTCTGGATCTAGCCTCTATCTGGAGAAAGTGTACAAACATCTGTTGATGATCAGGGATCAGGGCGAATTTTGTTCTATGGAAACGAGAAAAATAAACTATTGTATTAAGGAATCATACTGTTACGGTGTAAAATTATATTAAAGGGGGTAGGGCAGGTAAGGAAGAAGAGTTCAGCCTGGCTTCTCATCACTATGATCCCTCCATTTCTCCAGAGCTCACGTATTAGCACGGCTAGAGCAAAGCAGGCATGGGAAGAGGACAACTGAGTACAGAGCGCACAGAATATTCGTGTTGTCCGTGCAGAGCTGCAGCTGCAGCAAGGACATAGCACTGGAAAACTAAAAATTCCAGAGTCAGCTGAGCTGGCTTAGGCTCTACAGCAATGTGCAACATAAATACAGGTATGAAACTGAGAATAAAACAGTATAGAATTAGATACAGTTTATAATTAGAAGCTACAGCTGTCAGAGCAGATATGAAATCATATTTCATACTTAAACATTGATACTGGGTATAGAATGAGGCTGACAAAGCCAAAAGAGAAGGTCTGAGATATGGCTATGGTGGTACAAAAAGATACCCTTGCTGGAAGAGGTTAGCCTGAAGGTGACAGGCAAAGGTGCAGCACCACCAACCTTGCCATCATCCATCACTCCATCCAGTTTAAAACAAGCTTTGACACTCACAGTGTTCAATTATTTGCTGACAGTAGTTTCCTGCTGAGCAATGTGGCTTGGATCAATTTGGGCTCTTTAGTAAATTGGCTTTCTGTTCTCATTACACCCATCTATGTGATTATGGCACTACCAGATGGAATTAAAATGCACGGGCTGCTGTTTCCAGCAACACAAAGCTGAAGTCAATCACAAAGCAGGAGAAGGCAGTCAGTCACCTGACATTAGCAGGGCTACGTTAACTCCTAGCATCTCTGGACTTCAGGCTTTTATCTTAGTAACCACCAGCTTTCAGCACTGTCAGGGAAAGTATAAATTTTATTACGTTAAGCAAGAGCAGAAACAATTAAAGCAAATACTTTATTCATAGAAACAAATACCGAGAGGAAAGGCTGAAAGGGAACCCTGCATTAGGCACAGGCTGCTTACAATTCAAGGTCAAGCCCAGATCAGATCTGAGAGCATGATTAAAAAATCAGCAATAAAATATGCTTGGTAGCATTCATGCCACAGACTTCGGTGCAATTCTGGAAACTTCACTGCTCAAGTGCCAGAAACGCCACTGTGAGCTGAGATCTGCAAAATCTTTTTCTTGCTGGAGAACAGCAAGAGCCAAAGACAAGCCCCTTTCTTGTCTTGACATAACCTTAAAAGTAATCTGTTGGAACAGGTTCACAGAGGGCAGATTCAAACTCAGCTTTAAAAAGCAAAGACTCCGAAACATGAAGAAAAGTAGATTAAGGGCTTATTTTTTTTCTGGGTATTCCAAATCCTTTTTAAAGTCAACGCCATTGACTTTTAATGGCACTAGAATGGGTGTTCTGCTGACCCCCAGTCTGTAGCAGCCTCTTTTTTAAATGCGACTTTGATAGAATAACTGGAAAGTTTGAAAGGCTTTAAAAAATATGGTGTCTATTTTAACTGAGACTGGAAAAACCACTTAAGTAAAAAAAAAAAAAAAAGGAACAAAAAGCAGCCAAAAATCACAATCTTTTCTCACCTAAATAAACCAAACCAGAAATTAAGAGCAAATTAGAATTTAATTTGGCAGTTACAATCTAGCAATTGTGTTAGAATTTTCCAAATTACAGCCCATACCATAGATAAAAGTTAAACTTGTCTTCTACAGCCTCATTTTATGCATCTCTAGGAATTTGCCAGGTACATTACTACATAATTTCCTCCAAAAGTTTATTTTAAAGGCAATTTTCAGAAAAATTTGCACATTACTGAACACAAAGCAGGAATCCTACTCATTTTTTTCTGGCACAAAGGAAACGACAAGGCTTATGCCTGGGGATGAAGAGCTGGGGACAAAGGTTGTCTTTTGGCTTGGTTAGGTTTTCCTTGTTTAATTATCAACAGAGGAATTTTAAATGGTCGCTGAGACACTGCCAGTTAAGGAACGAGCGGCCACCTTGGCGGAGCGGTCGGTTTATTTCAAATAAAGAGACATCCCACATCCAAACTAAGCTGTCATATACAACAGCCGTGGTCCTCTGAGCGGGTTTGCATCACTCACCTGTAATTTCGTTTCCCCTTCCCTGCCGTGTGGCTGCCCAGAGGATGAGAGCAGAAATAAGAGCGACCCTGGCCATTGTATCGCCCGTCCTGGATAAGCCCTTCGTATCGCTTTGTTTCCAAGGCGGTAGAGCTCGATTGTCCTTACATGCAGGCTTTTGGATTAGGGGAAAAAGCGCTCTGTTTTTTTTTTTACCTTTTGCAAGTGTGCGATAACTACTGGCAACAGAAACAAAGAGGCTCCAGGGGGATTTTTGCCGGTTCTCTCTCCTTCATGCTCTCCGGGGGCGGGGGGGGGGGGGAACCTGCCTCTTCTACCTGCTCAGCTTGGCTCCCCACCCCCACACCTGGCTTTGAGGAAAAGGCATTTCAAAATTGCTGGTTTAGCCCATGTTTGTCCTTCTGAGAACTTATTCCCTCTCGCACCTTGAACACCCGGCAGCTAGGAGCCAGATTTACATACCTCCAGTGTCAGGTATATGCATCTTGAATTTCATTTCTGTCCACACATCAGGTGTTACTATTTTTTAGGTCTTTAATTTTATACTTTGAAAACAAACTAAGAGTAAAAGCAGATGCCTACGTCAATGTTTTTTCCTGAATTTCAGCTGTTTCACTAGCTGGTCTCACTGTGCTCCTCATTTCACTGCAATTTCAGCATCACATAAACCACAGCAATGGCAGGCAAACAAGAACCTTATTAGGCAGGGCATGAATCAGGAGACTTGAGGAACCAAAATCCCTTTCTTTTCATTGTGTAAATCATGAAGGCATTTTCCCAAGATAAATGTGCCTGCAGCTTTACAATGCAGGACAATAACTTCAGTGCAACATCACTTGGCTCATGCAAAGAAAAGGAGTAAACACAATATGATATTTATGAGGAGCTGACACTGAACTATGGAAAATCACAGGTACAGTTCTTGGAGCTGAGGCATTATGTTCAGACCAGCACTTAAACACATATTACAGTATAACAGACAATTTCATGTGGATGAAAAAGCCAGATGTAAGGAAGCCAGAACCACAAACTCATTTGTGTATATTCAGAATATCGGTCATATCACCTTTGTAAAATACTACCGGGCAGTCACCGTGTTAGCGCTCACAAGATAGATAAAATCATAGAATTATAGAACCATAGAATCATAGGGTTGGAAGGGACCTCTGGAGATCATCTAGTCCAACCCCCCTGCCAGAGCAGGGCCACCTTAGAGCAGGTTGCACAGGAACGCGTCCAGGCGGGTTTTGAATGTCTCCAGAGATGGAGACTCCACCACCTCTCTGGGCAGCCCGTTCCAGTGCTCTGCCACCCTCAAAGTAAAGAAGTTCCTCCTCATGTTGAGATGGACCTCCCTACACTCAAGTTTGTACCCATTACCTCTTGTCCTGTTGCCGGGCACTTGAAAAGAGCCTGGCCCCATCCCCCATAGGAGAGCTGGGGCCCTGGAGAACATGCAGGGCCAACAGGGGAGGTGCTGGATGGTTCAGATCCTCTGGCAGAGGGCAGAGCCAGTGCGCGGTGTAGTGTCGAGGCACTTGTGAGCTGTTCTGGCTTGGAAGATAAAATATCAAGCTCATCCGGGGGAAAAAGAAAAAAAAAGGAAAATAGGAAAACTAAGGCTTGCCCGAACTTCACTTGAAAAATGTTTTTGGAAAAAGTGGGAAAATGGGTAGAGGAGAACATTTCAACCACAAAACCAAAAAAAAACCCAAAATACATTTTGGTTTGTAAATGTTGCTGCTATGCCTAAGGAGAACGTGCAACCCCAACACCCTTCTCCTGCATGAGAGGATGTGCCGTCAGGCTGTATCCCCCAGGGGCACCATTGACACCTCCTCTCAGCACAGGGAGGCAACAGGGAGACCCTGGCGGTAGGCTGCACAGAGGATGCAATCTGACTCAAAAACCCCACTAATAAGAAAAAGAGGACTCGAGCCAGTGAAGTTCAGTTTGCAAATAGAAATATTTCTTCATGGTCTTTTACATTTTTATTTTTTTTTTAACAAACTATCCAAATTTTCTGGAAAAAAAATGTCTTGATGGAAATTTTTTCTGCTAACACTAACAAAAAAGATCTATAGACCTTAGAAATTACTTGGCACCTTCTCCAAGAAGCGTACGTCCTGGCCAAATTCAAATACAGGTAATTCCAAACTGGTATCTGAATTGCATTGCATCTAGGATCTCCCACTTACAATCCTAAGTTGCTGTATAGGGTTGCCATGTGTCTTAAACAGTTGCTGCTTTCCAGAGTTATCTATAAAACAAATGTCATCATCTTCACCGCTGAGGACTTCTGTGACTGAAGTATGATCCTCCAAATCGGGGTAAAGAACTAACATCCCCGTTCTAAAAGGCTTAAGTATACTTGCTCATCTTTAGGACTATTAAAAAAAAAAAAAACAAAAACCAAAAACAAACAGATAAAACTTTTGATATTTACAGCTCAGTCTTATGGCTGTCAGCTGTAACAGGCCCATGTGCCGGGTGAGGCGACTAACAGTCAGTTGCAACGTTATCGCAGTAGTGAATGAAACGGTTCCTGAATACAGAATATGCAGAACTTCCTCTTCAAACAAAACTGTAAGTAAAGTCAGTGGGTGTTTAACCTAAACAAGAAGTCATGTGTTTTTCAGGATTTACCTGGTACTTTGCAAATTCTTTGAGGTTCTGATTCCCATCTGCATTATTTCTTCAGTTACAATCATTTAGGCACACAGCAACTTACTTTTTAGCAATGCAGACACTGGAAGAGATCGCTCAGGCAATTAAGCATGCATCCTATGTCCTGTACAACCATTTTCACACCTTCCAGACGTACTCTTGCACTGCATTGACTGCAGTAAGTTTAAGATGATGCCCTGCAACCCAGGCAGTAGTAGCATGTGCTCTTCGTATCGCTGCAGTTGCTGGAATGAGTTGCACTTACTCAGCACAAGTCAATAGAGCGTCTCCTGCAGGGAAACTAGATAGATTCATGGATCATTTTGCAAAACTACCTGTACGTGCATGGCTGGTTACATATAATTATATTTTTAGTAACCATTGGTGTATTTCAGAGATAAATTTTTTGCCCGTTTTCCCTTATTCCTTTCAACTAGGCGTTACCTTAAGACCCCAGGAGAAAATTTGCTTACTCTTGCTTTGATGGTGAGGAAGGTCAATGGAGAGAGGAACGGAGGAAAAGATGTTAAGTGGAATAAAAGCCCTGGCTGTGTGGTGCTGGTGGTGAGCTGGACTCCACTCTGGAAGGAGCTCATCACAGTCCTCCTGGCCCAGTCATCTGGAGCCGATCAGTTCTCCTGGCTCTGCTGTTTATATTTTCTGCAGCTACATTTGTAATGTCTGAATTGATCTAAAGTACGCAATTTATTCAAAGAAGCGCTGTGACAATAAAAGCCATGTCAAAATCCATTCATGGATAATTTTGTAAGGTCAAGAAGCAGATTTTTAGAGATGGGATTTGACTCTTCTAGACTGTACTATCAGTAATTGGAATATTGTGGCTGACAGCAGGCTTTCTCATCATACTTCTGAGGCATTTATTTCTTTAGACACATTCAGTTTTGATTTAATTAGTCACTTAGAAGATCCTGATCTTCTTTAGGCTAGGAGTTTGACACAGAAAGGTCAGTTGCTGGAACATTTCTTTTTGCTTTACATTATTTTGCTTACGAAGTAATCACTATTTCAGATGCCCAAAATGGTCATGACATCCAGACAGACTGGTTTGCATGCAGGAAACAGGACTATGCGTTTGGCCTCCATGGGAATCAAACAAAAGCTGTTCAGTGCTCCAGAAGCCAGCACGCCTTCCCATAGATGTATATGACCTAAAGCTTGAGAACCATTAAATCGTTTAACCTGGCCTCTCAAAGTCAGCTGTCAGTAAATTTCTCCCGGATACCTCTTCCAGACTCCCACCATTTCAATCTGATTAGAGCCTGTCAGTCTGAGACAGACCAGACTATGGCCACAGCAGACTGTGGGAACGGAGGTGCCACCAGTCTTGAGGAGGTGGAAATAAACTGATCCAGGTCAGGAACGCAAAGGTAAAACCATGCTGCCAACTGCCAATGACGGTCACAAGAAGTTCAGGTGAGACCTGATTTCCATCTGATTTCTGCCTCATGATTTTGTTCCCTGGTGCCTGTGGCTCCCAGTGAGACAAACTCACCACCAGGGCAAGCTTAAAAACTGCCCTTGCTGTGACATTTCAGATGTTTGGTAAGGGTTGAGCTCAAACCACAGTCTTTCCCTTAGTGGGGCATTGCTAAGGTTTCTTTCCTCTTCTCCACTCCTGATCTTTGCGAAGCCTGCAGGAACTTAATTGCCTTTGAGCCTGCAGCTGATCTGTCAATACTGGCTTAAATCAGTCAGCAAGGCCAAAAAGTGTTAGAAGAGAGGAACAGCCTGACTTAGCCAGAAGTAACCTTTTTGCAGCTAAAGACAAAACAACATAAATCACTCCTGCCATGAGGATACAAACTTATTCCAGCTTCTGAAAATCAATACGTATAATGGACACCTTAATGTCTACTCCCTACACAGGACAGAACTTCTCAGAAACTTTAACTGCTCAGCTCTGAGTTAAAACTCTAGTCTGCGATTTAAAGGACTTGAATTCCCCGCCCCTGCCACGGACCTCTTGTGCAGCCACAAGCAAGTCACACAGGTCAAACTTGCCACTGCAGTGAACTCATGGGGGTTGGGTACTCCAGACCTTGTGAAAGCCATGGCTACCATACCATAAATATGCTTTTGCTTATGTTACCTGAGAAAAAAGTAGATTGGAAAAAGCACAGTTTTGCCAGCATATGCTAGGGCTATGTTAGGATGGACAGCAGCTAAACTGACAATTTTTTGAAGAGATCCTTGTTTCCCTGAGCTTCAGATGCATATCCAAAAGGTAGAATAGTGCCACTTGCTTATTTCGCTGTTGTGTTTCAGAGAAAAATGCATTAAAGATTAAGGGACATGCACAAATGACAGTAAAAAAACCATTCACTTAAAGCTCTAAGAGTTAATTAGCTCAACTGTGCAGGCAGAACAGTCCCTGACTGTATTCAGTGATTTGTTCCGTCTCATAGACAAACTGTTCCTCAGGAAAATCTTCGGGTTTTGTTTTTTTCCCTGAACACGCACAAACTGTCTTAAAGTGACTCATGAGGAAAAAGTTCTTATTGGTAACAGGAGGAAAAAATATGAGTCAGGCGGAGGTCATGCTGAACCTCTGCCTGGCCTTGCTCCTCCAACTGAGCGCTGCTTGTGCAATCTCAGCACAGAGAAACTCTTGTTTGCTCCAGCGCTTTGATGGCATAGTCCAGTTCCCAAAGCCGAGTTTGGTACCAGATGAGGCTGTTGATCACACCTCATACACGGTTTAGCAGTGCTGCAGGGAATTAAGTCCCATCTAAGACATTTCATAGCATGCTTCTTGTTTATAACTCTAATAAAAAACAAGCATTTTCAAAAGAAAGCAGTCTGAGCGGTGGTTATTGCCTTTTGCTATGAAGTCTTACTTGGAAGAAAAGTCTCCCACTCATCATCCCTCCATGGGGTACCAGGGCCTGGTCCACCTGAAGATCCTATTCAGCAAAGAGCATCTGCCTGACCTGTATCAGCACTTGGTGATGGGACCGGAGTCCCTCTTCACTCTGTCTCCCAGGCTGGACACTGCAGCAAAATGCCAGGAACACAGCACCGACACTGATCTCACGTTTCCTTGCTGACCCAATGCTCCGGGGCTCAAGAACAACAATATCTTGCAAACACCAGTGACCAGCCCACGGAGGGGACAGGCTTCATTGGTTTGTGCCAGTGCCACTGCCTGTAACCCATTTTTGACTGAAGGCACCTTCTGCTTCTCTTAGAAGAAGGATGACTTCCTATTTCTTACCACTCCTAAACCCATCCGACATACAGCTGGGATACAGATGGGAAGGACAGAGGACTGTGCATGCAACTGGCAGTTCCCCTTGTGAATCCACCTCTTGCACGCACATGCAAAACCTGCCTCTGTTAAGCAGATTTGAAGTACAAAATAAACCAACGAAAATATACAATCCGCTTTTCACTGTTAGTCAACAGAAGATTTGTCCCTTACTTCCAGCTAAGAGATACAGGGATGCACACACAGACACAAGTACACATTTCTGATGGGAGATTTTTCTAAATTGTTGTAGAAGCTGATTTATAGTCCAAACCCCAGAAAATGTTTCACAATTTGTGTAAGATCCTTTATTGATGCACTAGATTTAAATGCTTATAGGAAGCTTCTTACTTGGAAGGACCTAAAGGAATATTGTTTCCGTGTCCTCCTGAACCAGCTCAATTAAAAGCAGAGAAACTAATAAAGAAGAGGAGGCTTTCAAAGTAGAAACACTGGACTAAGAGAACCTACTATACAGACAAGGCAAGTGATGGCACCCCGCTCCTGCTGTGTGAATGCTGAGTAAGGACTTCAGGAAAGATTTGCAAAAACCAGCACATTTTAACCTGGTTAGAGGGTACAAACACTTGAATAGATTTGTTTAGAAGAAAGAATGCAATAAGTTTTCTGGGGGAGGTGTATTGTTTCTTTTTTTCTCCCTGTTAATACCTGTAATTGTGATCTACCCAGACAAACACTAGATTACTAAGTACAAAGGAGACGGGGAGCGTTTTAAGTGGGCAAAAAACCACCAAATGACTAAAACACCAAATGATTAAAAACAATATGGAGTGGAAGTTTGAAGTAAAGGGAAGCTTGGGCTGTAAGAAAAAGAAAAAGAAAAAGATTTTCAATGTTTCTGCCAAAATGTAATGACCAGACAAGTTATGAACCCAAATCTGTGTCTCTCAGGGAATTTGAACAAACAGTAAATTCACCAGTAGTTTCAGAGATCTCACTGTATACAGTGCGGAAATGCTTTTCTTTTTTCTTCCTTTTTTTTTAAAGAAAATTCTGGCCTGCTCTCAAGTGCAACTGTTGCTTTGAAATGATTTCTGTTTTGAGATTGATACAAAATCATCATTGTGATTAAAACCAAAGGATCTATGGGGTTTGCACCCCCTTGCTCGTACCCTTCCCCCAGATGAAGATTACAAACCCCTGCACCAGGTGTCTGTCAGAACAAAGCCAAGTCTGAACAAATATTCAGACTTGCCCAGAAGGCACTACAGGGCTAAACCATCCTCAATTACTCAGCAGGAGGCTATTAGCATCCTGCTCTGACTCTGCATTTTGACATGTATACATTCGCCATGGTTTCACCCACCGAGTGACTTCTGTCATCTGAAGCATCTGTCGAGTTCAAGCTTTTGCTTAAACAGCAGAGAGCAAAGCTCCAGCCTGCAGAGTGTTTTCCAGCATGCCAGCAGGATTTATTCCATCAGTACCCATGAATTAAGTAATGGGGCAGTGGAAGTTTAATATTAGTCCACGGGTCTCTTGCAAAGGGGTCCTTCTTTGCAGGACTCTGCAGCCAGAAGGAAGCCTCCATCCTCAGAGCATGAGTTTTACATTACACTGGGGAAGAACCACACTCTGTCTCAGCAGAGTTTCTTGGCACTGATATTTCCACTTCTGATGCCAGGAAAACTGCTGCTCTTTCTACACCCTCCCCTACAGGCAGCCCCTGCCTCAGTTAGATAGCACCGTCTGCTTCTCCAGGTACTCAGGAAAAGAAAATCATTCCTACCTCCTAACAGCATCAACTGCTGACACAAACACTGGCAGTTTCTCTACAATACCATAGTGCTGAAAGGGGAAGTAGAAATCTAAATGCTTGGTTTGGAATAAAGATTATATCGCATCGCTGTCTTGGTAAAAGAAACAATCGATCACCCTCTTCGCAAACCTAATCAGGAAAAAGGAGAGATACCTGGCAAGGAGGTTCGATGTTTGGAGTGCAAAGGGACTTCACAGCAGGTTTTGGCATTCTCAGGTGAAGAGAAATATTTGGTCATGCACTGTAAAATAGGAGGAAAATTATTTACTTGATTTTTCTCTCCTTCCAGTTTTCAGACCCCAAAAACCCCAACTAAAATTATCTCACACTATGTTGCTAAAAAAAAAAAAAAATCACATTTTGCCAGATCTCGAGAGTTGATATTTAAAGCTCGAAAGGAGATGCTTTTCAAAATGTTTATTGGCTTGTGAAAACAGTGGGTTATTTACTGAATCTGTTCTGCACCCTTAATTAGCACAAATGCCAGTAGGGAAACTTCCTGCGTGCTTTCTCCCATGCTGACCTTCCGAATGAGAAAAATTCCCTAGTGAAAAAAGATTTTAATTCCCTCCTTGAAATCAGACATCTGGCTTTGGTTAAGGAGGCACATAAACCCTGTCCTTCGTGATATTTGGATTGCAAGTGCTCTGGGGCAGGGAGCATTTTCTTTGTTATTTGCTGCTGAAAATGACAGGGCCTTCAATTTATAAATATAATGATAATGCTACCACTGAAGGATGATGAGAACATTCATTTATCATTCAAATGCCATGTATAAATATCAGCACGCATATTCCATCACTCTTCATTAATTTCTGTCATATTCTAAAAACTACTGAATATTGTCCTACTCAAGAGACAGAGCTCATGAACTGGCTTAATGCCTCCAATTCTCATTGAAAGGTGGGAGTGAGGGGTGTGTCAGTCTTCCCCAAAAGGTAGTACGGCTGATATAATTACGTGCATCAGTTACATCAGTGTAATGAGAGATAAGAGAATGTGTGTGCACTTCTCAAAAAGTGGGAGGCAAATGAAATAGGATTGCGTCTAACACATTTTCATTTAGTTCAGCGTTCTCAGAGATCTGATGGGATGGATGGACCAGGGCTCACTGGCAAACTCAGAAAAGGCTTTAGGACAGTCTACAAAACTTCCATGCCTTAGCTGCAACAGATTTAAGAAAGCAAAAGCTTAGCTGATGACAAGAGTAAATGAAGGCTTTGCCTATATGCCCCTGATTCTAAGCAATCATGCACCTAAGAGGAAAAACATTGAAGGGCAATGTCATTCCCTGCTTGCAAAAGATCTGGTTTTGACAGACCTCGTACTTCCAGAAGCAAGAGGGACAAGAATACCTAACACAACTTTAGACACTGGAAAAGTTCACATGATGAGCCCTGAGGGCTTATAAACAGCAGCAGATGGGTAGACCCTTAATCATCAGTCTGAGAAAATCAGCCTGATGTCAGTGCTGGAATCTGATGCTTCCTCCAGGATGCGGCAAGTATGTCTCCTTACCAGCAAGGTGGAAACCTCATGCTGCAAAAGGACACAGAGAGGTAAAAAGTAAATCTTTATGATAACAGGGCGCCAGTAAGAAAACATTTATCATATGGTCCACAACTAAAGCAATATTTCCATGTCAAAATTGGCATTTCTGAAGCAGTTTTGCACTCTGAAGAACTGCAGTGAGTGACAGAAAGCAGCCAAAAACTCATTACCTGGAGTTTCATTTGGCACAAGGGTGATGTAGACCTGGAAAAATGGGCTCTGTGTAATTCTCTGGTCCTTGGAGCAGAGAAAAGGAGGAACAATCAGAACATTTTTGTCTTTAAGATGCTGCTGAAACACCCTTCAAGGGAGATACGATCAAATGGAGGCAAAGGTGAATTCTAACAATACTGGTATTCCCTTTTCTTTTCTGTGCCACTTACAAAAAGGGGAGGTCTAGCTTCTTTTTTTTAAATGCAAACATCTGAATTTTGAAGAGTCATGTGCCTACACTATGCAACTACCTAGTCCCTAACAAAATGGGCTGATTTTCAATCTAGAGTTATCTAAAAATAAATCTGGGAGGTCTGTTTTCCCAAAAGGGTAAGGGTTATGCACATAACTCAACGTCCACTTACAAAAATCTTTTCTGCGTTCCTACAAACAGCACTAACGAATATGCAAGCAGAAAGGTCTTTTTAATCTGATTTACTTTTAGGTTGTCTTCTGTCTTTCCCCATTTACATTTCTAGCAGTCTGAATAGTAAATGCAGATGGATGTTTTGCTTAGTTTTTTTTCTTATCACACAAAAACATATGCACATGTATATATAAACAGATACATACAGGTACATGCATATATATATATGTCAATATACACAGACGTGCAAAGATGCAACCATTGCAAGAGGAATCCTATTTGATGCAATACTGCTAATATTTAAATTAAAAATGATGGAACTATATCAGCCTGTTGTAACTTGATCTTATAAAATTCATTTTTCAGCCATGATTATTACACTCTCCAAGCGTCACAATTTGTACAGAAAGCAATCGTGACAAGGAAGGACCAGTTCTGGCACAGGTAGATGAGACAAAGGAGCAAAAAAAGAAACAGTGTCTTGCATTACGGTCTCCGGCAACTGTGTGCAATCGGTGAGGAGGGAAATGGCTTCCTGCGCATTGGATGCTGGAGCTGGATGTTGTAAATACCCTCTAGAAGCTTTTATCTATCAGTTAAGCTTAAGCCTCTGTCCTTAACAAGTCTTTACATGCGCACCATAAAGGCAAGTCCCATAGCACCTTATTAACTTGTTTATTCTTTCAAGCTCTCTGCATTCAAGCTAAATCACATTATGCAATTAGCTGCTACGAAAACAAATGAAACGTATTTTGTTTTTGCGTGTTTAAGGATCAGTTCAAAATCCGTTCTCTTCAGAAAGTATTTGTTGGACTGACTTTGGATCAGTTTGATGTCTGAATTATTGTCCTGTACTATGAAAAGAAGCTGCTGCTGAGGTTATGTTTAAAACCATTGAGATGGTACACAAAAATCTGTGACTTGAACAGTGAATTTTGATGATTTGGAACACTTCATCACCTTTCCTACAGGAACAAAAGAATTCATTATTTTTAGGAGGTTGCTTTGACAGGGTGGTCTTGATGGGCCACAAAGTTAATCCTGTAGCATATATCAATATTTTTTCAGTTGAAAAGTCTTGCCTCTAAATTTCAGTGTTCAAGTGATTCAATTATTAGCAACTTCTTCTGGCAAATAAAAGGCAGCACATCTCAGCTATGCTACGTGACATTTATTTGTATGGGAAAAGGAAAGAGACAGTTACCATGTAAACAAAAGAAAAACAAGAACAAAATCTCACTTGCTCAGTTGAGCTCATCACCAGCTAAGCCTAATTTTGATTAGCTCTCCCATCAACAGCAGGATCCACTCTAACAGAATTTACCATAAAAGGAAATTGGGGGGTTTACTGTTATCAGAGGCATTGACCGAATGTTAAAATACCAACGGCAAGAAGAAACTCAAACTATTTGAAACCATTGATTTTAGCATGCAATATTTTTTTCTAAATGTGTAATAGGTCCGCTGCAGTTGTCATCGGAATGGCTCTGCATGATTTATTTCATGACCTTCTTCATGGAGTCAGTTCACACAAACCTATTTCCAGTGTTAATGTATTCCCCAAAAAATGCAGATTGAAGGCATACACTGGGTGTATCCCAGGTCATAGGAAAAACTTATCCCAGCCCAAGAAACCATGAAGGTTTTTGTCCTCCTTTTATTGGTATATTCCAGGAGAACAAAGACATTCAACCCTCCTTTTTTCTTGCTGGGTGCTGAATTTGGTCACAAAAACATGCCAGTCCTACAAGTGATAGTAAATACTGTTGTTCAGGGAGGTACGTAGCAGCTTACTTGCCTGAAGCATACTATGAAATTAGGGTCTTCGCATTCTTCTATCAAGCATAGGACATCATGGGTGTTTGAGGTTTCCTTTAAACCAAATCCTGCATACTGTTTGGGTAATAAAATGTCATCTAGAGATACACTAGAAAAATTCTTAGTCCTCCTTGAAGAAAAGGGAAAAGATTTTTGCATGCCATGTGAAGACAGGATTATAAAAAAGAGTACTTAAAAATAAACTAAAATTTAAATTATGCTATAATAAGCTATTTAGAATAAATTCAAGCTAATTCCCACTGAAAATAAGTGGGATGAATTTAAGAAAACACAAGAGTGTCTTTCAGTAAATATTTACAGAAATATAGAAAGAGGAACAGAAACTTGGTCATAAATTTGCCAAGATGAATAGAGGGCGTCATTAATGTTTGCTCTCTCTGTATGAGCCATGGGTTCTTCCTCTTGGGGGAATCACAGTGGAAAATTGTAAACAATTTTTTCTGCAGAGCATCATAAAATAAATTCCCGGTTCTGTATTCAGTGCCGGAGATATTGCCAGGCAACAGGAAATGATTGCTATATCTTGCGAGAATGCCCTGAGTTTAGTATTTTTAGGTCATCCATTAGTGACACACTGCAAAGTTTCAGCCAGGTTTTACTCCAATGAGCCCATACTTGAAGCTAAACCGATGTCCAGAAATTTCAGCAGATCAAAAAACACAAATGAATCTCTTTAGTTCACTAAAATCTGTAGCTATCAAGTGACAACAATCAGGATGCAGTTTAGGAGGAATTAAGAGTTCGGCTATGCCCACTCAACATTACCCTTCAGGCTGCCCCACTCAGAGCTTCAAGAAGACCTGCGAGGGCCAGTTCCCTGCTGAAGCTTTCCCACCGGCTCCTGACACACGGCCACACCTGCGGGAACACGCCGGGCACAGGCGCAGTCTGTGGCACAACCTCCAGACAGGAACCTGGTCTTGATGACAGGGAAGCCACCATAACCGTCAGCAAATTTTTCCAGTGGTTAATACTCACTGTTAAAATAACCCTGCCTTTTTGTTCTTGAAGTTACGGCTTCCAGTCCAGGAAATCTGTCAGATTTTTTGCTAGAACATAAATTACCTTTTCTGCTTAAAATATTTTCAGAGGAAATGCTCCTTGCTTTTCGAAATTATTATTTTTTTTAATTAGAGAGGAGATGATTTTGAAAGGTCCAAGTCTTTCAAGCACACAGAAAAGGTAAAGCTCTACCAGAAGCTATAAATTCAGTGCAGGGTTAAGGAAGGGCTTTGTGGACTATCTACATGCAGAGGTGTATTACATGATTGAAAGAGCCCTCTTTAACTTCAAAATTTTAAAATCAGAATTCTGTGTAAGTACTAATGACAAATGACTTAATTTTCAAATGCTTCCTTTAAAACGTAAATGCATACATCATCTTTGAACACAAATCTATTAACAATTTGGCATCATAGATGGCATTTTTAAATATTAAACACTTTGACGTTCACCACTCTCTTAGCGGTATTTTATTTTGTTTGCCACTGGCTAAAAACACGTTTCCAGACAGATTTTTCAGCTTAGGTGGCAAGCAGTAATCTATTATACTACGGGTAACTACAACACTTGCAACTGCCTCTCCATACCTACCAGCTGCACCCAATTGACATATGGAGATGCAATTAGGTTGGGCCCAATTTTTAATCACCGTACGCAGAAGCAACTGCTGTCCCTGTGTTGGTACACGCTGAGGTGGAGGGCTGTTCTTGGTGGCTGAAGGCACACCTTGGCAGGAAGCGGTCAGAGCGGGAAGAAAAGCAACCATGTCACCCTCTGTGTGCTGGGACCCGCTGCTAAAAAATGAGTAGCAATAACATACTGTTTCAGGACATCTCCTGACATTCTTTGCCTGCAAGGGTTTTTGTAGATACCTGGCTGTAACTTAAAACAGCATGAAAAGCCGTGAGGACTTTCCCCTGAGCTAACTCATGGCTAAAGAAAACAAGTCACATTTTAGCACCAGGGTGAGTGAAACCCTCCAGCTCACCCCCTGAAAAGCTGTAGTGCAGTAGAGACGAGAAGAAAGAAACCACCTGGGACTGAGGAAGGTGAGGAGGGGGAATCAGGGAAAGGAGAGGAGGGGAGAAGCAGGGAGCGGAGGGGAGGGGAGAAAGGACAAGGGAAGGGAAGAGAGAGGACAAATCTGTATGTTGTTAGAAATAGCATTTGTCGTTCCATATAGACTGTAATAACTCCAAAAGACCCAATTAAGGCAATGGAAATGCAGAAGCAGCAATGCAGAGATGAATCATCTGACCTAAAATAGGGGGAATGATGAAACATATAAGGGAAGAAAGTGTGTCATTTTAGCTTTAACAGCAAAATAATTCCAGATATAATCTTTCAAAAATGTTTGGCCAGTGGAAACCACAAGACAGTGTTGGTTACTACAGCCTGATACAGGTAGAGCGGAGAATTTATCTGCTATGAGCTATAGTTTAAAATGGACAGGTCTGCCCTTCTGCAGGTCTCATACACAAAAGCTAGGCAACACCCAAAGTACCACGCATGCCAGCCACTCTCCAAGAGTGACACTGCCAATGACAGAAACAAAATAAACTAAAGATCAATTTATCACCTTTTTAAAATAGGATGTCAACTATGTCATGAATTACAGAATCACCTCTCACTTTCTCTTTTCCAGGTCAGTGTTGTGCTAATAAATAAAATGAGACTGCAGACTAGCTCTCATCACAATGTAGGTCTGCAGCAGTTGTGAAGCCATGGAGAAAAAGTTTCCAATGCAGAGAGCCTGCACATATTCCCAGAACTTTTACAGCCCTAACTGAAATGAAAAAATGTCCAGCTGAAGAGCGGGGGGAACCATATCCAGGCGGCTGAGCAGCCTGCCAGAGAGGAGAGGACAGAATTTTTGTTCCACATCACACGTTTCTGCAGATTCCTGGGAAAAAATACGCCCCGTCAGTAACTCCAGAGTCCGATGACAAGACTGCAGGGGTCAGATTCCTCAGCCACTGAGGCCAGGGTTTAAGACTAGCTCTAAATCACTCAAACCTACCCTCTCCTCTAGCCTGGAAAACGCTAATCTCTCCTGCCAGTGTGTCAGATTCCAGCAGCAATTTGCCCGTATGCCATCCTGGCAGCATGGCACCCTCTGTCTTTTCCCACTTTGACTACCTCCATCGTCCACATACAGAGGGAAATTTGTATTTTCACTAGGTTGCCTCCAACAGGGAACTTCCCTTTGGTATTTAAAACCAACTTTAATACTACTTTGTGCTACGTAGGAAATAGGAGGAAACCTACGAAAAGAAAGAATGGCCACATACACTGAAACACAATAGTCTGGTCCTTCTATGCCCCTCTGAGACTCTCGGTATTTTCTGTGCTTTAATTAGCCATCTGATAAATGCCACCATCTTCTAATCCAGTGTCAAAATATACCTGCATAACCTTAAAGCCAATTCAACCTAGGGGCCAATGTCAAGCTGAGATTTCTCCAGTCCTGAGCCATCAGATATCATAGCTAGTGAAATGTCTTCTCATATCTGCAGTACAAACAAGAATGCCCCAGGCATACAAACATCACAAAGTAAAAAAATTTAAAAAAAAAAAAAAAAATTAAAGCACAGATTTCTCTGCATCTCTTCATCCTTTTTGTAATGATTCTGTCCAGCTTCATGATTTCTGCAGAAAAACATCAGATACTCAGTATCTTGTGGCAATGCACGTCACACGCACTATAATGCTGAGGCTTCACTGCAGTGTGCCTAAAAGGACATTAATTGCGGGGTGGAAGTCCACAGCTGCAGCAAAATTGACGCTTTGATACGAAGCACTGAGACACGTGCAGTCCACCTGCATTTGCACCACCATACAACCCTAGCTCAGACTGAAGAACTGAGGTACCCTGCCTGAGGTCCTCCTCTCTGTCATTGCCATCTCACTGACCCAGACTCTTTCTAACTCTGATGCCAAGTGAGGTTTCTTGGTGAGAGACCTTGCTGCTTAGCTAGCTGCGTAGCGATCTCCATTAGGTCTTCAAACTTTGATTAAAACGCTGGATAGTCTGGCCATTTAAAAAAATGGCTTTTTAAAGTGCTGTTTTGTTTTGCTTTTTACCCAAGAAGTCCCATGACAACACCAAAGACGATGCTGTAAGAAGTCATCAGATTGTGAAGAGCCTGGCAACCAAAGCAGGGCAGCTCATGTGTGTGATTTTACCATTGGAGTTGTTTTCAACCAGAAACACTTATCCTGTGGTTCTCCAGTTAAGTATTCTAGTTGTACTGGTCATGTGCGGTCTAGAGCTACGATCTCTGACAACGTATCTAAGAGAATGACACTGGAGAGAGTTATGCTTGTATATTTGAAGGAGAGCAAGCCAACTGTGCAATGGCATGGCCACGTTTTGCCTCTCCACATTCAGCATTCAAAATGACACGTATACATAACGCTGTGTAAACACACCTACCTACCAAATGCCTAGCGTATAACACATTACAGCCAGTTAGGCCCCAAGCAAGATGCTTGTACAGGAGAGGCGATCAGCCCCCCTGTTGTCCATACATAATTGGCTCATATGTACTGAACTGCCACAGGGAACTGGGGGAAAGAGCGTCAAACGGACAGAGAAGCAGGTCAGGTGAAAAGGCCTCTTCCAGAGCACTGTTTCTGTACTTCAGAACTGTAAAGCAACATCTACTAAATAAATCCTCATTCTGTTTTGGGTCTGAACTCATCGTGCAAAGAATGTAAATAGGCAGTACAGAACTGACAATAATAAATTCAGCCAGTTGCATAAACATAAAGACACCAATAGTTCAGTATCTTGGTTATTTTTGCTATGCCACTTGAACTTTCTACTCAATAATGAATAAATCAGCAGAGATGACACCAGTAAGCCTGCACTGGCCATAGAAATGCAAAAGTTGACCCACAGTTGTTACAGGGCAGTATTTCTGTATTCATTGCCTGAAAGCAAGTTTCAGTTCCTCATCTCAAAACATGGGCACGTCTTTATAGTGCACAGAATGGCACGAGAATAAGTTTAAAGTTGCTATAAATTGCAACCTCTCCTCAGAATACGCATTCTGTAGTCTTAGGACCGGTACGTTAACATCACATGAAATGACTTAGTGACACAACAGCACCCCCAAGTATAGTACATGCACAAACCTAAAAATTCCTTTTCAGCTGCACAAACCAAAAAATACCGTATAGAAGTAACATTTCTGTCACCATTTGATGAAACAAAGAAACACAGACACAATTTTTCAGCAAGCCAATAGGTTTACTTCCTAACTTTTGCCTTTTTTACTTGATGAGAACTTACCACAAATCACCTCTAACATTTGGATACAATCTTCTGAAAAGAAAACAATTTATTCAACATACACCACAGTTTTCCAGCATCTTAGCAATGCACAAACACAAATGCACTTGCTGCAACTCTGAAAAATGCTGTCCATCTCTGTGTAATCTCTAACCCCAGAAGACTGTTGTTTGAGGCCAAACTGTTTGACTGATACTGAGGAATTAAAGCATCAAGCTCACTTTTAAAATATACCCTAGCACTAATAGCTCTTTGTTGCTCTCTCTGATTCACTTATATAAACCTTCTAGGGAACTCAGGCTACAGTCACTGTGCTTTCTGCCAAGAAACTTGATCCCTAAAGCCACATTTACAGGAAAACAGGATGATAAACATAATTATTGAAGTAATGCAAAATTTCGCACTATCATTCCATTTATTCTTCCTGAAAATAAACTTTGCTTAACATGCACAAAAGCATAAGCCTTCCTTTTTTTATATAACAAGCACAAGACATTTCATTTTCCTCTGCTTTTCCTTGCTTGGAGTTAGTGTATGGACAGAATTATACAATATGCTTGCCATATCGTCCATCTTTCCATTTGCTTTTTCCTGGACTTCTTTACAGAGTTTGTCTAAGATAAAGGATGTACACACTTGCAACTAGGAAATCAAAGCCACTCTTTAATATTGTCTTACACACTTCCACTGTAATCAGAATACTCCGGATTTTATTTTTAGAAGGCTCAGACGCCAAACTCCAGCTGAAGTTAATCAGAGCTATGAAAACTGATAACATGAAATTGCGCCCTATCTGCTGCACCGTGACAAATTTTGTATTTCAGTTGCTCCTGCAGCTTTTTATCAAGGTGGTTTTTAAAGTATGCACAAATGGCTAACTAGTTGCAAATGTAGATACGTTATTCTTTTAAACAACAATCATAGTACCATGACCATCCGCCTGCTTAGAGAACACATGCCTTACTACTTGTATTTTTCTCTGAATCATTGTCTGACCCACGGAACCAACACCTTTTTAAGTAGGTATGTGTTTAACTACTTAGCAGTTTTCTAGGGTAATATTACAATCTAGCTTGTCATTGTCCGGCAATGTTTATCTGAAATTGTCCGAGCCGCCAGGCATGTTGATTCTGAGTGGAAAATATTAACTAGATTGTGCTATTTGCAGAAGACACGGGGTGACAGCTAAAAAAGCTCAAAACTTGGGACTCAGAAATGGCAATACCAGGAAAGAAGACAGTTTTACAATATACTGTAGTATAGTTATTTTCCTTGTAAGAAATTTAAATCTTCAGGAGGAGTCTTGTCTGTGTGCCTTGCTTCAGAGCAGTTACGGAAACACTGCCATTTTTGTAATATTCCCATTTTGTATCTTACTGCCTGGTTGTCTCTCTGAATACTGATAAGTGTCTGTACTTTTGTGACAAGGTAAGTGACAGATTTTTACCTGAAAAAGTAGGATTTCTTTTTACCTCCTAGCATTTGTTATGGGAGGTTTCATACACACATATTAGAGAAAACAAAACAAAACAAAACAAAACAAAACAAAAATCCAGGCACCCTTCTCCACGCACATCTGTCATCAATGAGAAACTGGTAGAAAATTCTGGGTCTGTATTTTGGCAAGTCATTCAATTACCTGTGTTTTGGGAGAATATTTGGAATCGATAAAGCTAGACCTCTAGTGTTTCCAGAGACATTTGCTGCATTCAACAGTGGCTGAAAAGAACCAGTTCATTCAAATGTCTTCTGTGATCACAAATAACAGCGCTTCACTTCCCAGAAATTCTGGGATAGGAGCCGGTATCTGAAGGAACTGGGTAACAGCACTAGCATGTCCTGCACCATTAGCATTTGCTCCACTGATAAGATTTTCAGGTCTGACCGAGAGAAGAGGCAGTTTCTTAGAGATTAATGATCTCCCTCAGCA
The DNA here is from genome assembly GCA_013398915.1 of Dromas ardeola. NCBI lineage: Eukaryota > Metazoa > Chordata > Aves > Charadriiformes > Dromadidae > Dromas > Dromas ardeola. The sequence goes on along the minus strand of VYZM01013905.1, from coordinate 487,593 downwards.
ATATATCCCTGGCAATATTAATTCCAGGGATTTTGGTGGGAAACAACTCTCTGTCCCTTCACTACTGCATTTCTGCTATTACAGCAGCTATGGGAGAACCTTAGAGTTTGAAAAGCCATGCTGCCTCCCTCGGAGGAGGGGATGTGGCAGCAGTATATACTCCTAAAGCTATCAAAGTACAGAAAGGGCCTCTCTACATGGACTCCAAACAAAATTTACCAAGATGAGAGATTTTAGCATCTACACCTAGACAAGGTTCCCCCACCAAAAGGAAGCATAAGTAAACTGCACGAGATGTGTCCTTCTTTCTCAAACCTCTCTCCTCCTCTTTCCCAAAACCAAACTTTTCTCTGGAAAACTTTTTCTCAGCTGCCAATACAGGAGTGCCTACGGGTATCTGAGATACTTCTAAAGCTCTCTAAAAGAAAATAACCTGATGTCATTAGTTTTAAATTAATCGCACAAGGTACAAACCTTCACTAAAAAAAAATTAGGGGTCTATAAATCAAAAAAGGATGAAACTACAAATCTAGAAAAAGACAGCCTAGCTCCAGGGTATGACTTTATTCCGAATATTTTTATACTGAAAATGAAACAAATGTTAGCATTAAAAAAACCCCCAAACTATTCAGAGTACATACACGACTTGGTCCTGTAGTGCAATATTTGCATCACAAAAAATAGTAACTTCTCATATTTACCTATACAACCAATGCAAGTTTTTTTAATTTTTACACGTAAATTTTCTCACAAAATCCATGTATAATCATCCATACTTTTAAAATTGTTTGCTTCACATCCTATGTTCAGTTCTTAACAAAATTCCAGTAATTAATCTTGCTGGCAAGTATGAGCAAAAGTTTATCTGAGCAGCTATTGGATACTCTGAATGGAAAACAAACCCTATACTCAACAAACATGCATCTGGTAATAACAGCTGCAACCACACATATACAGATGAAAAATATATCTATTTAAGCACTCCATCAAAGCATTTAAAATTAGAAACATTTGAAAAAAATGTTCATAAACAAGCTACTCTTGAAGAATGAGAAAGCATCCAAATAATTGCGAATGTTGTATTTGACAAAATTAACGTACTTAGAAACAACTTAAATCCCAAATAATTCTACAGCATGAAATCCTTGCCTAGATTTCATTAGAATAAAGAAAAATCTGATTTACAGGGAATTAAGACATCCATACAACTTTAATAACATCGTCAACCAGACTCAATGATGAAATACAGATTGAGTCTTATGTCCCTTCAAACCACAAAATCTTTGAGAATTACATTCAAAATTTTCTCAAATCATCTGCTTAAGGTAAGAACTTCAGAGAGTAACTGTTGTCTGGTGCCAATATTATACAAGCTGCTATGTGGGCTCTATTCTAATGGCTGCACTTTCACTAGGGAAATCGACAAATTAAAAATACTGGTAACAAATACCTGCATAGTAAGACATAATTATACATGTGTGTGTACACCTTAAAGAACACAATTTTTTCAGCAGGGTAATTCCAGCACGGAGGTTCTTCATCTGTGGCAAAGGACCTTTTGGAGAACTGTGGACTAGAAAATAATTACGCAAGACCAGCTTGTTTCTGCTTGGCTGAGAGATAACTGAGTACGTAAAAAAAAAAAAAAATGAGCAGGGCCTTGCTAGATTTATGAGCTCAGGTTAGTTTCACAAATGCTTCACTGGCAGCAGAGCCAGTGTCACTGCATAAACTGGTTTATGCGAACAGATCCAACTGCTTTCCTTGTTGTTTGTTCCCATTACCACAGTAGGCCCTACTGTGCCAGAGCAGTTGTCTGCATACCAGCGCAACGAACCACATCGGGGAACTCTTCCAGCTGAAACCAAGCAGCTCATTTGGTTTTCCTGCCGGCTCATCACACGGCCACAGTCCTGTCAGGACAGAAGCAGCAGTGGCACAAGCCTGTGAATGAAAAAAAAACCCATTCCTATTACAGGCAGTGTAGCAAATTTGCAAAATGACCAAAACAGCTGACAGTGGCAAAAAAAGTACCTGGAGAGGTGAGAGAGGAGCTGGACCCAGTGACGTACATCACCATTTTTCTTACATGGGGTTTATCCCATTTGCAACAAATCCTTGGCAAAAAGGTTTAAACGCAGCACTAAACACATTACAGAGATTCTAGTAGCTGCTTCAGAGTATTTGTGACTTACGTGAAATATCTAAAAGCAGTATTGGAAAATGTGTATGCGGATTAGATGTTAATCTCTAGAATTTGAGCTGTCCTTAATGCAAAGATAATGGGTCAGATCAGCTTTCAACAAAAACAAGAGAAATCTTGTAATTCTATTTTAATACTTGGTTTTGACACATAAAGCCCTATTCAGGTATTTAATTCAAAGTGGATAATTTCAACGAGAAGCAAGCCTAAAGCAACGATGACACCCATTATAATTTTTCAAATCACACCAAGATGAACGAGTACAGCAGCTACAAAGGGTCCGAGACAAGATCCACCGGCACCCGGGCATGTGCCTCCCCGACAGCACCGGGGAGCGGTGGGCCACCTTGTGAAGACGTCACATGCGTGCCACTAGAAGTTGAGCTCCTTCGCAAGCCGTGCTGGGCCTTCCCCCCTACATTGCAGAAAAACATGGGATTAAAATTTAAAAAAAAAAAAACAGTTCACAACAAAACAAAGTATTAAATTAGGAGAACTACAAATTAATGCTGCCCGCAGCATACCCCTGCACAGAGCCCCCCACCCGTGGGGCCCGGGCCAGGCAGCGGGTGCGGGTTACCACGTCATCACCCTAAACGAATCCTAATGCCACTGTCACCAGCACACTGGTGACACCGGCCAGGGAGGGGGTGCAGGTTACCAGAGCGTCACCATAAACAAACTCTAATACCACTGCCACCAGCCCACCAGTGACACCAGCCAGCCAGGGGGTGCGGGTTATCACAGCGTCACCCTAACTGAATCCTAACGCCACTGTCACCGGCCCTCCAGTGACACCAG
>VYZM01013905.1:454539-483297 GCA_013398915.1 Dromas ardeola | reverse complement strand
GTCAAACATGGGGAGAGGATGCGGGAGGGCTGCCCCTCCGCGCCGTGGGCCCGCCCCGGTGTGTCTTGAAGGGGCGGCCGCGCTCGCCTGCACATTTCAGGGCGGAAGGCAATCCAGCAAGGTTCCCGCCACCTATAAGTCCCTGCAGGTATTAAAAGCAGTGTAGTTTTACTAGTCCAAGTGCTCTTTGGCTGCATTATTCATGAGTAGGAAAAAGTACCGCTCATAGCCTAGTGCAAAAATGCTCTGTGCTGCGTACCGGTGTGTGGAAGGTGTTTTGCCCGATCACAGCTGTCTGAGAGAATTGTACTTTAGTGCTCTTTAAAGTCTAAACTGCCATTGTATGTCCAGATTGGATGCGGCTTGTGAAGTACCGAGCCTCAGGAAACTTAGGCTAAAGGAGTTATAATGAGACAGGACGTATTGTGGAACTTTGTTGTGTGCTGAGTGAGCTCTTCTTAATAATTGTCACTTTAAAAGCTATTCTGTTTTTCTGATGTTGGACTCACAGTGGAAGTAAGAGGTAGGTAGGCTGTAGGTATAAAAAGAGATTGTGATGAATTACATAAAGTCACAACTTTTTGTGAGTACAGTGAAGATCTTGTAGTTAAGTTGTAGATAATATTTTTATCCTTAGATGTTAATATGAAAGTAGGGGTTTTTTTGTATTTTTGTACAACAAGTTTTTTGATATTAAATCAGGAGTAGTAAATATGTATTACAGGTAAATCTAGTACTGCTTTATGTTTGTATTGCCTGAACACTGCCACTTACAGTGTTCTGTTCTGACTTTGCTCAAACTGACAAACTAACTGCTTTGACTAAAATTTTCCACCAGGGTTATGCTGATGTTCTTGAGGGGAACTTCTGAGCAAACTTTTGCAACTGTTTTTATAAACCTGTTTGCAAAAAACAAATCATGTGGCCATCTCTTGGGTGGAAGGGGATCTGACATCCTTTTCTCTCAGAAGTTGTATTACCCATGTGCTCTACAGTTGTCATCCCATAAGAAGATTTGGTTTACTCTACCTGTAGAAAATCCACCCAACCTGTCTGGATCATGAGCATTTAAAGAACTCAGTAGGGACTTGCAGGGAGATGCCACACATTACAACCTCTGGAGTTTTCAGCTACAACAGCGTGTGCCAGACCAGGATTTATCAGGGGTTTCTCCAGCTGTGAGCTCCCCTGAGCCTGCTGGAGCCAAGATCACCCCTGGGAATCGGAACTGATAGTGGGTAACCACATCTCTTGCGCTCAGTGGTGTTCTTGCACCTCCGCTAATTTCGACACTTCCCTGTGATCCAACAGAGGATTAAAGTTGTAATGAGTTGGGTGCTTTTTTAATGCTTAATTACTAAAGGATAATGCTTATCCTTTAGTACATATTAGCACTCTTATTTAATATAAAAAGAGGCAATAGCTTGTAAGAAGTTCCTGAAGTCCTCTTTGTGCTGTCCATTTAGTGGTACACAAGTATAACAAATGTCAACATCTGTGCATCCTTTTCTTACTGTGTATGTTCCAAGTGGCAGGGTGATACCCTGTCAGTTGATTCAAATTCAACATGCTGCTTAGGTTGAGAACCCTCCAGATCACCAGAAGCTTGATATCACTAAGAGATTGGGGTTTGCGAGCTCATGTTTTTTGTGTCTGCGATGCTAGAGAATACTGATACAGAGAGAATTAAATAGTTGGTGCTCTGATCATCTTCATAGTAATGGCTGACAATGCTTTCCTTAAAATTAGTTAGAGGAATGCCAACATTTGGGTTTAAAAGGACAACTTCACAGAAAGACATGAGCTTTCATACTGGATTGAAGCTGTTTATTTTTGAACTTCAGCAGCTGTGGAGCAGTTACCGTAAAAAAAAAAAAAGTCAACTAATTTCCAGTTACAGTTTTCAAGGTTTTGAAAGTTGTTTTATCTGCAAAATAGTGACAACTACAGCCTATAAAAAAGTGTAGACTTACAGGGTAGAGGAAGGAGGAGCTGGGGAGAGGAAGTTAGGCTGTAACCACCATATGTTTTGTACTGCACTGGGAGGTACTATGCTGTGAGTCACACACTACAGTTGCAGCTGTTTCCAGCTCTCATTAAAAGAAATTCTCAACTTTTGCGCAATTGAGCTATTTCATAATGAACTCTGCTACATTTAATGATCTGAGATCCTCGGAAGGGAAAAAAAATCTTTAGAGGCAGCAAAATAATTTGTTGCAAGTAGAATGACTGCAGTATGCTCTGCTATAAAATAGATATTCTGTGCAGAGGGAGTTGCTTTCCCTGAATATTTATGGTATAGATCTAATATTAGTCTATGTACTGTAGTCTTTTTTCTGATTTTTTTCCTTAATGATAATATTTATGATAGCAGTTCTCTTATATTGTCTTTTAATCATCAGTGAAATAAAAAAAAAAAAACCAACCAATGTATTGTCTTTGCTTATTGGCTACTTCATGTATACGTTGTTCTAGAATAGTTCAGGCATATTTTATGAACAAGAAAAGAAAGTGTTGAGCAACCTTCCTACATTTATTGCACCTTCACTACTACCACTGTCAGTTCAGCAGTCTTACAGCCCATAAAAAATAAAAAAGTTTTAGAATCACCTAGTCCTGATTGTTGAGGGGATTTTCCCTCTGAGATTTAGTGAAACACCAGACCTTTGTTGTACAAAATTTTTCTATACAATCTGTGGTGAAAAGGCATGAAAAATCCTCTGGCCAAATAATTTCAAAAAAAGGTTGTGAAACTTGTCCTTTCATAGTAATTCATATACAATTAAATTGCATTCTTCGGTAAAGGAAGAAACATTTTTTCCTTTTTTGTCTCGGAGCATTAATCTCCTTATCTATCATTTATCCTGCATCAGCACCTAACAGTGTGAGTAATCTTTAGGTTGCAATTCGCTCTCAGTAATCTCTGATAAATTGTGGTTAGCTCAGGGATGGCTCTTACATGGGGGACAGCGAGTGTCCCTGCCACCCCATCCCTCCCACTCGCATATTTCCCTCCAGCGCTTGTGCATAGGCTAGCACCAAACCTCACACCACAATACACTGGAACTAGGTGTGTACTGGTAATCCCAGTGGGATGGATGTCCACCAACTAAAAAAAAAAAAAAAAAACAAAAAACCAAACCCCAAAACATTCGAGCTACTTTGGGGTGAACTGTTTGGCATTCTGGTCTGAATACATTTGTGAGTATTTTTGGAGAATTTTTCAAAAATAGTGTACTTGGTACTTTATTTATTTATTTACTGGTACAGTAAATCTCCTCAGAGAAATCCTTTTAAAGTAAATTAAGAAACATGGATGGAAAGGCAGTGGAAATACTGTGATTTCTAATCACTGTTTGCCACAACCTAATCTACCTGTCACAACCAAGAGGAATTAGTTTATTTTGTGCCAGGACGTAACTCTGAGTACACTCCTTCAGCTATTGAGGTCAATGGCCAAATACCCTGGAAGTTCAGTAAGAGTAGGGCCAGCTCCTTTCTCATAAATACTTTTGAAGAATGAAGAAAAAATACATAGTGTTTTTGTTCATGGAGGAGGATTTTAATTTTTTTTTTTTTTTTTTTTTTCAAAAAATATGTGAGACATTGCTTGCCTCCAAATGCACGTGGACTTTGAGTAAGCTGAAAATCTTCCATGTGCTATTCATGACCTCCTAAATCTCTTATGTAAAACTAGCGTAAAATTGCTATTGTCTTTCACCTTTTACAGTATCCTGTATTGTCTTCCCAGTATCTTGCCCATAATTAATGAAGGCTGAATGAAGATGATGGCTGAATGGGGGCTTTGGATCCCTTCAGTGGGTGGAAGATACCAGTGTTCCCTAAATCATAAGTTTATCACTTGGCAGTTTTTTAGGCTCAGCTTTTATATTAGTTCTGGATGTTTCAGATTAAGAGCATGACTTTTTTCCCTCATCTCTAGTTTTCTTATAGAAACCTTAGTGTAAACGCAATTCTGTTCATAGAAAAGTACGTTATATGGGTATAACTGGTTTCTCTTCCCATCTAGAATATACTGTGCCTGTAAAAAGCACCTTTATATTAATAGAAATATGCCCACAATTAGGGTTTGTCACTTTCACTATACCAGCAAAATTAAAAGCAGTATGTAGACAAGATTTTATTGTGAATTGGGCCAGTTAAACAAAGAAAGGGTGGCGCATACAGTAAAGCAGATGACTGAATATTATTCAGTTTGGTAAGTACATCTCGGCATTACCAAGTCAACCTGTAAAAGTAGTACGAGCATACATGTTTGATGTGTGTGTCTCCCCTTCTTCAAATTCTTGGTTTCGTATATTTCTTACCAAAAATCATAGGAAATATTTCTGGGAATGAGCTTTTAGTAGGTGTTTGAAATGTATATTCTGACATCAAGCCTTTAGGTCCTGTCCCATCAGAAAGTTTAATGTCAATGTTACTCAAGAGAATGGAAAACTAAGAACTCCTTAGGGAAAGGGATTTTTAAACTTTTTAATTTGTTGATTTCGTTTACAGCAATTTGGATGATGAGTTACAAACTTTTCAGTTGAGGCATGGAGGTCAGGACAAATATTTTATCAAACAGTGATGCATTTTAATCTTCGTGAGCTCTTTCAAGAAGAATGGGAAAAGCTCACAGGCAGCGCACATTCCTGCCCTCTCCCTTACATCCAGTAGTTGTGCAATCCCATGGTCAGCTGGATCAGTTTACTGATCAGACAGCAAGCTAGTCCTTCCGTAGAGGGGGAGGAGACATGGACTGCTTCTCGCAGGAGCAATCCCCAGTTAGATTGGGCTGAGAGGAAGATGAAATTGCACCCTTAGCTGTGCAATTTGTTGTAAACAGGAGTGAGAAGTGGACTTGTTATCAGGAAGTGTAATGATAGGACACGGGGTAACAGCTTCAAACTGAAAGAGGGTAGACTTAGATTGGGTATCAGGAAGAAATTCTTTCCTGTGAGGGTGGTGAGGCACTGGAACAGGTTGCCCAGGGAAGCTGTGGGTGCCCCATCCCTGGAGGTGTTCAAGGCCAGGCTGGATGGGGCTTTGAGCAGCCTGGTCTAGTGGGAGGTGTCCCTGCCCATGGCAGGGGGGTTGGAACTAGGTGATCTTTAAGGTCCCTTCCAACCTGAACCATTCTGTGAGAAGGACAAGCAGGGCTTTGTGGTGTTACTCTGACATTTTGTAGTTTGCTGCAAGTCAGGAGGAGCTATTCTGAGTGTCAATTGGTGAAACCACAGGTGTGATCTGAATGTGAAAAATATCCTCTAATTTCTAAGAAAATTTCTAATCTGTATCAGGATGATTGTTACTTATTTGTCTCTTGTGGAGGGCAAAATAGAGAGACTGCACAATATTACAGAATTTTTTCTTTTTGTCTCCCTAAATTTCCGCTTCTGTATGTGTGGAGGATAAGTAGTTGGAAATTAATACATCAATTTCACACACTAGAAAATATATTATTTATCTGATTTTACAGCTGCCTTCATACCAGTGAGTCTCTCCTTGTTGCTGACCTGTTGGAAATGTAAAACAATGGTCCTCACGGAGGAAGTTCGCAGTATTGTCTGCAGTGGAAAACTGCAATAGCAGTTGAAATCACATTTCATTAAATCCAGGAAGACAGAATCCCTGAATTTACAGCAAGAGATTACTCAAATATTTAGTCAGAAAAAGATTATATAAGTGCAAACAATCTTGCTCTGCAGGTTTGGAGCTTTTACATGTAGCTTTTGGGGGTGTGTAGGGATGTGTGTGTTTAAATATATATGGACTGAAGGAGGGTACCTATGTTGTAAAGGCAACATGGGGTAAGAGGGCTTTGATAAACTGCTGTCAAACTCAAATAATAAAATCCAGCATAGGATATTTGACTAGAAGTTTAAGCAGCGTAGGTTTCTTTTGCATCTGGACTCATGATGAGATATGGGACTCTTTCCCCTCCTGTGTCTGAAATAGCACATGAGTTATCAGAGCCATTGAATTCACTGCAAAAGAGGATTGTGCACTCACAACTGGGTGCAACGTTCCAGCGTTTATCTGCCCAAACCACAATGATACCCCAGAAGTCACTTGTATTTCTTGGCTGAGTTTTATAATCCATGTTTCTTTGGATTTTTTAGTGCGTTTACCCCCACCACACCTCTCATGTATGTTTTCCCTGTTGAAACCCCTGTTGTCTCCCTTGCTGCCTATCTCCTCTGTGTGCATTTCCTCCTCCTTCCTTGTATTCTCTGCTTCTAACTGCAGTTTCTCACAGCCCTGGCGCCTCCTTGCTGCAACATTGCATCTCATTAAGTGTTTCAGAACATTGTCTTTCCCACTGCTACCCCCAACATGCTATTAACGTAGCTTTAGCTGAGAGCTATGTTGTTATAATGGAAGTCAGCAGGCAACATCAACATCTTATTTTAGTTGCTTGTGTATTTGCAAGTGTAAGCTCTTATGCAGAATTTTTTCACATAAATGTCTGCCTGATTCTGTTTGTAAAGTTTCAGCATCGGTGACTTCATTGTTTCTGAAAGTGAAGTTTCAGATGGGCAAAGCTGATTGAGCAACTTCCTGACAAAGAATGGATAAGTTTTCTGGCTTCTCTTGCTGCGAATCTGGTGCTCGTCTGACCTCTCAGTGACCTGATGAAGCTCCTAACCTATAAAATAGCAAACATATAAAAAAGCAGGGTTGATTTTGTTTGTTTCCTGCTTCATTTTAGGGAAGGTCAAATGAGCAGCAAAGCTGGTGAAAGGAAGAGGAGGGTACCACGGGGCTGGAAGCAGGAGACGTGAGAGTAAAGGACGGAGAAAAGGAAGGGGAACTACCACTTCAAAGGCAGGTAGCTGTTGAAGATCAATAGACTGCTGAGACAAAAAATAAGCTTTTTCACCCTTTCCTTGTGAAGACCTTCCTGAGTAGAGATTTCCTTTTTGCAGGAAGTAATTTTGAAATAGTAGAGGTGATTTTTTTGATATCCTTGTTCAAAAAATAGATCTTGAAGCAAATACGGTACTTAAGTCTCTGAAAGCTAGTTTGCTGAGATCAGTAGAGGGCTGCTGAAGATCGACACTAAAAATCTCTTCCTGGTCTCCCCAAGGAAGGCTGCAGGTGCTGCTGCTGCACTTGCCCTTCCTGGGTCTTGCGGTCACTGTTCCTCCTGAGGACCAGCAGTTGCTATAGCATGTGGCACCTGAACACAGACAATGGGAGATCTTCTGGTATGCTCCTACTCTTTCCTTGATGTCACATGAACATCATGGAAGAAAAGAAGAAAGGACTTTGTTTCCAGTCAGTAGTGAAGACAGGGGGGGAAAAATGGTTGTAGGCAACAGGAGCAGATTATCTGGAGGAAAGAGTTTAGGTAGTTAATGGCAAAATAATCTTCAGCTGAGGAAGTATGATTCCTCAAACACCTGGAATCAAATCTAGTATTACAAGAGACTGCCTTATTTCTGTTATCTACACAGTAACTAGGCACACCTTTTGTGTCAGGGCCGAGTGCAGTCAGCCGAGCATTGGCTTTGATGGCAAATTGTTGGAAGGAGTTCCTGCCTTCTTATAGCTGCTTTCTGCCTCTTCAGTTAACACCAATGCATTCATTCTTGAGATTGTGGTTTAATATAAAAATTGACCAGCATTTGAAAAGAAGTGTTGCTTGGTTTTGGTTTATTGTCCAATCTGCTGTGTAGTGCAGGCCTGCAAATATTTGTACAGGCATAGCTGAAGGAGTGAAATGCCGTGTGCAGATAAGACAAACAAAAGAGAGTAGGAATGTCTTGGATCAACTTTGTTACTGAAAAGTGTTCATGTAGTGAAATTTTAGTACATTGTACATTTACTCTGGTAATCTTTTGGGTTTTTTTTACATCTAAGTATTTCAGGCTTTCAGATGATCTGTGTAAATGTGTTAAAATGGTTCTGCAAACCAGTTCTGGTTTTGTTTCTTAACGTATCATAGCTTGTTTTATTTCTGACTGTTGTGTTTAAAGGCTATTAGGCTGAAAGTCAAGCACTTGAATTAGGAAATTCCAGGATTAAAGCTGCCTTTGCAGGATTAATTTGGTCCCTTGCCATTTGTGTGTGTTGCAGCCTTGGTTACTGTTAAAGTGACAGAGTTACATTGCACCCAAGAGCTTCTGCCTCCTTCACTGCACAGAAGAGGCTGTGGTCTGAGAAAGAAAGGAAGGATTGTAGTGGGATGCTTATCTCTGTCTTATTTAATGTAATAAATTGAAGGTGTTCTATGGATGAAAAAGGACAATGTGGAAAGGATGGGTGACTATTGGGTTCTGCTTTAGACATGAAGATTTTACACGTGTCTCTACTAATGGCGTTCCCGTGTTACCACAAACAAAGGAATGCATAGTAATTACATGGTGTTTATTCTGTGAGTATTTTACACAAGACACAAGGTCTGGGTAAAGCAGATTAAAATGAAGATTTGAAAACATTTCAAAACATTTGACTAATATACTCCTTTCCCACTGTGTCCTTTAAGTGTGGGTTCTGCAGCAACTTCTATTGGGTGTCTCTACAATACTGTTTTAGTTCAAGTTTCCTTCATAAGCACCCTGTTGATCTGTTACCTCCATATACCATGTTGCAGCTTGCATCACAGATGAATCACCTTGAGTTTGCAAACTCAATTTCTTTCAGATGAAACTAAAGGAAAAGTTGCATCCTTGCAACAGTTGTCCTAGTAACACTCCAAATGTTAATGGGTGCACAGACCATGAGACTGGATTAGTGCCAGACCCTACCACTTTAACTTGCAGTGGCATCCACAAAGGAGATGGGTAGTGCACACTCCTCAGACAGTACTTTTAAGTAAAACATAGAAAGCAAACCAAAACAGATTGGTTTCTCAAATTCATAGAGGCTTGACTGCTTTGCTTTTTTTAGATGGAGGTGGGGGGGATTATGCATTACATCTGAGGTGAATTAAGGATAAATTAGTGTTTATGAAACAACACTGCAAGACACTGAAACACTCAGTGAAGAGACAGATCTGGTGAGGAAACAGAATTTTGCTTTTGCTATTGCTCTGACACTATTAATTTATTCGGTAATTTCTGGTGTAGAAGTGGTAGCTCAATCCTATGATATGATCAATGCCCTAAAATACTTTATGTGGCAACCTTTAAGTCTTTTCTCAATAATACCAATTTAGACTTTGATCATTTATTTATATCCATTAGTTTTAAGATTTACCACCCCTATTTATTAATTATGGGGTTACGGCTTCTTAGTATTGTCTTTTATTTTGATAAATTTTTCGTGTTTGCTTGTAAGCAAATAGTGAAACCTTTTTGCTGTAGTAGCATACATCATGTATAAATATCTAAAGAGTAGTTTGTCAACTGAGCTGTAAAAAGAAGAGAATTGCTTTTAACGGACACACCATTGGCTTGTTTTACTACCACCATAGAGGAAAGTAGTATAAAATTCTTACAGGTTAACTTGAGCAGAATTGTAAAAGTGTCCCTGAAAAAAAAAGAAAATTGGATATTGCTGATTTCTCTGTGTGTGCGCATGTGCACAGATATATAAATTTCAATTCATGCCACAGAAGTTGTTTGTTTAAACTGACTTAAAAGCTGATTCTATTCTTTTATTAAGATCTAATCAGGGGCAGTCTATGGAGTTATTGAGACATCCTGCAGTACGGAGTGGGCTCTGTTTTGAAGCATTTGGAGCATGGGGATTTCTGCACTGGAGTTCAAGTTTATTGTACTTTTGGATGCACCCGAGGGCAGCTGTTCCTCAAGTATATTGGTTGTGGGCATGAAGTGCCCACATGCTAATTCATGCTGATGAATATGATGGGTTGCTTAGTTCTCTGGTTGCTTTTAAGCTAGAACAAAGCAATGCAGGGATACTTTAGTTATAACTGTGAAATTTCCAACAAACCAGATCCTGTCAGTGCAGTTTTAAGTGACACATTTGATAGCTAGAAGTATGTATTAACAACATTTACTAAACATAAGCAAACGTGATGAATTAATCTAGATTACAAACAGTAATCCTGCTTCCTTCTCCATTCCCAGTATTAATGCCCTTTCCATCATCCTATTTAAAGATGAAAACAAAACCCCGTTAATTTGTTTAGTCAGCAGGAGACTGTCAGGTTTACTTAGTCTCAGAAAGGTGACTTGGCATAACTAAGCCTTAGATATCTGAGTCAAGAGTTTATCAATGCAGTTGTCAAGATGGATATTGATAAAGCTGAGAAAAAGATGATCAAGAGTGAAACGATTGAACTGCTCCTTCATGTGAATCAGGTGTATTGCAGGAAGAGAACACAGTCCCCCCCAGTTAGTTAGGTGTAATATTCTTGGTGTAAGATCACTGATTAACAGTGTATTTGAAAGTGGGCACATGAGCTGGTTCTTCTCGTGCCTGTGCATCTGTTGGAGCTAATAGTGTTGTTTTATTTCCCGTACCTTTCCCACAAACAAGCTGTTTTCTTCAGCTCTGTTGATGGTGGTTTAGCCAGTTCATGACGTACAGAGGGATTAGGTGTGTTTACTTTTTCTCTAACAACTGTTCACGTAAGGCAACCTACAACTTTTTTTTGTTGTTCTTTTTCAGGAACATCAGAATCATGGAGGGGCTCTTGCATTACATAAATCCAGCACATGCCATTTCACTTCTAAGCGCACTGAATGAGGAGCGTCTAAAGGGACAGCTGTGTGATGTTGTTCTTATAGTAGGAGATCAGAAATTTCGAGCTCATAAAAATGTTCTGGCTGCCAGCAGTGAATACTTCCAGACTTTGTTCACAAATAAGGAGAATGAGTCTCAGTCAGTGTTTCAACTCGACTTTTGTGAACCAGATGCTTTTGATAATGTGTTAAACTACATTTATTCTTCATCCTTGTTCATTGAAAAAGGTAGTCTTGCAGCTGTGCAAGAACTGGGCTACAGTCTTGGAATATCCTTTCTTACAAACATTGTTTCTAAGAGTCCTCAAGCCCCTTTTCCAGCTTGCCCTGTTAAGAAAATACTGTATCAAGATGAAGACGAAAGTAGTTCTCAGAAGAGAAGTGTCATTGTCTGTCAGAACAGAATTGAAGCACAAGTGAAAAGTATAAATCAAACGCAACATGATTTAAGCCATACTTCTAAACCTTCACCCTCTGTTGCTGTCAAAACTAGCACTAGACCACAACTAACAAAACCAACTGAAACCCTTCACAACTTATCACTGACTGAAAGGAGATGGCTGAAAGAAAGCCCTGTGAGCTATACCAAGCTTCATGAAACTTCTGGAACTGTGGAGGATCAGGGCAGAGGTGGTTTAGTGAAAAGGAACACAGTATTGCCTCAAATGCCTTTAGCAGAGAAAGAAATTGCAAGCGATGAAGCAGGAAGCAGTGGTCAGCTTTTAAGAGGAAAGGCCGCAGAGATGTCATTAAAAAGACTGCGTCCACCAGTCCTGTCTCTGCGTGGCACATCAGAATCTACATTTTTGTTGCGAGAGGCAGGAAAAGCAATTGGTCAAGGTGAAGACAGGAATTTGCTGTACTACTCAAAGTTAGGGCTAGTAATCCCATCTAGTGGATCTGGCCCAGAAAACCAAAGTATTGACAGAAGTGGGCCACTTGTAAAAAGCCTCCTTCGAAGGTCACTGTCCATGGACAGCCAGGTTCCTATTTACTCGCCTTCTGTTGACCTAAAACCTTCACAGGTATCATCATCCTCCTCACCGGGAACTAATGATTCCCAGAAGACATTTAATATTGTATCTCAAAAGTCATCCATGAAGGAGTCATCAGAGAAGTTAGTCTTAGATGAAAAACCACAGGTAATACACCCACATCGCCTTAGATCTTTCAGTGCCTCTCAGTCAACTGATAGGGAGGTTGCTTCCCCTCTCACAGAGGTGCGAATAAAAACTGAACCTAGCAGTCCGCTTTCAGATCCTGCCGAAATAATAAGAGTTACAGTGGGTGATGCTTCAGCATCGACAAATAAAGACTTTCCTTTTAAAACTGAAGATGATCATAAGGAACCAAGTAGACTTCCAGTAAAAAGGAGATTTCAAGCTGATAGAAGACTACCATTTAAGAAACAGAAGGCGGATGAGCAGGGTTCTCCTGGGTCAGAAGATAACTTTGAGGAAGGCTCAAGCCCTACGCACCTTGATGCTGATTTTCCTGATTCTGATGTCAGTAAAGATGAATACAGTGAGATGGAAGAAGCAAGACCAAATAAAAAATTCAAATGCAAACACTGCCTTAAAATTTTCCGATCAACAGCAGGTCTTCATCGTCATGTTAACATGTATCATAATCCAGAAAAGCCCTATGCTTGTGACATATGCCACAAGAGATTTCACACAAATTTCAAAGTGTGGACGCACTGCCAGACACAACATGGAATTGTGAAGAATCCTTCACCTGCTTCCAGTTCACATGCTGTTTTGGATGAAAAATTCCAAAGAAAACTGATCGATATAGTGAGAGAGAGAGAAATTAAAAAAGCTCTAATAGTTAAACTAAGACGTGGCAAGCAAGGTTTTCAGGGACAGTCTGCTTCACAAGCACAGCAAGTCATCAAAAGGAATTTAAGATCAAGAACCAAAGGAGCCTATATTTGTACCTACTGTGGGAAAGCTTATCGTTTCCTCTCGCAATTTAAACAGCACATAAAAATGCACCCAGGGGAGAAACCAATTGGAGGAAATAAGGGTCCTAAGCAGAAAGATCATGCTCATATTGAAAGTCCAGTAGAAAGCAAAGAGGTTTATCAGTGCCGCCTCTGCAATGCTAAGCTCTCTTCCCTTATTGAACAGGGAAATCATGAGCGACTCTGTAGAAATGCTACTATCTGTCCTTACTGCGGCGTTAGATTTTCTTCTCCAGAGCTGAAGCATGAGCATGAAAGCAAGTGTGAATACAAGAAGCTTACTTGTCTTGAGTGTATGCGTACCTTCAAATCATCCTTTAGTATTTGGCGTCATCAAGTTGAAGTTCACAATCAAAACACAATGGCTCCATCAGAGAACTTTTCTTTACCTATCCTGGATCACAATGGAGAAATAACTAGTTCATCAAGATTGCCTCCTCAGTCAGAGTCCAATAAAATGAACAATTTTGTTGCTACAAAGGAAGATGGTGTATTCAGTGATTCGTCAGAACAAATAAATTTTGATTCTGAAGATTCCTCCTGCCTACCTGAAGACTTAAGTGTTTCCAAGCAGTTTAAAATTCAGATCAAAGAAGAGCCTGCAGATGATATAGAAGATGAGGTAACTGAAACGAGCAGAGAACCTAAGGAAGTAGTCTCCAACAAAGATGCTGGTTTGTGGCCCTGTGAAAAGTGTGGGAAGATTTTCACTGTACGCAAACAGCTGGAGCGTCACCAAGAGCTCTTATGCTCTGTGAAACCATTTATTTGTCATGTGTGTAACAAGGCCTTCCGAACCAATTTCCGTCTGTGGAGTCACTTCCAGTCTCACATGTCACAGGCTGCAGAGGAGTCCACAAATAAAGAGCCTGAGATATGTCCACCAGCTAATTCCCCGTCACCACCACCCCTACCTCCACCCCCACCCCTCCCCAAAATCCAGCCTTTGGAGCCTGATAGTCCAACAGGCTTGTCCGAAAGCTCCACTACTACTGAAAAATTGTTTGTACCACAGGAGTCAGATACGCTCTTCTATCATGCTCCACCACTGTCAGCAATCACGTTCAAAAGACAGTACATGTGTAAACTCTGTCATAGGACTTTCAAGACAGCTTTTAGTCTTTGGAGCCATGAACAGACACACAATTAGCTTTAACAGGTACCTTAAAAAGCTAGTTCAGTGGAGGCCGTGTTCAGGATTTCAGATGTATGCCATATAAACTAGAAATCTAAGAGGATCAAAATAACGACAGCGACGAAAAATTTGAAATTTGTGATGCTGCTTGGATTTGAAGATTAAGGTAAACTAACTTGGTTAGTAGGTAGAAAGCAGAGTAATTTAAAATACTGTGGTCTGGGATCTCATAGTAACAGAATAATTTTTATTTCATTTAACACTGAAATACGATCACATCTAGATTGTATGCATGGATCTTCATCCTGTGATGTTGGTGTGTGCGTGTGTATTATATATAAAGTTATATATTAAATGAAAGAGCAACAACAATTTGGATTCTAACTGTGAGTTTATAGTGGTGAAATACTGTAATCAACTTCATTAATTTTTTTTTTTTTTTTGTAAAGACACCAACACACAAGCTCCATATAAATAGTTGCCATACACTTGCAGTTAGGGAGGAAGTGGATGGAGTGTCTTGCTGTATTGACTTAGGTCTTAGAAACCTTTAGCAATAACAAATAAACCTCAAGTTTGAGTAATCCTGATGTTGTTGGATACGAATGTTTGATATTTTAAGGGAACATAGAATTGTTTTGTTGTTATATGGAACTTGTGCAAATTAAAATAGAATCTAAAGTCAGCAATATTATTACTAAGATTTTATATAAAAAAGTAGCAGCAAGCCTGCTTTCAGCCATTTAATTATGTTTCTAAGGAAAATTGGGGGAGGGGGTACTTTGCTTTATATAACGTCCCAAAGACTAATTTACTACAGATGCTTCGGTAGCTAAGGTCATTGTAGTAACAGCCATCATAATGCAAATGGTACTGTTTATAATACGAACTAAGATTGAATGGATGTCAGACAAGTTTCATAATTTTGTTTCCACTATTTGTACAACTGTTTGTAATTCTAACTACAAAGGAATGTATAACTATTAAATGAAAAAAAAGAGAGCTCATTAAGGGACAGAAGCTGAGTTGTGTTCCTACATACAGTAATAAGGTTGGCCATGAGTATAAAGATGCGTTTTAACAAAAACTAAAAATGTAAATATTTATATAGACACCTGTACAAATGAAGAAGTATGTATTTGAAATTTGTATTAAGCATACATATCCAGCTCAAAGCAGAGGGAAAAAAACATCACACTACAATCACTGCATTTTATGAATACAATGCATAGACTATTTCTTTCTGCCGCTTTCTATAATTTGTGATACTGTGTTGCAGTTTTCTAATTTGTTGAAAATCGTGGTAATAATGGGCTGCAGATATTCTGTGTGGTTCCATTATTTTACCTTAAATCACAACTGGAGCATTTAGTGTTAGTGGTATCATAGATATTTACCAGAAGCTATAGTAAGGGTCCACAATTCTTCTGTAAGTAAAAGAAATATTTACCCAGAAGTAGGTGGTAAACAGTGAAAAATTCTGCTACAATTTAAACTTAATGGAGTGGTGATGGATTAAAGTGAACATAAATGATGCAAACAGTATTTATGATCCTGACCAACTTTACCCTGTGTGGGTTGGGAGAGGGGGATGGCATTCCACGCTACCTAGTCAGAGCCCAGTCTGTGTTTGCTGAAAGCAGCAGGAATTTGGTCACCAGTTTCAGGGGTATCAGGAGTGAGGCTTTAATTGTGTATGCAACCATGAATTTTTTTTCAGCATCCCAAACTTGAAAGTCAAAAGAATTGCAAGCTGACACTAAGATTTGGCAAAATTAAGCACAAGTGTAACTCCTAAGAATCTGAGGATGAGCACCCTTAGCTAGGCACACACAGGAGTAGATTTTTCTCAGTGAAAGCCCAAGTGTGCTACCATTTTTTTTCCAACAGATTTTTTTGTTTAAAAGAATTGGCTCAGGATCGACCCCTGACTTTTTTTCAGCTTCCAAAAAAAGTCAAGCATCTTCTGTTTCATTTTTGATTAAAATCTAAAATTGTTACTTAATACTTCTAATAGTAACATGTTGTCCTTTTTTGTCCTCTTTCAGGCAAATTGTATCTGAATATGATTATGCTGATCTGTTAGAATATCAGTCAATGTCTTTCATTGACATTGCAATTAAAATAAGGTACTTGTTCAATAGTGACATTTCTAGTTACTGACTTTTTTATTGCATCTAGGAAGACTAAATATTTTTCTTACCAGAAACAATTTCAAAATACAATAGTTATTGCATTTAACCTGGTTTAACAAAATCAGAAAAACATAAAGCTGCGCTAAGTATCCTTTAAATGTACGTAAGAAATCTGTGCATATAAAATAGAACATGGTTTTGTAAAATGGTTCCTAAGTTTTCACCAATGATTCGTCCAGACGGCAGTCTGAAAGTTGATATGTAGCCTTTGAAAAGTCAGTGTGCTTTCTAAAGGAAGGTGGCAACTAGTTCAGCTATGTCATAGTCATCTAACTTCCAGCTGGGATTCTGCTATGTGATACGATGATAAATTCTACACACTTTAAATCAAAAACTTGTGCAACATCTTTGAAGAAACCTTACCTTTTTCCTAGTATACTATGTATTATAAAAAAATCCATAAAATATTTTCGGTCTAAATAGCCTCCTTCTAAGTTTTTCTTTAGTTGTTTGTCAGGGGGGTGGTGTTAAGTTTTTTGTTTGTTTGTTTGTTTGTTTTTAACTTTGAGCGTGTTCTGTGGGTTTTTTTAAATTCAGTTCCTGTTGTTTAGTAAAGAAATTCAGGATCTCTGAAGTTTAATATGAGATGTTTATATAGCAGTTCTGGTTTTCTATTAGCTTTTATACAGTATCTTAAAAAGCCCTTGATAGAAGTGTTTATTTTGGAGGATACAGAATAAATATGCTTCCACTTATATAACTTTAATATATGTTTTAAAAATTAAATTATGAAAAAATGTTAGTTGCTTGTTTATAAATAAAGGTCTTTTGAAGAGTGTCTAGTTTGGCCACAGACAAAATAAAAGGCAAATTTATTGATATAAAAACCTGTCTTCATCATATCTTGTTTAATTTTGTAGCTGTGTACTAAAGTGACACAAAGTTAGAGGTCTTGTTAAATATAAAAAATGTTTTGCTTTTTTTCTTAAAATTTGTGACAGGAATGTGCAGATGTTTTAATATATAGATTAGAATCTTTAATTCTTTCTTTTTTGCTATTTTTATAATCTGTCAGATAAATCTCAGAGAACTATCGTGCTTCAGTGGAAGTACAGTGGAACTTCCATAGCATTTAAGAGGAGCAGGGTCGAGCCATGAAATGTATTTTGTTTTGGGACTTTTTTTCCTTTCGGGCACTGTGTTGGCAAAGCATCTAAGCCTATGGTTAAGTTCCATTGGGATCAGTCTTAAGGTTTGGGTTTTTTTAAACATGTACTTAAGTTCTTTGCTAAATTGGGACCATGATCAGCCATTGAAAGTGAGCAATGGCAGAAAAATATATCCAGATTATCTTTTTTAAGTCTTAGAACTAAAAGTTAAAATGAATTTTCTTCTACATAAAACCTGCATATACAGCTAGGGTATAATTCTGTCATTTTACAAAAAACAAAGGACGTGAACCAGTGATAATACTGTCTCTACTTCTTGCATCTGTGCTTTTCTGTGGGTGACACTAGAGTTTGTCTTGTGTATTTCAGAATGGAGATGTAGCCTTGTCTGTGAACCAAAACACGGCTGTAAGAGACTTGTTCCTGCATTTCCTATTTTGGCAGGCCTTCTAGTGACATCCAGTAGAATTTTTGTCTGATGTTGTTTGTTTGTTTTCCCCCAAGTAGGGCATGCGGGTTTGGTCTGAAGCTACATGTACTCTGTTTTTGTTCCAAGCTTCCAGTGATAAAACTAGAAGTTCCTCACATGGGATAAGGACAGACTATGCCTACCTTCTTGGCACTAACAATGAGGGTGCAAATATATGGCATGAGCCTGTAATCTGGCATGTGCCTGTACTGTTCAATAAAATTGTTTACATTTTCCTACCAGAAGATTTAGATAAAAATCAAAGCAAGCTTAGGGATTTGGGTTTTTTTAATGTTGCTGTTAATGAATCAGTGTTAAAATCTTTTTTTGTTGTTGTTGAACACAGCCTGATAGTATTTTTTAATGTCATTGATTCTTGTTTATTTAAAATGACTTGTGAAAAACTGTACTATAACTGTTGTACATAAAGGGACACTATCAAGAGAAAGGTTGTATACAGTAAATGTACTTATCTGTATTAAGAATACTTGATATTAATAAAATCAAAGAATTTAAAAACATGAATTGACTCATAACACTTGCTGCTTGGGCATAAAAATGCCTATTAAGGGCATCCTCACTTCTTGGAAGGATGTCTGAAAAACATGTCTGAATTCTGTGGGTTGAGCTTATTTTTCACGTTGCTTTTTCTCTCGCTATTCCAGAATAAAGGACTCAATCCACTTTTCCAGTTTCTCAGTGATACACATTACCTTTTAAAGGCACAAGCTTCCCACTACTGCAGCAGCATCTTTTAAAATTAAAATATGTACATAAAACCAGAACAAAATATGTTTTTGCAATGTAACATGCAAGATACATATACAGTGCACATTTTAAGGCTTATTCTTGACAGTGTCCCTTTTAAAAAAAGCAGGAAAATGGGATCACTTTTAGTGCTTGGGTACAGGGGAATAGTTTCCTACAGTTTCTAGAAACTGGAATTATCCAATATATTTGCTATAGAATTTTCCAATTAGTTACACAAAATCACTTGTCATTTTAAAGGATTATAGAGGTAAGACAAAAGAAACTGGTTTTATAATCCTGTATACCTTATAGCCATTGTATATCAGTTCAATACACCGGTGTTGAATTTTGATTAAGGATGGGTTTTTACTTTTTTTAGGACTGATACTTAATAGCTTAGGGTAACTTTTTCTTTAATGTAATGTAAATCCATTGCTGCTTTGTACAACTTTTTCTACTGTGTGTTTTCTTTACTTAGATCTTGACTAAGAAATATTGGCGTCCAATAAACTTACACTTTGTTTCTTTTGAATTACTGTGTCTTATACTGGAATCTCTTGGCAAAGTGTGATGTTATTGTACATACCATTGTGTCTGTGGGATGGGAATTTTGTTTATAAAAGAGCATCTTTTGATCTGTTTGTTGGATGTAAATGATAGTTTTTACATTACTGAAATAATGGCTTTTTGTTTGTTTTAATAAGTGCCCCACTGCATCTTTCACTGCAATATACAAGAAAACCAACTGCTTTAGACAGTCTCTTAAAAACTTGAGCACAGCCCAAATTCTGCTTTCTGTGCAATCACTGATTCAAATGGGACTTTGTGGGAGCAAGGCTACTTCAACTGAGTATCTCTTTCATCTAAAACTGGATTGAAGCAGATGTTTGAAAATACACTGTCAGGAATGTTTATGGTATTTTGCAGTGCTCTCATCAAAGCAGTTTCGCTGCATGTCTTTTCCCTTTTCAAAAACCCTTGTGTGAGAATATAGTGTCTGGATTCCCATGATGCAGAAAATGATCTCAGTATCTTTTGGGAACAGGGTTTATTAGGCTCCTCTCTTCAAAGTAGATGAGACCTATCTTTGAAAACTCTTAGGCTAGTTTTCTCAACTTCTTGGACTCCATATTTGCTGTCCTTTGCCATTTTTAATTCGTGCAGTTTGGTTGAATCCATTGACCAGTTTCACTCACATTTAATAGAGGAGACAAGGTCTCAAGAGTTAGTCTCCCAAAAAGTTTCATAAAAATCAATGACTGGGTAGCAAAGAATGGCCTTAGTGGGAAGGATGAGATTTGCAGTGAGAGCATGTAGTGAAGAGTTACCTGTGCGTTTTACCCCAGCACTTGTCACTGTGTGCACGCGTACTGGCTTGTCAGAATAAGCGAGGCAATAGGTTGGGTGAAACATATGGCAGAGCTGAAGTACCGGGTCTGCCAAATGGTCAGAAGCAAGGCTTGAAAGGGCACTCCAAGCTCAAGAAGATTTGGGCCTTTGATGCTCCTTAAATCTCTTTGAAAACAGGGACAAGGGGTTCCTGGCCTCTCCCTCTGTGGAGTATCCCTGCACGTCAGAAGTAGGTGAGCTGTGGAAAAGGCAAAGAGAGGATGGAGAGCTGCTCTCCGGCTTGTTCACAGAGTCGTAAATCACCAAAGGTTTGTCTCCCTCTTTCTCCTTTCAGCGTAAGGAACTCCTCCAGCTCTTTCTGCATCCAGTTAAGATCCACATACGCTCCTCTGTTATGTTTCAGAGCAGTCTAACATCTGCTAAAATGCGTCACAGAAAATGTCTGCTCTAGAGACCATACAGCCAATATTTGACATAAAAGTCAAGAAGCAAACCAAAATGATAAAATGTCATTGATAACACCATGAGCATTGTGCCTGTTTTCATGGTTATTTTTTGTTCTAATTTCAGCCATCTGCTTCCTAAGACAGTTGCTCTGCAAACAAATCCAGTAACTTTTACTTACTTTTCTGTTCATAGGATGTTTCCCGTTACCACTCTTTTTTTAGTAAACAGACACTAACAGGATATTTTTAACTATTAGACCTACAAGGATAATATTTCTATTTCCAGTCCTGAAATACTCTGGCAATAGACATTTTCAAGGTGTTGGCTGCAATGAAGCAACATATAAACCTTTCATTTCCCCTTTATTTTACATGCACTGAAAGAGGTGCATCAAAAGCAAAGCCAGATTCTGTTATTAGAATTTGCTGGAAGTTGCCTCTGCAGTTTTGATACAAACCTTAACAATTTCTTAATGTCTTGTCACTCCAAGATCTAAGATGTCATGGAGCCCTTGTAGTTACTAGCTTAAGCTGGCGTTTGAGAGCACAGGCTCTCATCCAGCAACATGCACCTCTCCAATGAAGTCCACTGGTGTTAAAAATGAGGCAGTAAGACCTGCTGGGATTACTAGCATCCAGGGATGCATCTGCTGGAAGGAGGAGACCATGCTGAGATTTGCAGGCTCCACAGGCAGGTGTCTGAAGGAATGATGGGCAACAAGGCAGAAGAGGTGTGAGAAAGTAGGATGAAAACAGTAGAAGAACGTAAGAGATAAAAGAGAGCATGCTGTGGCCCTGCCAAAAACAAGAAAAAAAAATCACCCTCTGTTTTAAGGTGTCATTTGTGATGAGAATGACACCTCTTTGGTTCCCACTTTTCCTTTCTTCCCTAATGAACAGCTAGGAGTCCCTTGAGGTTTAATACCTCCTGACCCTTTTTGGCTGACAAGAAACTGCATCCGTTCCTTTATGCTACAAAGTCTATGATAGAGTTTAAGGGAAGACAAACTTCCCAAAAAGATTGTTTAATAATATTTCCCCTACAATATTGCACTGGAGGAAGTTTGGGTCCTCTTGGAACAGGCTTTGAAAACTGCATGTACTGAGGGCTTTGCCAGGTGTGGCAACTATACCTGTAGAGATACATTCGCAGTTTTTCCACCTCGCCCCCTGCACCTCTGGGTCCTAAAAGAGGGGGATCTAAAACCTGAGGAGAACCCATAGAACAGTAAATACAGCTTTGTTGACCACCAGCCTACACACTCCTTCCTCAGCCAGCTAGTCCCTGGCTTTGTGCACGTCTCTTGCTCTGCGGGGCACCCTGCGTGGAGCGCAGTGAACGTCAGCAGAGACACGGCCGTTCCCACCCATAGGTGGAAAGGTAGAGACTTCCTCTGTGTGGCAGGCCAGGGCTGTGATTATCAAGGCAGCTGCTATTTGCTGCTGCCTCTTCTCCACTCATCAATCAACTGAACAGCCAAGTGCCACAAGGAGGAAACTTAGCTTTGTTAGCTTGCATTCAGATTCGTTGTTTCAGGAGAAATTTGACTGAGGCATGTAAATGCATTTTTTAACAGCATGAGGAAAAAAAAGTAAAAAATACTGAACTCTCACTCTGAATATGTCTGGAAGAGAATAAATGATACTAAAATTACATTTGAAATTGGGTAGTTTTTTAGCAAGTACTTTAGCAAGGTTTAGGTGAGGAAGAACCACAAAAAGCCCTAGTTTTATGGAGATAATCCTATAATCTATTACCTGCCTTTAACCCTGCATACAGGCACGAGGAGGAGCCAGAAACAAAAGACTGCAACATCACACCCACCTGAAGAGCGCCACTTGAAAGCACCACACAGACGGTGAACCCCTCTCTCTCTGTATATGTATGTATGTGTATAAAAATATGTGAGTGTGTTTAAATATGGCTCCAATTGCTGCGTTTGGAGAAAATTCCCTGTTAGGTCAAAGGCATGTTACAATACGTTTTTGTCCAAAAGCTGTCTTCTCTGGTATTTCCTTCACTAAGCAGCATGGTTTCTGCCTAACTGACAGCTAGGAGTGGAGAGATGAGGTGCATCTCCAGGCTCTTGAATCCTTGGCTCCCTGTTGGGACAACCAAGGAGGAGGCCAGTCTATCCCGATGGTTTCTGCAGCGCAGACAGTTGTCTAAGAAAATGCAAGAGCATTAGTTGTAGCTTTACACCTGTTATGATAACATGTAGTCAACACACTTGAACATAATGTGAACTCATGACTGAGGAGTTAAAAGCTATTTACCCTTTGTTGGTGCCATAACACACTGCATTCTCCTTCAAGTAACGCTGGATTTGCATAACCGTATTGTGAGTGAGCCTGTGCCCATGTGCTCCAGACTCAAGGTGTTTTAGCCTTAGCACAGTACCCATGGGGGTGTGCTCTGGGATGACATGCAACACAAAACTGGTACATGACCCTGGATTTTCTTAGCTGTCTAGCTAAATTGGAGCGTTTTCACAGTTCTTCTAGAGGAAGGTGTGAGTTCTGAGATTTTTCAAAAGCCTTTATTTCATACTCTTGCTATTGATTTCCTACAACATTGCTTGAAAAGCCTTTGCTCTCAATCTGAAACTTGAAGATCTCTTTTAGTACTTGCCGAGTCCTTTCTTCTTTCTGATGCCCAACATTCCCAAAGCTGGTTGGTCTTAGTGTCCTCAAGCATGTGTCTGAGGGGCATATAAGTGCTTGTACTGCATGGGAGAAGCACACGTCCCTGGGAAGTCAGCATCTCCTGCATTGGAGCTCAACATTCAGAAGGAGAGGCAGGAATCTCTCCAGTAGTTCCTTGTCAGGAGATTCTTCAGCTCTATATTGGACATGGGAAGCCTTAACCATTTGGAAAGAATGTTAACTCTGAGCCTAAATTAACCCATAGGCAAGAAACTTCACGTGGCCGGAATCGTTGTGCCTGGGGTGCCGTCCTTGTGGAAGGCAGCTCACAATACTGCCTACGAGTACGACAAGCTCTCCATCCCAGCACCATCCCCTCTGGTGATACTTGCGCTCTCTGGTGGAGAGACTATAACCGGCTCCAGCAGGTGAAAATAAAATAAAAAATAAAAGCAGCTTGTCTGTCGTTTTACTTTCGAAAAACTCGCGGTATTTTACTGAAGTCTAGTAAATACATTTTTGAAGATTCATCATCATAGAAAAAAATAATACTCTCAAAAATATTTTTCCTTCTTCCATTGCAGTGCTACATGCAAGTGGTAAAAGAAACAGTCCGCAATTCCAGATAAAATGTCTGTTGTTAGCCTTTATTCCTTTTGCAAAATCGTGACCCCTTAGGAATAGATTATTTACCGGATATTGGAGAAAGGGAAAAGTGTGATCCTACAGAGGAAAGTGAAATAGCTATAATACAACAAAATGGTAAGAGACTTCTAAAATTAATGGGTGGAATACTGATGTGCTACAATGAATACAAACACCATGGTGCCATTATTTGTCTGCTTCCTCATGTTGTTTTGTTTGTTTGTTTGTTTTTTTCCCTTGATAGGCTGTATTGCTGGTGCATGAATGGCTTCAAAAGAAAGCACCAGTATCCAAGGTGTACCAGCCTGGGTCCATGGTTGCTCTAATAGAAATGAAACATGGCTTTGCAGTTTTTGCTTTATATCTGAATACATATTTCAAAATTATGATTGGTCAAAATAAAACATTGTGACCCATTTTTTTTGAAACTTAGCCAATTTGTCAACAATTATATTTATGGGGCATGGTTGTTTTTTCAAGATTTTTTTTAGGACCAGGCCTGTATATTAATAACATACATAGTAACAAAGCTATAAGAGCAATTTTCTAATTTAATGAAAATCTCAGCTCCTGGCAGTATGCCTTCTTAAGCACTTAAGAGATGTAGGCATTTGGGCAAAGAAGAACTAAATGAACTAAATTAATTGAAGTTTTTCTACCATGAGGTCATAGTGGACATACTACTTTTTCTTCAATAGAGATTGCTGTTTGGATAGATCAGATATCTCCTGTTTTTGCAAAAGAACCAAAAATAAGAGCAATTAGTCAAAGTGAAGGCCTAATGATGTCATCATCTCGGAGCCTTTTTTATATTGAGCAAGATTCCTTCATTACGAAGAGGATATTCTCTGGAAGACACGCGTTGGGGGGAGTTATTCCAGATCAAGAGCCAGCCGAGGGCTAGCCTCCTTGCCCCCATGCTAGCTCCTACTTATGAAAGCTTGCTTAGTGGCACCTCCTTGGTGCCAGACTGCTGACCGTCTTCCAACGAGCCTTCTCTGGGCATCCCACCTGGGCCTTGTTCCACCTCTTTGCACACCCATCACTTTGCTGTCACAAAGCAGGGGACAACATTTCTGGTATGTCGAGTCACATGAGACATGATGGGTCACACGTGCTGAATCTCATCTAGAAAGGGGCTACAGAAAACAGACTGGAGAGTATACATAAGGGCAGGACTAAACGGAGGAGCTCATCTTCTGGCTTTAGCATTGTACTTCTCCTTGCCCCACAACTCCTGAGCCAACTTGCCACAGTCAGCAGGTAGAAGGACATGCTTGTTACCTGCCTCTGTTACCTGCCTTTTACAGTAGATAGAGGCTGAAATGCTACATGTGAAAGGGGCAATGGTCCCCTCCTCCATGAGAAGTAACGTGCTGACGGGTCACATTTCAGGTGTGAAGATTAACAGGTCTACTTCCGCCAGCAGAGCTGTCAATGAAGAGTGTGCGGTGGTACCACCTCAGGCTGACTGTTATGCTAGCAAAATCTCATAATGAAGACATGGTTACAGCCACCTCAAACGTAAAAGTGGCATCACACAGAGTCCTGGGACACTGGAAAAAGCTCTGCTGGCCAAAATGCAGTTTTGCCAAACTAAGTTTCTCTTACACTATTATACTGTCCTGACAAAGCACTTGTTTCAGATTTCATGTTAGATTGCATGTATGGCCTCATATGAACCTTCTTTTTCTTTCATGCGTGTAAAAAATACTCTGGAGCTCAGAGGCAGAGAATTAGTGGGAAAGGTCTGGATTGATTTTATCTCTGTGCATTGTAATTGTATAAGTGATCATTTAATTGCAGTGATTGAACGTACTGTGCTTTTTTTTTTTTTGTCATTGTTCTGCTCACAGCTTTAAAAATTAAATTGATTAAATAACTGTGATCTCATCCCGTTCCCTTTGCTTATATCTATAGCAGAGGGCTCAGGGTAGTCTCAGATCTAGTACTTTCCAGGTGCTAGATCTGAGTGCATACCCTGCTGTGTCCCACCCTGGCATACACATTTGCCCGTGTCAAGTCCAAGCTACTGTTCCACCCATCTGCAAAAACTCTGGAAAGTTCAAACAAATAGTCAAGGTCCTAAAATTCTGCCCACGTCCTGTCTGCAGGGTGAAAAAGAGCATCTCTGAACAGATGTATGATGAACCTGGCAGCACTAGTTAACGGGTGAGATATTTCTTTGTTGTTCATGTGCCTATGGTAGCTCTACCAGTAAAACATTCTAGCATAGACCAGGTCAGGGTAAGCTACAGGTCTGCAGTTTTCTTCTTGCCCTTCCAACACAGAGTGAAACGGTTACCAAAATTCATACTTCAAAGGACCAAAAGCAGGACATGTGAGGTAACCACAATGAAGGATGCATTTATAACTCTCTGGTTCCAGAACCCTTGTAAAATCAACTCTATCAATCTCGCTCACTTTACATTTTTTAAACTTGCTTTGCAACCATCACTGACAGAGATATATACTTGCTAATTAAAATAAAAGCTGGGATTTGGGAAATACAGAAGTCGCTTAATAGAAATACAGCACATAGCAGAGCCTAAGAGCATGTCAGAATCACAGTTCCCAGCTTCAAAGTATGTGGAATTATGAAAAACTAATTTACTAATCGCATGCCCAGAGCTATGCTTTGATGGGTAAGATCCTGAATGTTAAGAGAGGGCTATTCCAAGTTCACAGGTGCATGAAAAAGGAAAATAATTAAGTATTAGCTGCCACATATTTTTGGTATATTTCAAAAGTGAAAATGTAAAGTATTTCTAGTAACAAGATAGGTAGTAAAGTTCTGCAAAGGAAAACTGTTTTTAATATCTCAATGTAATCTTTTACTCTTTCTTGTCATTTTACGTTCACAAATTAGACTCACAAAATTCCTACCAGTTAAAGAAAACTGTCTATGTGGCATATGTGAGGAACTGAAACATGGGACAAGCTAAGGGCAGGTTTGTCTGCCACAATGCAGTGCTGTATTAGAAATCCCTGAGCTATCTGCAAAACCAGCTGGTCCAGCAGAGATACTGGTTTGGATCTTAAAATTAGCACAGGTAATCAATCTGATCTCTCAGCAGGGTCAATTAACCTATGTACAGAGCTGTGTTAACATAGGAATATGGCTCTGGTTGTGGGTCTCTGGAAATCTCAGCAGCTTGCTCCTTGGTATCAGGTAGGCGTACTCTAAAGCACCTGCCTGGAGTCAGGCGGGCAGAAGGCAGCTGGTCGGTGAACGGAGGGCGGGATTTCCCTGTGGTCCCAGGCAAATACTTTGACTTCTGAGTAGCCCATTCTTCTTACGTCCATACAGTAAACTAACTACAGCAGATAAAACCATGTTCTGGCCCTGTCAAGTCTGCAGCTTATAGGTGCAAATGTGGACGGTGTATTTACAACACAAAATTATCAAATTGTTTCTCAGGCAACAACCCGTTCTTCCTCCCAGAGGCCTAGCCCCCATATTCTAAAATACTGTATTTTATGTTGATGTAACAGCCCTTCAGGAATCCCAGGCCCCAGAGACCAAGGTGAAAGTCTGGAGCAAAGAAGTTGTGCTCTCGGTGGAGGAGGATCAGGTCAGGGAATACTTCAGCAAACTGGACATATGTAAGTCCATGGGCCCTGATGGGATACCCCACAAGCGCTGAGGGAGCTGTCAGATGTCATTGCAAAGTCACTCTCGATCGTCTTTGAATGATCATGGTGACTGCGAGAAGTGCCCAAGGAATGGTGGAAAGCAAAAGCCACTTCTAACTTCAAGAAAGGCAGGATGGAGGACGCCAGGACCTACAAACCAGTCAGCCTCACCTTGATCCCCGAGAAGGTGATGGAGCAGCTAATCCTGGACACCATTTCCAGACTCATGAAGAACAAGAATGTCATCAGGCATAGTCAGCATAGGTTCACCCAAGGGAATTCGTGCTAGACCAACCTGATAAACTTCTATGATGAAGCTACTGGCCTGGTAGATGAGGGGAGAGCAGTGGACATTGTCTACCTAGACTTTTGACACTGTCTCACGTAAGATCCTCATAGAGAGGCTGATGAAGTATGGGCTGAATGAGCAGACAGTGAGGTGAACTGAAAACCGGCTGAGT
This sequence comes from Dromas ardeola, assembly GCA_013398915.1. Classification (NCBI taxonomy): domain Eukaryota; kingdom Metazoa; phylum Chordata; class Aves; order Charadriiformes; family Dromadidae; genus Dromas; species Dromas ardeola. The sequence continues at coordinate 455,828 of VYZM01013905.1, read as the reverse complement.
GGCCAGATGCAGAGGGTGGTGATCAACAGCACAATGGCCATCTGCATGGCTCCCTCGGGAGAAACGCCAGAGCCAGGCACCGCGGGAGCCCCGGTAATTCCCCTCTGTGATCCATAGCACATACTCCGATGGTCTGGAATTCCAATTTCCAGCAAGGAAATGGTGTTTCTGCCCTTTAAGGCTACGGTAGCAATAGCAATAGCCTAAACCTGAGCAGAGCAAGAACTTACAGTGACATTTCACTACCAACCTCAGTCACTTAATTGCTGGTTGTTTTAGCTCGTGGATTGGGCCAAAAATACAAGCAAGGTCCATTGGCTGGGAGCTGCCACGGGTAAAGAAAGTCACTATGAAAGAAACAGAGCAGGCAAAGAAAAGCAGAAGAAAAATGAGGACACAAATAGTGATGAGCTGATAAGGTGGCACTCTGAAAACCAACCAGGAACTTGCTAAAAACGAATGTGACAGAAATAAATAATTATTAAACTTTTATTGACTGTCAAAAGACAATTTCCTCCCCTTTATCGCAAACCTCCTACTGGTAACAACAGTCACTCAGCATGGTTTGCAGAAAGTACCGAGTTCTGAATTTACACTCCAGGCCGCAGGTCACGATGAAACACAGAACTGGATTTTCCTCCTTCCGGCGAGTTTGACATCCTCTGCAGAGGAGATGCTCAGGCACCGGGAAGAAAAGGGAAGCAGAGGAAAAAATAAAATGTGTCATAATCGCCTTAGCTGTGAAGGGGCGAGCGGGACGGCCAGTTGCCCTGTTAGGTGAAGGGTGCCTTCATGAAATGCCCACTTGCGACTGAGGGGCAGCGTGGCAGTTTTATGCACCGGGCTCTGTAATTCTGACATATGCTAGGTGAGCGCGCCTCAGCCTCTTCAACACAGAGATTATACTATCTTTCTTTTTTTGGGGAAAAAGGCCTGTTTTGTAACCGACCCCCACTCTGCCCACAAGCAGGCATTAACACGTTTATCTGCTGTGTGCAAAGGCATGAGGGACTGTTCACATGGTTTTTCATTTCCAGCTGTTGCTCAGCGTGAAAACGACACCGCTAAATAACGCGGCTGTACGCGGAAACCTTTTGTTGTATGAGAAACAACAAAACCGATTAGTTTGACGCCCGTGTCTTTCCCGGGCCTCCCGTTTACACTGAAATTCCCCCTTTTTGCCCATCCTCGGAAACGCTCTTCTCGTCCCATTCTGCCCACAGCACCGCCCGATACGGCAAAGAGTTTCTCCGGGAAGCGCCGGCTCCTGGCGCCCTACACGAACCCCC
>VYZM01013905.1:425549-453726 GCA_013398915.1 Dromas ardeola | reverse complement strand
CGTGTGCTCCGGTACCGGCGGGGGCTGTCCCCGCCCGTGGCGAGGGGCGGCTGTAGGGGCGGTGGGACTCGTTCCGAAGACATACCGGAACGCTGCCAGCACGCTGTGGCAGTGCCTGCGGCTGTGCTGCTGCCCCTCCGTGTGCGTCTGTGTACGCGTATCCATGTGTGCGTACGTATATGGATACTGGAAGAGGGTAGATTAGATACTAGGAGAAAAATTTTCACTCTCGAGGGTGGTGAAGCACTGGGACAGGCTGCCCAGAGAAGCTGTGGATGCCCCATCCCTGGAGGTGTTCAAGGCCAGGCTGGATGGGGCTTTGAGCAGCCTGGTCTAGTGGGAGGTGTCCCTGCCCAGGGCAGGGGGGTTGGAACTAGATGATCTTTAAGGTCCCTTCCAACCCGAACCATTCTATGATTCTATCTGTGTCTGTATATGTATACATATATATACATATATGTACATATATATGTGTATACATATGCATACATATATATGTGTATATATAGGTACAAGAGGCTGCTTGGCAGGCACTTGCAGGAAGGAGCCAGCCCAGGGCACGGAGTGGGCGCACGTGTGGGAGCAGGGAAGGATGGGGAGGAAAGCCGTGACCCCCGCGGCCCCTGGCAGGGGCTTGCGCCACTGCCGATAACATTGTTCGGGCACGGGGAGGAGGAAACAATGGAAACTTCCTGGCCTGGGCGCCAGCACGAGGCCTGCGGACGGTCCTTTGGCAAATAACTCCCAGAGCTGGGCTTCCTTCATGTTGTCTTAAGCCATGCCAGACCCATGCATGTGTCAGAGTAACGCTGAGGGCTAGTGTCTTCCAGATGGGCACGGGATGTTGGACTTCTCAGGTTTTGGTCAGTTTGCTTTTAACCTGGGTCAGTAAGAAATGCAGAAAATGTGGCACCCCATCCCATCCTACCCTTCTTGCAAAGGGCACAGGGTGGCATCCCGCCTGCTGGTTTGCAGCAGTGTGCCTGGGTCTAAGAGGCAAGGAGGTTAGGTGAGGCCGTGGCAACCCAATTCCCTGGTCCTGAGGACTGAACCCTTGCCGTGTCAGTGGAAAATGCTGCGGCTAGACTATCTAGTAAGTGGCATGTACTCAGTTCTCCAAATTTGTGCGCAGCCCTCTCCCTAGATCTAGGAGGTTCCATTCCTGCTGGCCGCAGCATGCATTCTTCTTACGTGCCAGGAGGCAGGCTGGGGGAGAAGGAGGAGTGGGGCGATGATGCGTGTGTGTGAAAGATAAGGAAAGCAGTTTAACACTTTCCAGACATCACTGTAAGCTAGGGCAGCGGAAGGAAAATACTTCGTCTGCCCTTTCAAATTGCACGGTGCGGTTGAGAAAAGCATGGATTGTGCTAAGAAACCAAGATTCGCCTTGCGCTTGTGGAAGAGGAGAGCCCAGACAGCTCAGGCAGAAGTGCTAGGAACTGAAAGTAACTAGAAACAAGCATCAGTTTCCCATCCCTGACTGGAGTCCAAAGCCACTTTGACGGGGCCGAGGGGAGCGAGCAGCTGGAGCCGTCTCTTGCCATGAGCTCACTGCCTGGCACTGCAGCGTGGCGTTGCTCCTGCTGTCAGGCTCCCAAAACAATGTCAGCGGCGCACAGCTAATGAAATTCCTGCGTGCAAAACAACCTCGGGTGACGAGGGAAGCAGCGCTGACCACTCGCTGTCGGTAGCGGGTGGAGAATGCGAGTGCTGATGCCTCTGAAAGTATGACCTCACTGCCAAAACAGGTATATGCTGTCTTTTCCTTGCTGTCTATGTGAGGACTGAGTAGCTGTCATCACTGACTGCCTTCAACACATGAGGAAAGACTGGGGAGGGGAAGGCTTCTTTCCTCACCTCTGCAGGATGATACTTGGATTTTCATAGTTTTGGCATAGCCTAGTGCAGCTGTATGACCCTTTTTTTTTCCCCCCCTTTTCCCCCCGCCTTTTTTTATTAGGCCAAACCAAAAACACCTTTTAAAACTACAGCACTGATTAATCCTTACTCACGTAGGGTGGTTTCACTGAACTTTGCCACTGCTTATGGGCTTCACTCTGCGCTGTGTACCCTGCTATTCTGCTGCAGTGAAAGATGACTTATGATTAGGCTCATAGTTACGTCCTAAGTATGGGTTTTCTGGCTCTACCCTGTATTGTGTAGTGAGGTGTCACACAATTAATACATACAAGTTTTGACATACATTTGCGATTCTGTGTCTTGTTCTTCCAGAATCTTCGCTGTCAGTGCATTTTTATCACTGGTTTTCAAGTGATGGGTTCGTCACCTAACGATGCTTCTTGTTTTCTGCTTTCTCAGGATTCACAGTTGCTTACGTTTGAGGAAGATGACCCGCAAGAACCACTTGAGCTAGCAGTTAAACAAGTTGTTAGTGTTGTAAAGTCAGCTCAAGAGAAGGTAAACTTCAGTTTTGTTTTGTTTTGGTGTACTTTTGTACAGTAATTGTTAACTTTTTTTATTAGCATCAGTGGGAGTTCTATTTGTCAGTACTTCTGTTCCCTTGACCGAAGTTTGTTGAGGCTGGTAAAAGGCTGCCTCTCTAATGAACCTGTGCAAACTCTTCACATTGATTCACTTCTTTTGCAAGTCATGAGCAGAGTGTGCTCCAGGGCTTCTACTGAATGAACAATAACCAGGGTTATGCCAAGTTTATAGGTACGCCTGCAATGAACTCATACAGCAGCCGTCTTCCCCTCGCCCCCACCATCATTAGGATGCTTCCCCATCCTGTTGCTGAAGCGCAGGGTGGGGAATTCGTGAAGAAGGAAAGGGACACTTCTCCTCTGGGACAGGAAGACTTCTTTGTCTGCCTGTTGCTGTTTGTGTGGTTGATTACAGGTTTGCTTCGTGAGTCGGAGCTGGGTAAGGATGAGGGGAGCAGCTGCAAAGTCCTCAGGGTGAAGTCTTGGCTCTACTGAATCCTGTATTCAGTGAGGAGCGAATGGTCTCTTTCTTCCTCTACCACCCGCACCCCACATACTGAGAAGTGGTTTCCCCGTGCTTAGTGCACATGAAATTAAAATAAGGCAGAATGTGGCTCTTAGAACAGGGTTAAAATGTATGTATGCTTATTAGCAATGCTGCATTTTCATCCTAGTGACTGTAACTACTAGTCACATCTGAACTGGTGCTCAGCTTTAGGCATCTGCATCAAATTAGCCTAATGCTTTTCTTCTGGTTTTGCTTTGTTATTTTGGTTTGCTTGTCTGATTTAGATGTTAAACTGCTCTACTATGATTCCTTTGAAAACTATGCATGCGTATCTGCCTGATACACAACTCATAGGCACACCCTGATTGGTGGCAGCTGGGGATTGCCAACATGTAAACTGCACTTGTTTGTGCACTTGTTCTCTCTCTTTTTTTTCTTTTATATGTATTTTTTTTTTCCTTCCTCCTGCCAGTTGTCCCTACCCCAGCAGTGGGGCGAGAGAGACTGGAGTTGTGCTGTAGAGTTGGCACTAGTGTTACTCTATGCCACTGGAAGACACCACGATGGGAAATTGTAAGGAGAGGGGACTGCTAAGTCTAAAAGTGGTGTGGCTGTATGTAATATGTGAGGTTAGCAACTGAGGGAAATCTGCTACCAAAAAAAGCAAGTGACTAATGGCATAAAAAATAGGTGTCTTGCAGTGCAGTGTCTGAAATGTTGCTGGAAGGTGGGCAAGGCTGAAAATGTGTTTGCATGGGGGATGGCCAGGAGGTTTGGGTCTGCTGGCAGCCCTTGGCCGGTGTCAAAGCTCAGCAGGGGTGCACGGGGCCAGCTCTGTGCTCATAGTACTGTACCTGTGGCTGGACCATGATAAAAGCAGCGTCTCAAGGCTAAAAGCCGCTTTTGGTTTTGCCTGCGTGCCAGAACCAAGGGACAATGCTGCAGTCCTGGATTTCCCTGAAGTCCCATTGTACCACTGGGAACACCTCTGCTGCAGTCCTCAGTTAACTTCTGTGTTTTTTAAATGTAGATTCTGAGTGCCATAGCAGCGAAGTAAGTTAGCGCCCGTGGTGCCCTGTGGGCACCTCAGCCTGCTGTGGTTAAGCTTGGGCAGTAGAAGGTGGCGAGTGCTGGCTCCGCAGCAGCCAAAGCCTGGGGAGCTGCCGGCTGCTGTAGGGCCATTCTCTTGCTCTCCTCTACCTGTGGCTTTGCGATCCGGCACCCTCCCTTGTGCAGTCTCTGGTCCTTGTCTGACCTTGGGTTGAGCCATTTCAGTGCGTTAATCGAGCTGTTATACTGCAGCCAGCAATCTAATGTGGTTTCGCAGCAGCTTAAACCAATATAAGCACATTTAAAAATGTATTGGATTAAAACAGGTTTGCTTACGTAAACTGGGTTGTTCTGAACTGTCCCAAAACCCATTTCCATAATCTTGCATGCAGCTGCTGGAAAAATTTCTGTGAACTATTCTTACTCTTTCAGTTATGGTACAACCTGAATATTTATTTGGATTTTACTGTATAATAACCTTAGAGCGCCACTCTGGTAGCTACTTTCCATCTTTCCTTAAATGCATACCTTTCTCTAAACACCTCAGGAGTTCTCCCATACAGTAGTTGTCTCTCTTAAATATTCCTCAGGTAATACCAAGGGTCCAAAGGCGTTTTTTGTGGTGATTTCTTCCCCAGGCCCCTGCTCTTCAAACTCTTAATCTTTGCATATGAAATTGAAATCTCTCTCTGCAGCTTGTCCAAACTTAAACTTCTGATACGTGTTTGTAACTCACTGCTGGTGTGACTGGCTCTGAATGTAGTTTGTGACCATATGCTGCATGTTTATAAATGTTGTAGCATGCCACAGAGCTGTGCACTTGCCTGAGGCATCAGCTGGCACAAGACTTATTTTCCTGCACCCAGTTCAATATGCAGCTTTACTTGTGATCTGTATGGCAGGAGCATAGAGGTGCCTTGGTTCAGCAGCCAGGGCTTGATTTATTGCATGTCCCTTCAAATATGTATTTGACCGTGCATCAGAGAGGTTGTGGTCATCAAAGGAAGTGAAAGATTGAGGGTGAGAGATCAAAATAGCAGTAAACGTGGGATGTGTGATTCTTCAACGCAGCCGTATGCGGATAGAGCCCTGTGGTATGTCTTTTGTGGTGGGTGGTCCTCCGTCCTCTTGAATGCTGGGCCTTGGAGCACACCCAGGTGATGCACCACTGCCTGGTGCCGGGAGCGAGCCTCCTGCCTGGGAAGGCTCGCGTGCAGTCTTGCTCCAAAACAATACAGGGTTGCCAGCCAGACCGTAATTATTATATTACTGCAGACAGTCCTGTTTATGACCACAGGCTGACACGTGCAGTCCTTGGGTATATACACACTGTCCTTGCCTTGAAGAAGCTGAAAGCTGTAAAACTGGTGTATGCTCGACGGTGCCGTGCTGCAGACACAGTTAGGGTAGCTGCTGGCTGTGAGCTTGGCCAAAGCCATTGTGACAGGGACAGAGCTGCTCTGTGGCTGAAGGTTACACCACACTGCTTCTTGGCAAAGCCTCTATTTATACGTCGCCTTTGCTCCAGTTTTGGGCCGGAGCCTAAATATATAGAATGAAGTCGCCCGTTTTCATTGTGTGGTGTTGGTTGTTTTGTTGTAATAAAGTAAACATTAGCAATGTTCTTAGATAATTCTGCCAACCTTTCCATTACTGCAATCTATTTCCAGAGGCTTTGAACTTCACAACAGCGGCAACGTGATGATTCTCTTGGTGGGGACTTGGAACAAGAGGGTTTAGGCAGAGCGGACTACAACAGAAGTCTCCCTTCTTTTCCTGCTTCATGCTTAAGTAGAAAGGGGGAAAATGCCCTCAGAGCACCATTCCTTTAATGAGTGATAATCAGTTGCTATACAAGGAATGACTGTCTTGGATCGCAACAGCAAATATGAAAGTTTCATGTTAACTTTTGTGCGATGAATCTTGCTCGGGGAAATAGTGGAGAGAAAGGAGCACTGTTTAGCATGCTTGTGAGAGGTCCTGTTCTCTGATGAGCTGCACAGCGTGCCTGAAAAGGCACCCACACGGCTGTCATAGCTTCATCTTGGTATCACTTTGTTTGCAGCCACCCTGCTGCCAGCCGGCAGCCTGCATCTGTGCCGTGCTGGGGCACTGGGGCTTCCAGTTCCACTTGCCCTGAAGCAGGTAGAGACATTGTGCAGCAAAGGCTGCTTTCTGCTCCGGGAAAGACTGGTTTCTTGTCATCACCTCTACAATACTAACCGGGACTCATTCCTAGTTACGTACGTGTGTTTATTTCTGGTTATTGTTGGTGGGGTGACCATCCCTGACCATCATGTGCAGTTCCTATTGTCCTTTAACTCCCTGTTTTGCTTGAAAAGCTGTCCTAGAGCTTTGCTGCTGTAATCACTTGGGTTTTTTTTACAAGCCAAAGTGGAATCACGGCCCACGCAGCTTTTTTGCTTTGTTGCTTTTTTTTTTTTTTAAGTTTCTGTACTAATATAATACTTTATCCTTAGTGCATTTACTTTTCTTCCATGGTGCTTGCTGTCGGTAAATACATTGTGAAGGAATTATATTTCCTTCCAGCCTTTGTTTGCCTTGGCTAAATAAGTTGTTACTTAAGTCTCCTTTCATGATGTTGTCCTGCCTCGTAAGTCACTCCTGTGCACTCATTCTTTGTAGCAGCTCCAGTTAAATCCATTTTATTGATCTTTATTGCTGAAGCGACACACAGCAGTACAGGTCGGGTCTCACCATGCAAGGAGATTACTGTTTCTGTCTCTGAAAGTACTTTCTTGATGCATTTTAGGCTTCCAGTCTGCCTCTCCTGTGGCTGCTTCATGCTGTGACTGACTTGATGCATCCAGGTCTCTCTTCTTTGGTGTTCTCCCAGTGATAAGCTGCCCTTTGTGGGAGCAGTATTTGTTAATTCTCATACACCCATGCTCTGTATTTTGATTGAATTTCTCTTCTAGTCTTCAAGGTTTTTCAGCTTTTCCGTGTGATGTCCTAATCTTCCTCTATATTGCACCTTCCCAGCTTGCTTTGCTCAGTATCATGCTTTCTTTCAGATTTCTCCTGAGGGATTTTGGACATTAACAGTGCAATAGGGTTGCTGCCTGACAGGCTGCTTTGTAACTTGCTTCCAGCTTTCACCTCCTTGCCCACTGCACAGTCTTCTCCCTTTCAGACACATCCCCATTCACTTTAACATGGGAATGATGAAGTACAAGCTTAATTATGAGTGGGGTGACTCTACTAACACAGACAAGACGACATAACAGATCTAACCTACCTAAGAACTGAGTGTCTTGTCAAAGGAAGACATCAGGGTGCGTTATCTGTTTGCATCAGTGGAGATAATACTGGTTTTGGCACTCTCAGGTAGCCCGCCTGTCTTCCAGCTGCTGTTGCAGATGTGTGTGGGCCTCCTATGGGCTTGTGCTGCATCCACCAGCCCAGCGCAGGGGCCAGGGATGCCTTGGCACCCTTGTGGCATGATGTGCCGGAGTCTCCGCAACTGAATCTCTCTCCAAGCTACTGTAGCACAAACTGGCAAACCTCTCCTCTGTTTTATTGTTTTGTTTGTCTCCATGTCTTCAAATGCGCTGTCTCCCAAATTGTTTCTAAAGACTTGCGTGTTTGTGAGGCCAAACTAGCAAGTCTATTTCTGGTATTTATTTATTTTCCCCCTTCTTAAATATAAGTCCTGCTTCCTGTCCTCACACCGTTTGATATTCACTTTACTTGATAGGCGGATTGAAAGTTCTTCCTGTCCTGTCTCTTTGTGCTCCCTGCTTGTTTGTTTTATTCCCCCCTCCCCTTTTTTTGCTTTTTTTGAATTTGTATGTCTGTCAGTCTCAAAGGAATGGATAAATTCACTTGTTTTATCAGTTTCTGCTTTGTTTCTGTTGCTAACACGGTAACTCTTCTCCCTCTCTCTCCTGCACTCATTCCATCACTCACCCTGCCTTCACCCTGGTGTTTACCATCGTTTTGGAAAACTGGTTGGGGGTTGTCTCATTAAAATTGCAGGCAGACTTGCTTTGATAACGGCTTCTAAAAATCTGTCCCTAACTGTGCCTGCGTTAGATGTAGCATTTGTCTTCTCTCCTTCAGTTTGTCTGTGTCACTTGGTAAACTGCTTGGGTAAAGAGAGAATGGTGAAGAAGCTACAGAAACCCCATCCAGGAGGTAATGCATAGGCTCTGGTAACCAAGGAAGATGGGGTAATTCTACTTCTGAACAGCTGAGTGTTATGACTGTAAAAAAGGCAGAAGTTTCTGACTGGAAAATTTTTTTATGGTTAGGTTTTAAGCTGAGCACACAAACTGCCTCTGTGGCCATAGACAAGATAAGGTTTCTGTGCCAAAACCAGAGCCACCCCCTTCCCAGAGTAGTACTCCAAAACAAACATGGGAAATGGCGGGGGTCCTAAATCTAATGGGGTGCTGGTCCCTAGATTTGAGATCAAGGTAGCTTTCACTCCATGGCTGTGACATGGTGTATATGCATTTTCTTGAGAAGATGTTAAAGGTTTGTGTTACTTACATACTACTGAGTAACCTTGAGTAACCTGCTCTTTCTGGAAATAAGTACCAAATGCAGTAAAACTGTTTTCCTTCCAGAAAAAAAAGCAATCAAGGCCTGTAATGCCACACGTGCATGTGATGCGGTTAGGGCCTGGGGAAGGTGGAGAAGATCTTCCCCAGCAGGGCTGTCAGAACTTCCCCCGAAGTCATGGCCCTTCACCCTCCCTTGGCCGTGGAGGGGAACCTGCTGCTGCATGTGGAGAGGGGAGAGAGGAGTAACGAAAAGGCCACATGTAATGCACGAATTGGTGGGATGCCAGTGCCAAAACTGAAACTCCAAAGTGAAAGGACACCACATGTGGGGAGCAGAGGCACGCCAGTGCTCCTTGAGATGAAGCAGCTTCTGCTGCTACTTCAGGAAGGAAAGAAGCTGAAATTCTGCTGTTTTGTCCAGAGGAACCGCAAGGGGAAAAGGTCAAGATATAGATGGGGAGGGCAAAGCAGGGGAAAGGGCTTTAATAGCTGTGGGTACACAAGTTCAGACACTTGAGTTTCTTGGAAAAACGTAGCTGCTGTGCTTTGAAAAGGACTGTCATGGTTTAACCCCAGTTGGCAACTAAGCACCACACAGCTGCCCACTTACTGCCCCCTCAGTGGGATGGGGGAGAGAGTCAGAAGAGTGAAAGTGAGAAAACTCATGGGTTGAGATAAAGACAGTTTAATAGGTAGAGCAAAAGCCACACAAGCAAGCAAAGCAAAACAAGGAATTCATTCCCTGCTTCCCATGAGCAGGCAGGTGTTCAGCCATCTCCAGGAAAGCAGGGCTCCATCACACATAATGGTTACTTGGGAAGACAAACGCCATCACTCTGAACATCCCCCCCTTCCTTCCTCTTCCCCCAGCTTTATGTACTGAGCATGATGTCATATGGCACGGAATATCCCTTTGGTCAGTTGGGGTCAGCTGTCCCAGCTGTGTCCCCTCTCGACATTTGTGCACCCCCCGCCTGCTCGCTGCTGGGGAGGTGTGAGGAGCAGAAAAGGCCTTGACGCTGTGTAAGCACTGCTCAGCAATAACTAAAACATCCCTGTATTATCAACACTCTCTCCAGCACAAATTCAAAACATAGCCACATACTAGCTACTATGAAGAAAATTAACTGCACCCCATCCAAAACCAGCACAGTCTTACTCCAGCTGTAGTGCTTTTTCAGTCCCCTTCATTCCTGCAGCTGTTTATCTGAAAGAGAATTTTTTTTAGGATGATTGTACTAACGATTTTAGATACGTATAAGCAAAGTGTGTGCTGGAGTCGGGCAGACGGGGGAAGAGTGCCCAGCCAAGTCGAGGAGTTTTGCCATGGCAGCTCACCCACGCTGTGGGCTGGTGCGGTCAGGGATGGAGGCAGGTGAGGGGAAGGCTGGAAGGTGTTGAGGAGAATGCAAGAATAACTCTGGCTTGGGGGTTGCCAGTGAAGGCACCTGAGGAAGGGCTGGGAACCCCTTCCATGGGAGATCCCCAAAGTGCATGGAGAGACCTTGGCTGGTGATGGGGTATTTGTGCTGGGGGAGGCTAGAGCTGTGGCGGTGCTGGAGGGAGAAACCACCTTGGTCCTGCTGGTAGAAGAGTCCTGTTTTCTTTGTGCTGCTACTTCACCTAACCCTATTCCTGCTAATTGTGGAGGTCTTGCTTGTCCAGATGTAAGATAACAAAAGAGATCTGAACTGTGACCCCTCTGGGAGTCCAGAATTAGCTGGCCACAGCTGCTGTGTGGTGGTGCAAGGGGCTTAATTTTTAAAGAGCAGTTTGTTATAAAAATGACAGGTTTTCTAGACTCCAGAACACAAAGCGTTGATAACTGGGGATGTCCCTGATAGGGAGGGGTGGGAGAGAAAGGTGAGGAAAATAATTGAAGAGCAAATTCCTTCCCATCAGTCCCAGGGCTGCTGTTTTCTTATGAACATCTATTCTTCCTCATTCTCTCCCCTGTTGGCCAGAAAGTGGTGCTTTGCCTGACCCTCCCTTCTCCCGCTCTTCATCTGTGGGCAGAAAATTAATTTGAGGAAGCAGGTTGGATGGGGGCATGGAGGAACAGGAGTGTAGCACAGTATTTTTCGGTATTTTTCTTCATGTGACTGTTCTGGGGAAAATGGCCTACATATTTCTGCTCTGGTCTATCAAAATCATCCGCTACGCTTCTAAAGGAATGTCACTTAAAAAGGGAAGTGGCAGTTGCGGTCTCTTTAATCAACTTCCCACCACTTGCGGCAGCTTCTTAGATGAAAACAGAATCGCTTTTTCTTAAAATTCTGGCCCAGAATTCTGCGTCCCTCAGTATTCTGACTCCATAATCCGTCCTGCTCCCAGCACAAAGGGACTCACCTCATATAAAGACATATTATTTTCCATTAACAAATGTGGAACCACTCCTTTTTCTGATTAGATTAAAAATTAGCAGGCCTCTGTATCTGAAGACCACATTTATTTTATTAAAAGGGAGGGGAGAAGGGGAGTAGGACTTGGTAGATTTCTTCGGCAGAAAATGAATTAATCAAGGAGACTAAAAGGCCAAAGCCTACTGGTTTGGGTTCCTAAACTAAAGGTACAAATATAAAAAAAATGGATTTAGCATCCCTTGACAACATGTAGAAAGAAGAGTGAAAGTTCTACCGCCTGCAGTGTTTGTTTCCATCCTTTAGTTAGAAGTAAACACGATTAAGAAAAAAGTGGCACATGAACTCACCTACCAACTCTCCTGCCACACTTTTTTTTTTATTATAGCAGTAATCAACTGTGTACCTGGCAACTGTGGCTCTTAGACATCCAGAAATTCCAGACAAATGGCTTCGCATCACATGTGCAGCAAGTCCAACTTGTTCTGAATGCACTGAACTTCCTATGCATTTGTGGACGAAATGTGCATGGGTGATAAACCACTGCATTTAGGACATGCAAGTGTCAGCAGCTTTTGCATCACACCTGCCCTTTTCCCTCCTCTGCCCTCAAAAAAGAGGGAAGAACCTATTCATTTTTGAAGTCTTTAAAGACTCACCGTGCCAATTCATTCTCGTGAATGAAAGGAGTCATTCTGTGTTCCCACTCAAGTGAAATAAACAGTTAGGCTCTTCGGTCTCTTTAGCTATTAAAAATGCTTAAAAATCCTTTATGTTATATCATAGTAGCAGGTGTTTGTGCGCATTATATGGGATTAAGGGTCAGAAATCATTTCTGAAGGAATTTAGACTTTGGGGAAGGGGAGGGGTGAGGGAAACAGATTTGTCCACTTCTAATTTGCAGAAGACAAACCTGGAAAGGCAAATCTTGTTGCTTGTGGGTGTGGTTGGGATTTTTATTTGTCATGTCCACCCCCTCCCCCTGCTTCTTTGTAATTAAGTCTCTACCTTAATGGATGTGCTCTAAAGCCCTTGATAATGCTCTGGTGCTTCTTAAAATGTGTGCTATAGAGCCCAGGGAGATGAAATATATTTAAGGAGAGACTGATAAGGATCTTCCAGAAGGTACATGATTCATTTTAAAGCCTTCAGCTTCAATTCCAGTGCCCATAAGTGAGGCAATAAGTGTGCAAACATAATTTAATAGCATACATGCAGAGTTTCCATCAAACATCTTGCAGCAAATTATTTGTCTGCGCATGGCATTAACCTGGTTAGCTTTGCCCAAGTCAATCTAAGGAGGGCTCAGGTGTCCTTTCCAACAGTGGAGCTGTGGGGACAGTAACCACAGAGGGACAGTGACAAGCAGCTGTCTTCAACCAGCAGAGCTGTTTGCAAAGTGAGCTTCTCTCCCTGGCATAATGAGTGATTTCTGACTTCTGTACCTGGGGTTTTCCCGCGCCGCCAGGCGCTTTCTGCACACTCCGGCAATTTTGCGCGGCAGCTCTGGCACCTCAGTTGTTTTGCAGTGGAGAGGGAGGAAAAAACATTCAGTGTTTGTAAGCTCAGCATGATAATAAGTTAAATTACTGCTCATAAAAGTGAGGGAGTGTACTCAACGAGGTCTGTTGCAGTCAAGTGGCATACAGAGTTTTCCCAGACGTTTAGCTTCGTCACCAAACTTCAGGGCCTTTCTTGGTTTGGTCAAAGACTTGAATAAACTTCTAAAGACTCCTGCCCCTTACCACCCCTCTGGGAACTGGAATTACTCACACAAAATCCTTTTCTGCAGCAGCAGGGTTATGCCAAAGTTTCACATTTGTAGGTTAACATTAAACCAAATATTGTTTGTTAAAAGCAGCTGTCCTATGGTAAGCTACTCAGTTCAGAGCAGAAGAGGAAGAAGAACAAGCTTCTTTGTCTCCCTTGTGCAAAATTGTGATCTTTGAGCTTTTAATGTATAGATACGTGAAACACAAAGGAGTCTTTGTCAAGTGAGGGGTTAACTTTTATACTGGATAACAATACAAAAGAAATTTTGGAAAATACCAGAATTGCCAGGTGTTAAATTCTGTGTCTGGAAGCGAACACTTGAACTACGGTTTTTAGAAGTGAATGTACAGAAGGAGGTAGGGATGTTAACGAAATTGCTTAGAAGTTTCCCACCTACAGGATTTAGCAAAATTCTGGTAGCTTAAAGTCCTTCCTTTTCTTAATTCCTTTCTTGCCTTCACCAAACCTTCTGAAGACTAAAGTATTTTTCCCTTCCTTTGTCTCCCCCCACCCCTTTCATTTCTTTAGGTGGTTTCTTGCAATGTTGTGGGCGATTCTGTTAAATTTGTCGTCACTGTCTCACATACTTCGCCCGGGGCTGCAGAAAGTCAGTCATACAGCGTGAGACTGTCTCCACTTTACTTGCAGGTAAAGTATTAAGTGTTACTCTCTCTCTTCTTCCTTTTGTTGCGTCTCGTCCTGCAGCCGAGCTGAACCTCCTGTTTGCAAAATGTGTTCAAGCTGATGTTAACTCTGGTAAAATATTTAATAATATTACAGTTTCTCTCTGGGGCAAGTGATAAATTCATAAATTAAGCTGCCTCTTTAGGGGACCATGGGTAAATAACATGTTGGATAAACTACTTGGATGTGTAGAACAACAATACCCTTTTTTGACTGGTGTGCACTCTCAAAGCTTAAGTAACTTCTGCCTTCGTAGACTGTCACTTTGAATTTACTTACTGGTAAGTAACTGGTATCAGAAACTGGTATTATTCCTCCTTTGGTGAGCATTAGTATGGAGCTTGACCTATAATTTCTTTACAGGACACCAGAACACTGTCTAATAACTGTTTTCCTATCCACAGCTTCAGCTCTATGTGAAAGACAAAGGAGAAGATGTCAAAGTTGAGTGGCTCCTCATTAACGCCAATGAAACCAACTTTGAAATCCAGCCAACAGTGCAGGAGGTCAGTCCGTAAGTTTTATTTGTTGTAATGGTAGAGAAGATGGATCTCCATCACTTCAGTGCAAAACCCAGTGTAATGCTGTAGGTTAGCAGTAGAAATGTCTAGAGATAAGGTATCAGGTGAGGCTGGAAGAGCTGAAGCAAAAACGCCCATTCCTTTCTGCTGGCCGCTTTTGGTAGAAGTGTGGGGCAGTCACCTGTTGGCAGTGCTGGCTTGAACTGCTTCAGTGACATCTGCCATGGCTCATCCATCAAAACCTTGCATCTCTGAAATCTAGGAGCGTTTCTCAAGATTACTGGAGCATTAAAGATAAATCAAGTCTGGATTTGACAGACAAATGACTTCACAAACATTTTCCACCCAAATTCAAAGCTGTGAAAAATGTCTGTTCCTAAATACCTTCTCTCAGACCACTTCTGAAATAATAAAAAAACCCAATTGTAATGGTATTCACATCAAAGTAATTACAAAGTTGCCACTTCCTCAACTTAAATCAGTTTTGAAAATCTGGGCACAATAGTTCAGAAACAGCTCTGAAAAAATACAATTATTTAAGGAAATGATGGATGATCTAAAGATATCTCGATGCTTTTGGAATTGCACCTTATCTTAGTATATAAACACTGATTCATTGAGGGTTTCTTAATGGGACATCCCCTGAAAGAATTTCTTCATGAGTGAGATTCTCCTCTATCTTTGACCCTTCACAATATTTTTTTTGGCGCAAACGTGGTGACTTAAGCTCTTCTTACAACAACGGGTGAAGGCTTGCTTGTGTTTTGTGAGCTTGTTTTTTTGACTAAAGGCCTCGTTAAAAAATAGGTTTAGTTTATAGTAGAGCTGCTTCTAAAGACCAGTACTGAGTGACCTAGAATTGTAATAATTTATTACCACAGTTTTTGTACACAAAAATGTGAAACGCATAACTAAAGATGGATGAGTCTTTTGAAGTGTGTTTTAATGTAGATTTTACTGTGCACACATAGCAGCGTAAATGACCCTCACGTGCTGGGATGGCATGCTGATTATCCACATATTGAATGGTATTAAGTACTTACTGGCAAATGCAGATGACTCTGGTACAGTCACTGGACTTCACAGCCTGCTTTTTGAGAGATGCCTGAGTCCAGGGTTGCAAAGGAGTTGCAACTTACTGCGCTTTGCCCCAGTTTTTCAAATGGGCCTGGTAAGTTCTTAATAGTTAAGGGCTTCATTTTCACTTTGAAGTTTCTATTAGCACTTAGGGAAGAGGGGAAGCAATAAACAAAGAGCTAAACCCCGTGAGCAACCTACACCTTGGAAATTGCTTCTGCTCCTAAACTTAAATGTCAGCTTTTGCGCCTTGTTTTTTCCTCTTTCGGAAGCCACATTGTGAGTACAAATAAATACCTTTAATTGCTTGCGATCATCTACGCAGTGGTTTTGTCATCAGTCAGACGAGGTGGGTATGATAACCTATTTTCTGTTGATAATAACTGAATGAACCTGAGTTGCGTTTGGCAACCTGGCTGACTGGCAGGGCTTGGGTTTGCATACGGTTGTGCTGCTACTGTGACGTTATGTGCTGGTGTGCCCCAAGCTAGCCACAGTAGCTGACTGTACACCCCTAGCCCATGTCAAACCCAACGTGAGATGTGTTGTCTTAAGCTTTTTTGGTTGGCATTTCAGCCATCAAGGCTTGCCTTGTAGAGCATGTTGTGATGGAACATTACTTACCAAATAGGGATGGCTAAAAATGAAGTTGGGCTGGCAGGAGGCTCTCTAACCAAACTGCTTTCCAAATAACTGTGGAAACATCAGAAAATACCTATGAGTAGAAGTCCGATAACTGTTGTTGCTGTTGTTACTGTTAAATAACAAATGTCTGATTAGATTGATGGCAAAGCGAGAGGTGGCTGGGGTTTTACGACTTGACGTTGTTCTTCATCAAACAGTGTTTAGATGAAGGCAGGGGAGGGAAATTACCTCCAAACCAGTGAAAACTAACTATGATTTATCTGGTTACTTAAATAACATAAATAATGAAACTACTGAAACTGAAGCTTTAGACAGCCTAATTCATTAATATTTTCAAAAGAGTATTATCTGCAAGTTGCATAAATGTGCTGCTGCCTCTCTCCTTGGCGGCTGTTTGAGGGAACAGGGAGTGAACAAAGCAGGGTTTCTGTGGGACTGGTGGATGCTGCAGTTGTATGTTTTGAACATACATGGCATGATGACCTGTCATCAAAGGGCGGTTCAGTAAGGAGGCAGTGAAACAGGATTTCTGTGCGTAACATTCCTGGGATTTTTATGAAGCTCCCTAAATGTTTCTGGAACACTTGGGTAATTGGGAATGGGCCGTCACTGCAAATCTGTTTGACCTGTTGTGCGAGCTGCAGGCAGACCTTTGGGAGTGCAGAAGTCATTGCAGGATCGTTCTCCCACACCCAAGAAAGGACCCGAGGTTTTTGAAATGACAGATGGCCTCTTGCGCTGAGATCTCTCGGTGACGGAGGAGCGTGGTGCAGGGTGTCCAGGGTGTCAGAGCACCGTGTTCCCAGAGATGTGGCTCTTTGAGGCTTGGGCTGGTGTTGCCGGGGTGGCTTTGCCGTGCCATGTGGCTGCACCAGCATGGCTCAGGTAGCGCCGTGTTATCAAGGCAGTCCACCGGGATTAGGCCTTTGGTCCCCAACTTGATGTCCCTGTTGGTGCCGGTCAGGCGCCCTTGTCATCGGTGTGCCTTGTCTTTGCAGCAGGGCCCGGTTTGTTGTCCTCCGCACGCCGGTTGTAGGGGTGCTCCCATCAGACAGCGGCCTGCGGAAGGGTGCCTTTTTCCTGCTTTGTGTGATTATTGCATTCTCCAGCTACTCTGTATCTGCATCTGTAAATCAGTTCCTTTTCTTTTAAAGCCTTGTTGGGTCATAGTAAAATCTCTCAAGTGTAGTACCAGGTAAGAAAAGATGGATGAGTCCCCTGTTGTTTAGGTCAGATCTTTGTCTCCAACTTCACTTTTTTCTTTAGAAAACAAACCTCACTGAGATTTCTCATGGTCTACCTGCAGAGCGGCTAGGCATCAAACTGCCCCTTTCTGTGATAGCTTAATTTAAAATCCACTCCCTGTAGGGAACTGAGCAGAAGAGACTTTGTGAGCAGCGTGACGTGGGAAGCAGTCTTCTCCAGGGGCACTGGGAGGGCAGGGGTGGTTCACCGTCTTCATACACCTTACAATTAGTTGTGTGAAGCTATGTGAGCAAGCAAAATCTGTGGTCTGTTCTGATCCCTCAGAGATAGTGGCGTTAAGCACAGGTTGCCGTGAGATTTTTGAATGGGCAAACGTACGGGTCAGTCCCCCAGGGCAGCATGACTATCTGTCCATACAGTGCACTTTTCAGCAAGGTCGAAGACCTCCAAGAGATGCTGTAGTAATTTATTCAGTGCAGCACAGGATTAGCTTCTTCTCAGCTGTTGCAAGCTGGCATAACTCCCATTAAATTGGTGGAACAGTGCCGATCTGCTTATCTGATGACCTGATCTGCTCTCTCGGAGGGGTGCAAAGCAGTACAAAAACTTTAAAACACCCTCATAAGATATAAACTGTTAGGTGAAACTTCTGGTTGTGTGGCTAATAGCTGTGCCTTCCTAACTCTCAGTACAGCATGGGACTTTTTCACTGTGTATTTCTAGTTCTCCTTTAATGCATAATATAGAAATTTAAGTAATTATTTGCATGATCTCTTGTTACATTTTGCTGTTGGCAACAGACACCATGTCTCTATGACAAAGTTAGCGTTTGGTGGCTTTGGTGGTTTGGATAAACCAAATTAATTTTTGCCTTGACTTTTATTCTTCTGAGTTTTGAGAAGCGTGATTGTTTGTTTCCTCTTAGGGACAGACAGCAGGGGCATGTGCAATATCTGAAACGCTCAGAGGTGTTTTGAAGAACCTCTTTAGCTCAGTTTCTCCATCTGTAGTGTTGAGTACGAGGCCTACAGATATAAAGGAGGTTCAGGTAAGTCTTACTCCTACCTAAATCTTTTGAGAAGTCTCCTTCTGCTTAGTGTTTTTATTATATATTCATGACTCACAAATGAGTAAGTTTAACACCATTCGGTGGTCAGAAACAACTGGAACACATTCTCTAAAACCATGTAGCCTTTCGCAGTGAAGGCTTTGTGATCCTAATTCCTCTATGGCTGTCTGTTGATGTTACACCCCACCGCGCGTCTCCTTCCCTATATCAGTGTGACAGAAGTTCAAAGTATTTTGTATTTGTCTATGTGCGATCCCTCTTGTTGTGCTTGCTTTTCACAGAATGTACAAAACATAAGCCTTCTCCCTCAGGGCACTAGTCCGCCTAAACCTCCAAGGGCTCATGAACTCAAACTGCTGGTAAAGAACATCACAGTAAACCTAACTGATCACAGTGCTGCAGGTAATGTAGCCCATGCAATGCTGCTCGTTTTCAAGCAGGGTTGTTGTGGTTTTTTTCCTTTCGGGTGAAATCATTTGGAAGTTCTGAGTTACAACCTTGTCTCAAAACAAGATGTAAGAAATTGCATTACTCCGAGAAACAGACTTAGTCATGCTTGTACAAAACTGTGCATGTTTTGGTTTATTTGAGTATTTCAACATCTTGATCTTGTGAACAAATCCATCACTTTTGAAAACAAATTGAAATGAGCATCTTTATAAAGTTGGTTGATCATTTTCTGGAGTTTAATTTTAATTTGTAAAAGTTATCACTTGGGGTGTACCCAAGGTGGGGGGGCTCAAATCCAACTCTCCATTGACTGCTAGCAATGACATTGGTTTGGTTCAGTATCATCATATTTTTACAGCTACTTTCCTTTACTTCTGAGCAATTTGCTGATTTATCTAAAACTCTCCTCTTGTATGTAAACTCTCCTCAAAGGTGGTGTATTGTTGGGGATTTTTCCCCCTAATACAGTGACGCTTGGGATAGGGGAGGGAGCACCTCTAGCGAATGGAGAACGAAGCTGAAAAGGTCACTGCCTGGTGAAATTGCACCGTTGGTTTGAGAAAGAAGCCCCAAGCCTGTTTAGCAAGTATTCAGACTTCTTCAAGTGCAAGCGCGCCTGCATCACTGATTGAGGCATGAGCAAGCGTATTTCAGATTTTGTCAGCGGAAATACAAATTTGAGGCTCTGTTATTTATGGTCACTAACAATTCCGTAAGAGTCTTTTTAGTGGAAGCTTGTGGCTGCTAAATTGGCCAAGGCACTATTTTTGGATAAATACATCCTACTTGCTGTACTCCTTTTTTCAGTTAGATGTAATAAGTTTCTGCCCCAGACTCTTGCATAATGCTGCTTTGCTCATCCTGGTTGGAAATGATTCCCCTGTAACTTTCTGCCGACTGTTTTTTAAAAACAAATTATTTTTATAGCAGTTCTGGAACTCTTGCAGTGCAATGTCCTATATAAATAAAACTGTGCTGGAAACCGTAGATTGCAGGAAAACCTCATTCAGAATTTGTTATTACTCTACAGTTTTGTAGTGCAAACCAAGCTTTTCAGTAGAGCAGATCTTTTTGGCCACCTTTAAAACTCATGAGATGAGGTGGCTCTATGTGCATACCATGCATGCAACAGAGGATTCATCTTACAGGAAGCCTCTCTGCCCCCTGCCTGAAAATGAGAGGAAGAGGGGACGATTAATGTGCTCTGCTTTGGGAACCCAGATATTGAGAGGCAAAATCACCGCTTGCTCTTCTAAAAGGAGATGGAGGGAATTCTGCTGGTTCCCTAGCAACTCTGGGAGTGTAAACACTTTGGAACTGAGTATGAGAAATAAAGCTTCATAGTGGGGTTTAGCTGATACACTCGAAATCCAGTGGAAACAGCGCACAGCTGGGAAGATGCTAGCTTCTGGACATAGCTTGCTGCCTTGTAATTATTGCTCCCTTCCCTTTTCCTGGCCTTGTCTTGCAGCAATAATTAATTATCCTGTTGCAACTCTGAGACTCACTAAGAGCGTGCAATATGGCAGGCTAACCTGCATAGATACATAGAGGATTGGGGAGGGGTGCTTTGTCTGTCTTGATCGTTATCACCATATGGATGCTAACATGATTTATAGGAGCTTGTGGCTTTCCTGTAGATGTGTTAGTTCAACTGGTAAGTAACCAGTAGCAGAACTGGCCTCTGCTTATGGGCTGTGCCCATTTTTATCTCCTTAGTTTGGGTATGTAAACAAAGATTATCCTAGATTTAGTACTATAAGACCCACAGTGTATCATCTAGGGCAAAAGTGATTTCTGCTTTTAAGGAAAAAAGTGGTGAGTTGTGTACACTAGGGTGTGGAGGGCAGAAATGTTGAAATACCCTGTCAGTGTCTCTGGTGTAATTTCAAGCAGAGCTGTACAGGCGTTTCTGGCCCGCACTGCTGGCAGCGAGAGCAGGCTGCAGAGACATATGGCTCGGTTAACAGAAAACCACCCCAGGTTCATTAACTCAGGCTCAGCGTGCCGTGAAAGCAGCTAAACTACTTTACGCCAGGGTTAGCTTGGATCCCAAATAAGCTGCCTGTACACAGTGCTTTGTCTCCTCTAATAACCTTGCCAAGCCCAAGCTGCTTCTGTGCCGGAGACAGGGCCCGTCCACAGCCCTAGTGCACCACCACAGGACAACTGAGGGTTGATGAGAGTAAACATAAACCTAGGTTCTTCTGGAGAACTGGAGGCAGTGTATCTTTTGTTTGCTTTGCACACAGTCAGTACTGAGCTTTTTGACACTTTCCTTGGTATTTTGGAACGCTGGGACTGAAGTGATTTCTGATGCTGTGAAAGCCATTCAAAAGAGATTTTTTTAAGAGTAACACATTGTGCAAACTATTTCTCCTTGGAGCAGCAATATAACTACTCTGATATGCCGATTTGCCACGCTATCAAATTCGAAGATTAAGGTAGAGATAATTCTGCACTAGTACTCTAAAATGCCACGAACTTGTAAAAAACCACAGTCCACAAAGCCATTGTTAATTAACACTACTGTCATCGTTCACTTGCTAGCAGAAAAATCTTGCTTTGATGTCCAAAGAAACCACTGTGACTGTGGCGAGCAGGAACTTTGAAAACTCATATTTTTAAAGCAGCTGAAAGCAACTTTACTCCCTCCCCTCTTTGCACCCACACTGCCACCTCCTTGCTGTTCTGTCCATCCTGTCTCTCCATCCTTTTTGATCTTTTTATGCCTGCACTTTTTTGCTTCGTGCCAGAATTTAAATCAGGTTGTCATGTTTCACACTATGCGGGCAAACAGCATCCTGGGGTGCATCAAACCCAGCATAACCAGCTGGCCAAAAGAGGAGATTATCCCTCTGTATTCAGCGTTGGTGCGGCCTCACCTGGAGAACTGTGTGCAGTTCTGGGCCCCACCATTTAAGAAGGGTGTGAAGGTCCTTGAAAGCTTCCAGAGGAGGGCAACAAAGGTGGTGTAAAGGCTGGAAGTCCTGTTCCGTGAGGAGCACATGAGGACTTCGGGCTTGTCTGGTTTGGAGAAAAGGAGTCTGAGGGGCAACCACATTGCTCTCTGCAGCTTCCTGAGGAGGGGAAGTGGAGAGGGAAGTGCTGGGCTCTTCTCCCTGGGATCCAGTGATAGGACGCGTGGGAATGGTTCAAAGCTGCATCACTCAGGGGCGGTTTAGACTGGACATGAGGAAGCATTTCTTTACTGAGTGGGTGGTCAAACACTAGAACAAGCTTCCTAGAGAGGTGGTCGGTGCCTCAAGCCTGTCCGAGTTTAAGAAGCGTTTGGAGAATGCCCTTAAGAACGTGCTTTAACTTTTGGTCAGTTCTGAATTTGTCAGGCAGTTGGACTACATGATTGTTGTAGGTTCCTTCCAACTGAAATGTTCTATACTATTCTGTTCTGTTCTGTTCTAATGTAGGACAATGCATAGGACAGTGATGACCCAATCTTGACCATAGCCATTAACGTAGATGGTATACAAACTGAGGGGAAGGAAGAAATTTATTCTGTGTGTGGGTGAGGAAGTGTTTCCAATAGTGTCTTCAAAAGCGCCATATGTAAGGAAGGGGGTTCTTCACTTTCTTTTGAGTGAGTGCGCCTCCTGGGGATGGAATATTAATAACTGGATATTGATTTTTCTAACCCTTACAGGCAGCACAAACCTTGCATGTATAGTTCAGTTGAATGACCCTATGCAGAAGTTTGCCAGCTCCGTAGCCAAAAATGCTGCAAATCCCTTTTGGAAGGAAGAGTTTGTCTTGTAAGTAACTTACGTCCTAGGAATACTTTTATAATAAAGCATTTTTTTTTTTGCTTAAACTATGCGAGATTTCAAGGCAAGAATGGCATTTTGAAATACGTTCTGTCAGATGGCCTCAGAGAAATCTGGAGCTGGTAGGGACTTCAGGATGTCTAATTACCCTTTTCATGGATATGAGATCAAATAGGTCTCTAGATCTTCCCTGGTAGGTATCTGATTCTAGTAAATGACAGCAGTAACAGGTATAATAAATCACCCTATGATCATACAGTGACAAAAAAAATTGTAAGAGCGGTTTTGAAGTTACTTTACCTTGAAAACCGCATTTGAGGGAATCTGATGTCTTTCCTTGCCCTCCCCTCGGTGGGACATGTAAATGTGCAGAAAAAATTGACCATCTAAATGAGTGGTGGCTATGATGAAAAAGGGAGTGTAAAACTAACTAGCTTTTTTTTCTGTAGGAAAAAAATGGGAATTTCAGGCAGCCTGCGTGGTATTCTGTGATTCACACAGCTTCTGTAAATAAGGTCAAAAGTGAGCAGTTCTAAGACTATTTTCATTTCCACTTTATGGTGGCAGAGCAGAAATATTTGGTAGCTTCTGTACTGTATGAGGAAGGGGGAGCCACTGGTGGTGGGGTGGGTCAGAGGGGGTGTTTCTCTAGTGGCTTTAAACACATGCACAGGGCAGGCAGAAGCAGCTTCCCAGGGGAATCGGGTAGAGATGCTGCCGTGCAACATACTGCAGGTACTGATTGCTTTTTTTTTCTACCAGATTATTAATGTGAGAGGCATTTGATGTGCGATGGAGTCTCTGGTTCTTACTGTAGCTTTCATCTCCCATCTTAGTTCCATTCCCCTCTCTCTATGTATGTATATAAAAAATATATTTCAGAAAGTAGCGCTGTTTGGTTTTGTATGATGTTTATCTTCATTCTCTAGTCATATCCTGACATGTACTGTACCCATTCCCACTCTTGCAAAGCAGAGGCTTAGCTTACACGGAACTGAGCGTGTATTCAGACCCGTGCCTGTCCGTGGGGAGTGCTCTCTTCCTCGAGGGGTGGTGTGCGCTTCTGCGCCCTCCTCCTCAACTTGAAGGGGGATTCAGCATCCAGTGCGCACATCTTTTTCTGCCTCCTCATCACAGTTTATCGGACTGCGCCTGTGAACGCTATGGAGCGTGCACTGCAGAAACAGGAGACCCGAGGGGAAAAGTGACAGGGGCTGCTTGATTTGAAGGAGGGGGCCAGGATCGGTCCTCACAAGCTGTACAGGACTTGGAGAACACCAGGCCCTTCTGCCGAGGGTGGAGATGATTGGAAGTCACTATAGGCAGCAAAGAAAAATTGATGTTGTAGAAAAACACTGAAAGGCCTCACCTTTTCATGTGGTCTGATGGAGGGCGTCTACCTGGTTCTCATCCTGCTGTCAAGTGGAAAAGCAGCTAGGAAGCCGCCTTCCTTCAGACACAATAGAGTCCAAGGACTCATAAAGTCTGATTTTAGTTAGGAGGACATACAGCTTTTGTGGAAAGCCACAGATCAGATGACATTCTTCTGTGCCAGTGTGTGCTGCATTGCCATCAAGACTTAAGGATTAACAAGATACGGTTTCTTCTCCACAGTAAGAGGGGAAAAAATGCATTTCTGTAGCAGCTTTCTGTTCTGGAGTATCTTAGAGCGCTTCAGCCGCTGGGTCTGTGAATCACTTCAGCCATCTGTTGGTGGAACAGCATCCGTACTTGGTGTCACAGAGCAAACATGTTCCCAATGATTTCGGACAGGAAGTTTGTAAGAATAGTACCCTTTCCAACTGAAAGTGCAGAGGGACGGCAGGCAGGATGTGATTAAGTTGACTGGAATTTCACCTAGACGCCAGGCATAATGCTGGGTTTTCCACAGCGTTGGCTGCTTTTCAGAAGTGCAGGAGGTAAGCTTAGGGACTTTTACAGATGAGCAGTCAGGATTTGGCTGCATGCCTTCTTTCAGGTTCACATCCCGCCCCCTCCCTTTCTTTCTTCAAAAACAAAAATACCCCCGAGCCTGAAGACCAGTGTTCTAGCCACCGTGTCAGGCTCTGCTTTAGCTTCATGGGAAGAGCGGCAATAGTACCATCAAGGTGCTTCCTTGCAAGTTTTGGAAGATGCAGGAGGGGATGGTAGTGGCAGGGAAAAGCTTAAAACCTGCTGCGTAGGTGATGTCCCACAGCGTCTAATGGAGGTGGGATGCCTGCAGCCAAGATCACACCATCCTGAAAATGGAGACATACAAAAATAAAATTCATATATATGCGCCCTTAAGGTTTTTGGCAGAACATCTAGTTAGAAGGTTATAAAATCAAGTTTTACTGGAAGTTTCCTCAGTAGGTATCCAGTTTGCTTCACTGTCTCAATTAGAAGAAAGGTTTTGTGTCTGTTGTCTAGTCCATCTTATGAAGTACCGCAGATGCCCGTAATTCTGCTTGTATGTGGTTTTTTTTTTACTTGTATTATTTACTTGTATCTATCCCGCTTTTGCAGGACACTTTCCTGCTTTGACAGGATACCGCACAGCTTTGAATGGGTTGTTGATTGGACCTGTTCCAGCATCTTGATTTACAAATTTGATCCTGCCAGGAAAAAAATAGCTTCTTAGTGCTGTGGTGTAGCAGTCGGGATTAGGGACAGCTTGAGGGGCAGTGTTGGTTGACTGCTGGGGAGAAGAAGAGCCTCTGGAATTTTAAGCCGCCAAACTTCTGCAGCAGTGCTGGAGAGAAGCAAGTGAGGTTTTTCTGACTATGATCCCTTTAGTCAGTCTTACCTGAGGTCGAAAACACTCTACACACGCAGTGTGCCCGGCAGTGCTGCCTTGTAGCGCTGCCTGCCTGGGTTAGCAAGTTGTACTGCTGGGCTTAGTGTGGGACAAGAGAAGTTAGGGTGTTGGCAACCGGAACGGGAAAGGGGAAAACCTAAGCGGGGAGGGAAATCTGTTTGCTTGCAAAGACCTAACGTAGTTTCATTTTCCTTCACAGTGAACTAAGTGCCAAATCAAAAGCATTGCAACTGCAAATAGTAGAAGATGGAAAGTTGGATAGTAAGTATTAAAACTGAATTATTTTGCATGATCAGCTCGTGTGCATTGCTAAAGTCCTCTTTTAGTTCTACCCAGCTTTGTAGCCATATAAGAAACTCTCAGAGTTCTGAACCTGCATTAAAGCGTAGATGTCTTATGCCGACTTGTCCTGGCATTGAAATCGGGTATGCCTCAAGCACGGCTCTAGGCAGCCCTTGGGGGAAGAATAGCTTGTGGAAAGGAGATCAGCTGAAAATAGCCAGCCAAACTTGTAGGAAACGGAGAGCTTGGAGAAAATTTGTAACTTAAGTTTGTGTTTTTAAACTCCATCAGCCTGTCCTTAAATTTATGTCCTATAGTTGAAATCCATGGAAAATCACAGAGTTCTTGGGCAGCACTGATTGGCCTGCGTTAAGTGATGTCTAAGTACACTGCAACTTCCATCAGTAATCACGGACGGAAGAGAGAATACACTCTTCACGTGTCTCCGTCCTCCTCAGCGTTAAGATTACAGAGAACCCTTGAGTTTCTTTCTAGACTGTCAGCATCCTGAGGCTTCTATTTGCTGGTAGCCTAATTTTTCAGCCTTATAAACTTTTAACAGATCCACTGTGAGCAATTTTGGTTTCAAGTTAAGCTTTCCAGGTCTTTTTGTGGCTGAAGGGGGATCACGGGCATTAATCCTAAATCCTTCCTTTTCAAGGCCCAGAGGCTGCCTAGCAATTATCAGGTATAAAACACACTAATTCTGATTATATTGGATTAAATATAAGACTTGGGGGCTGAAACTTTTTTACTGTTTAATTCTATTGTTGCAGTTTGCAAGTAGCCTTCAGTGGCAAGAAAGGCCCTCCACTGAATACCAACTGCATTTGGTTTATTTGGAGAAGCGTTCCCTTCCTGGTGGTGTAAGGGGTGGGTGGGTGCTGAGACCAGACAACATGCTGAGGTGTTTGCATGGGCTTTGTAAACTCGCTCCAGGTATTTCATTACTCGGGCTTTACTGAAGTGGTGACACAGCATCATAAATTCTTCTCCTATACGTTGCATGTCCTTTTGCTGATCCAGAGTTTTGCTGTAGCTAGAAATAGTAACTGTATTTCACCTCTTGGATCCATTTGCTTTTCCCTTCTTATGTCAGGTTTCAGGCGTAAAACAAAAAAAGAAGCATTAATTTTTGACACTTAGCTATTTCTCTGTGTTTTAGTACTGTCAGTTATATTCAACTGAGTTCAGGAAAAAGTTGTAAGTATTGGCCAAAGCTTTTTGTACCCAGGGATGAAAAAAAATATGCTTTTACTCATGGTGTCTTGTGATAGTGGATGAAGGCTTGTACAATAATATGTTAGGTAATAATATTTTAGCTAAGCCACAGTTAATAAGTAATATAGCCAAGTGGACTATGTTTGATTTTTGGTTTTGAGTTACTGTATTTTTATCTTTAATAATTTACATATACAAAGTTGTGCAATACCTTGCATATAATTTGTGATTATTTGAGGGATTGGGAAGTCAAATTTAGGCAAATGCTTTAAAAAATTTCTCTGATGTGCATGCTGGTTTTTATTTTTAACAACCAAAAAATGGGATCTATATACAGTCAGCAAATGTATATTTTTTCTTGCATGAAGTTTAGTCTTGCCTGTACCTGCACATTTTTAGCAGTGGGTCTTCCAAACATTCAGTAACATTTCACGTCCTACTGAGAGCGTAACTACTAACCTCGTTTCTTGAAGAAAAAAGTCCTAATTGATTGCACTGGCAATCATCTTTTTTCCCTATGGTTTCTTCCATACCATCTTAGCTGTTCTTCTCCCAGAAATTTGCAAAGAAAACTCAAAGTGGAATCATATTACTAAGGAGAGAGCTGAGTAATGTGAATATAATGTAGATCTCTATTTGTCTTTGAATTCTGCAGAAAACTGATTTCATCCCTGAAATCATGCAGTAATTTTACTGATATTTTGCTCCAGTCTAGTGTACCTAATAAAGTAAGGGGAGGAACAAGAGAACTGCTGAACTTGCACTAAAGATGAAATTAAGAAAAAATATTATTAATGATGCACCAGTTTACCAGGAATCCAGAGCATTCTCTGAAATGAAACATTAGACATTTTCTTTTCCCCTAAACATTCTGCATATACAGGGAAAAATAATGGCCAGAAGTAGTGGCAAATAAGTAATGTTTCATGTCTCCAGTCTTCCCTGTTGCACAGTATTAGGCCAGGCTGAGGAACGGTCATAAAACGGAAAGCAAGCTGTAAGAACTGCCGTGTTTCTGCCCCATGGTGGAGAACCAGTTCTTGCAATGAGCTGCCTGTGTTCTTCCTCCTCCTTTCCCATCTCCTCGCCCTTCAACATACTGACAGCTCGGATGTGCACTGATTTTGTTTCTTCTAGGACCTTTATCCGCAAAGGTGACTGTACCTCTAGACTTGTTCAGGAAACAACCTTCTGGCCAGCAAAGCTTTGCACTGAACAGCGGGGCCAGCGAGGGCAGCTCGGAGCTGGGGCCCGGGCTGGGATCCATTAGTGCGGAGGTACGACTGCATTTGGATGGTTTTACAGTGGATCTTTTACTTCGGGAAATACTTGCAAATGCTCATCTTGTGCTTTGGGCTATCGCTTGCAGTGCAGTGCCATTTGTGGCTGAGTTAGAGTAGCACATTCGGGATTGCATGGTAACACTTCACAGGGTATTTGTGCCTATCAAAAAAATTAGCCGTCTGGCTCTTGTACTAGCTAGAAATATTAGCATCCTTCTTACTTGACTGTGCTTCTCAGGTGACATTTTTTTGTCTTCCTAGTTCTCTTTTATAGAACCCAATGAATTAAAGACATGGCAAGTTTCTTCTCCAGTGCCAGCCACTAAAATAGAAAAGGATCGCACTGTGATGCCCTGTGGGACTGTGGTCACTACTGTCACTGCTGTGAAAACCAAACCTCGTCTAGAAGGGAGATCATCTCCACTGGGCACAGGTGAGGAAGTCCGCTTCTTTGTGTTTGCTCTTAGGGTTATCCATGGGGACCAGGAAAATT
>VYZM01013905.1:406875-425526 GCA_013398915.1 Dromas ardeola | reverse complement strand
GGTGTTATGTAAGGAACTTTTCTCTTCTCCAGACTTCTCTGATTTGTTGGGGGGTGTGTCATTGTATTCTTCAGCATCAGGTTTTTAATTTTCATGAAACCTTGTTCTTACGAAAGGAGTGGTTAGTGCGTTTTTTAATAAAGCTTCATGGTAGAGCAATAATGCAGAAGAGCTTGGTTTCGGTGGATGGTTTTCTGCATCGCAAAAGTGTCAGACTCTTACAGTGTTTGCTGGTGACAGACCATCCTGTGCCTTCTGACCTCTATCTGTATTATAATCTCTAATGAGGATTGGTGTCATCTTGTGACAAAGTTGTTTTTTTTCAGCGTGTCTTTCAGGAGTAGGTTCTCTGATTCTTCTTGGGATAAGTACAAAAGTAAAACTTCTAAACAGTCTTTGTGCGAAGTCTCACAGAGGTGCATTCTTTTAAGTTGTTAAAGCAGATCTTTTACTTAAGTGGGTGTTGTCTAGCATATTACAGTAAAATGTTTAAAAACAATAAATTCCTACACTTCACAGGTCTTTTGGGGTCAGGTTACCACAGAGAGCATGCACTGAGAATTTGTAATAAACAACTTTCTCAAACACTTACGATTTGAACAGCCTTTAACATTGGTATAATAAATTCTTAATGTTTTCATAATAAATGTCTTGAATAATTTAATTAACCAAAAAACTTGATCCTCAGATTCTCCTGTGAAAACTCCAGTTAAAGTAAAGGTGATAGAAAAGGATTTCTCTATTCAAGCTATCCATTCTCACGGTGCTCCAGTCAGCAAAACTTTATCATCTTCAGATACAGGTAATAGAAATGTTCAAAGCTGCTAATGAGAACGTGTCTCCCTCTGCTGCACATGGGATTAATGTAATCTCGTTAAAATAACAGCAAACCCATATGGCTACTGCCTTTCAACAGGCACTGAGATGTTTATGTTAGCAAATACTGTGGTTAGGGATGTAGCAGTCTTGCAATAGAAGTCTGTTTTTAATTGGTGATTTAAATTGCTGATGTTGAATAAATAACAATGAGCTGTGGTTTGGAGTGGGGAGGTGACTGTAGAGAAGCCAGGCTGTCTTTCTTCTTACTTTTGAATGAAAGATTGCTCCTTTATAAAGGCGTGGGGAATGCTGCACAAAATGAAGACCCTGTGAAACTTAACCTCTAAGGCCATTGTGAAGTTCCCCCTGTCTGAACAGAAGGCACGAGGCTGGACTGATGTAAGGAAGACTGAATTCTCTTCCTACCCTGCCACTGGGCTTTTTCGTGCTAATGCAAATACACAATCTTGCTATGCCTGTTTGTCCACCTTCCTAAGTCACCTGGCATACAGCTGAAGTGCCTTCAGAGTGTCAGGTGGCATTGATTCATTTTGGCTGTATTAAACCTGATTTGGACTCTGGGGAATTTTACCTTTTCAAGTTGCAACTCTCAATCTTCAGCATATTTTTCAGTCCTGTGTGTGGTCACCATTCAATCTTTCTGTAGCTCTGTAGGCAACAGTAACGAAAGATGTGACCCAATCTAGCGGCAAATGGCACGTGATGTGGAGTTCAGTTTTCTTTGTACAGATTTGAGTGCAGATGGGACAATCTGGAGGTGATCTAGACTGCTCCTGGGAGAGTCAGAAGGCTTGCTGAGAGAGATAAGTGTATTGGCCAAAAGACATAAATCGGGGGAAGAGCATGAACCAACAGCCGTGAATAGCCGTAATAGCACTTGAATCTTTCCCTGCCTCTAGACTAAGAAATACTCTGATACCATGAAGCAGGATGGTTATGACTAAGCCAATTTGGGAAACGTTAAGATCGTGCTAGACTACTGAGTTAACTCTCATAATTGTTTATTATATTAAAGATACAAAGCATTTACTGGAAAACTCATCTGAAGACAACTTAGAACACATTGATATGGACGGTGTTTTTATTTTTATGGGAGCGCAGGGGGATTTCTGTGAAATGTTTATACAGTAGAGCAGGAAGAATTACTCATTAGAACAAAAGTTCAAGCCAAATGAAAGAAATACAAAGGAGCATTTGGTATGGCAATAACTTAGGTAGTAGTTATTACAAACATTGTGCCAGCATAGCAACAAGCACTATGGAAAGGATGCTGTGGACATGCTACAGTTTTAAGTGATGACAACAGTAAGAATTAGCAAGTGCCACTGATGCTGTCCTGGATGTTTTCAGCTGTTCCTGGGGGCTTTGCAGTGGCTGGGGAGATGGAAAAGTAGAGGTTTATAATGAGCGTGCAGACATACTTGTAAGTTCCAAAATTATCCAAGTTCAGAATAGAATAAAATAGAATTATCTAGGTTGGAAGGGACCTTTAAGATCATTGAGTCCAACCATCAACCTAACGCTGACAAAACCGTCACTAGACCATGTCGCTAAGCACCACGTCTACCCGTCTTTTAAATACCTCCAGGGATGGCAATTCCGCCGCTTCCCGGGGAGCCTGTTCCAGTAGTTACGCTGCACCAAGAGTTACTTGGTGCAGCGTAATTATTCAGGCCTCGTCTTTTATTGCATTAATGTCACAGTAACAAAAGACACTGCTCAGTTTAATTAACACTGGTGCTGTTCCTGCCTGTATTCTTTTGTTCAAACTCTTATTAGAAAAGCCCACTTCAGACAATTAAATATGGGGATTTTTGTTTTGTTAACTTTCTTAGCCTTGTTTGTTCCTAAGCTTGACAAATTTGATTAGTGTGTATTTGCTGTGCCCAAAGTACTTGCATACTAGATGCCAGAAATGGCCATGCTTAAAAATAAACTTGGTTTGTCACTAAAGAGCATTTTATAAAGCAGGTTTTGTAATCCTGTGCAATGTTTGGAGGGAAAAAGGGGGTGCACTTCACAGGCTTTGGAGGCAGCTGATAAGAGCAGACTGCCACTTTGCCTTCCGCATCCTGTCTTAGTGCCATAGCGAATCTGGAAATGCCAAGCAAGGATGTCTGGAAAAAGAGCAAAAAAGCTACCTGAAGAAGTAGTAGCACGTGCCAGCTTTGTACCATGTTAGAACTGTGGCTCTTCATGACCGAGATACCTGATCCTCTACCCACCGCTTCTGGATTATAGTCACTGCAGTGTAGCAATGCATTGAAATAATCAGATGTTTTGTCTAGGCTTCCAAAACCTCCTGTGTGCTCGGGGCAAGGGTTTGTAAGTGCAATTTAGGTACCTTTTCTCAAAAGAATAGGTAACAGAAGGGAAAGTCAAGACCCAATGGCTGCGTGGTGAACTGGAAGATGTTTTTGTATGCCTGGTGTTTATACCATTTCTGATAATTTCTTTGCATTTTAAGTCAAAAACAGGCTCTGTCTCTTTGCTCTGTTTTTTCCTGTTTTTCTTTCTTCCCTCTGAAATAATGCTTTCTTTTCAGAACTGCTGGTACTGAATGGCACCGATCCTGTTGCAGAAGCAGCCATTCGGCAGTTAAGTGAGTCTGCAAAGCAGAAGCTGAAGTCTCCTAGGAAGAAAAGCACCATTATCATATCAGGGGTGTCCAAGGTAGAGCAGAAAACAACGCTTATATTTAATGCTTAGTACTGTAAAGTGTTTGGTCCACTGAGACCTTAAACAACATTAACTGGACATGCATTCTGCTGTCTCCCATTCAGCAGTCTCTGCAGGGTCTAGGTCTGCGTGCCAGTTTGTTTCAATAACTGTCTCAGGTTAAGGCAAATCAGGGTGGGTTTGTTGGGGAGAGTGTTGGTTTTTGATTGTTAGATTTGACAGCCTGACTAAAAACGCATGGTATCCTTGGATGGGTGTGGGATGATTAGGGATTTGGAAAAAACAATTTAGGTGAGAAGAGAAGACAATTAGTCTTTCTCTGTGTTTCGCCCATGGTGGAAAGATGCACAGAAAAAGTATGACAGTTTTTTCTGTTTTTTTCAAAGTTGTTAAAACCCTTTGAAAAACATCCTAGTCCTCTGGGCTCTGTTCTAGAGGGAGGGCAAGCAGAAGACTGTTTCTCCCATGATATATAGCATTCCTCCAGACTTTCTTCATCCACAGCGTCAAGTCTCCCATCTGATGCTTGGTGCCTGCCTGTAGTCCTTTCCCTGCAGGCTGCTGTAGGGACATTTGCTGTCAAGTCTTCCTGTTATGCACAGGACCCCTAAAGAGCTCTGAGTGAAAGCCGAGTCAGTGGGCATGGGTCCCCTCGT
This sequence comes from Dromas ardeola, assembly GCA_013398915.1. Classification (NCBI taxonomy): domain Eukaryota; kingdom Metazoa; phylum Chordata; class Aves; order Charadriiformes; family Dromadidae; genus Dromas; species Dromas ardeola. Next base: position 421,351 of record VYZM01013905.1, on the reverse strand, counting down.
GGTCACCGTGCTGTGCTGAGGGCGGGGAACGAGGATCAGCTGCCAGAGTGATGAATGTATCTGCTTGGGAAATGGGGCCACTGGGACTGCATGGATTTGTACTTAGCTCATCTAGATGCCAAGAAGTCCTTCTACAAGATGAAGCACTTCAATGTTTATTTTCTTAAAAAGACCAAAAGGTCTATGCACGCTGGTACTTCATTACAGCAGCACATGTAGGGAAGAGTGCCGTTATTAGCAGTGGGGCCAGAAATAGGTGGGAAGCATGTACTCAAATATTTTTTCCCAGTCATTTGGTGTTTAGGACATCATTAAAACTTGGCTATGTGCTTCTCTCCTTTAGTGGAGCTAAGGTAGCCTCACAGTGGCTTTCTGATAGCCTTGAGCAATAGGAGTAAAAGTGTGAAGAAGAGAAAAGAACTTTTGCAGGGAGGCTTGTGGGATTTTTTTCTTTTCCAGCAGAGTGGTTTGTTTCAGTGTTGTCTCTTATTTTCACCGGGCAGACCTCTTTATCTCAGGACAGCGAAGCTGCGCTGATGATGGACTATGCTGCAGCCATGGACAGCTCCTGCAAAGGAGCAGAGCCACCCACCCTGGACGACGCTGTTGCAAAAGTCACCTCTGATGAAAAGCTATCGATAGGTACTTCAGAAATAGTACCCGATACTGACCCACAGCAAAGTGCCCATAAAGCCTGGGGTTTAGAGAACGGCAGCCAACAGTGGGACACCAACACGCTCTTAGACCAGACCTGTGAAGAAATATCTGGGAGCTCATTAAGTGTTTCAGAAACTGGGAGCATGAAAAAATCTAAAGGTATGTGATCGTTGCCTCTGCTTTAGTGAATGACTGCTTTCTCTACGTAATTGGCAGTGTCATGCAACACTGTAGTAGTTCATCCTTTCTGGCAGATTTTCATCCTTAAACTCCTTGTGATTGCGGTCTTGGTTGAAGCTGTCTTACTAGCAGCCATAAGGAGTGCAGTCCTCTGGCTCTAGCAAGACATGGCAGGCTCTCTTAGAATCCCCTCCATCAGGAAACAGAACGGCACACCCTTAGAATCATAGAATCATAGAATGGTTTGGGTTGGAAGGGACCTTAAAGATCATCGAGTTCCAACACCCCTGCCATGGGCAGGGACACCTCCCACTAGACCAGGCTGCTCAAAGCCCCATCCAGCCTGGCCTTGAACACCTCCAGGGATGGGGCATCCACAGCTTCCCTTGGGCAACCTGTTCCAGTGCCTCACCACCCTCACAGTAAAGAATTTCTTCCTGATATCCAATCTAAATCTCCCTGTCATGATTTGGCCAGATTGGCCAATCAGAATGACAGATGGCCCCTTCCCCCCCCACCTCCAAAGAGAGGAGAGGAAGAGATAAGGAGGTTTACGAGTTTAGAAAAAGAACTAAACTACTTTAATGAAAATAATAATAAATAAGGAAATAGTAAATAATAATAGAATAATTTAAAAAAGTATGCAATATATACAAAACCGTATCCAGCTCCCAGGATGGCGATCGCGTCACCAGCAGGCACAGGGAAAGTCCCAGACTGGAGTCAGCGACAGACAGGAGCTGAATTCTGGATCTGGAGTCAGGAATGCTCAGATCGGGACCAAACGCAGATGAACAGACAGGGTCCTTCTCGGACGTTGGCCATTGAAGAAAAAGACTTGACCCTTTGATCCCTCAGCTTTTGTACTGAGCGTGATGCATATGGCATGGAATACCTTGTTGGTCAGTTTTGGGTCACCTGTCCTGTCTGCCCCTCCCTGCAGGTGTGACCCTTCTATGCTTTTCCGCTTCCAACCCTCTAACAGGGCAAATAACAAAGTTAGCTGACCTTGGTTGTTATAGCAGTAAGTATAAGCAAGAGCCTCTGTGCTTACCATTCCTTGGTATAATCAGGTCTTACCACTCTGAGAGTGAACAGTTTCTGAACAATATGCTGTTAATTTCAGAGTTTAGTCAGTTAGAAGAGGCCCGGCTAAAAAGTAAGATTACAAATCAGAAAATTGGTTCTGTTTTACCTCAAACCAGGACACTCCCCTCTCTCAGTTTAAAACCATTACCCCTTGTAACGTAGAAGTTGAAGGGCAGCTCACTACACCGAACTCAGCTACCTAGGAGAGAAATACGTAGCCACACTGTCAATTCCTTGATGAAAACTGTGCTCTTTTAAACAAGGACATGTGCTGTATTAGCAGCCCTGTTGCCAACGTGAAGATGGTAGGGTTCCACGGTGGCTTTCTGATGTTCCTTCTCCTCCTTCACATCTCTGAACACGAGACTCCCCTGCCCTCACTAAAGCGTGTGTTCAGGAAGCGCCACAGCTAAACCAGAAGTGCACTCACTCTTAACTGCCCTGTGAACAGCTTCTCCCTTTTCACTGATTTCATTAATACATAGTTTGCTAAAGGAAATGGAATAAAGGGTAGTTTAATAAGTAAATAAAGGGTCAGATCATTTTGCTTATATAGTTACACACCTGGATAGCTGCAGTTTGAAAATGTCTTAGGATTCCTTGTGTTTCCTTTGTAAATCCATTAACCTCTGAGGCTGTAGCACTGTTTTGTGACTAAGTGGTAAACACAGGGGCTGTTAGGAAGTCTGACACAAGACCCAGTGCGGTGGACTATGTCCTGAAGAGGCGGCATGCCAGTCTCACGGGCTGCACGTTCCAGTTGCAGAAATTTTTGTGTTTCTCACCCATATCCATCCCTCTTCCACTTTATTACTTTCTGTTCTTTCCTTACCCAGAGATACTGTAAAATGGCTTACTACAAAACCTCAGTGTATTACTAGGTTATCGTAATCCCCCCCATATAAGGCATACACTGGACCTCTTTGCCAAGGCTCTCTCTTAGAGCATCGAAGTGTTCTGGCCTTCTCGCAGCTGTACTGCTCCACCTGATAAATCAGGATGGTACAGCAGCAATCAATTTGACATAGATGGTCAGGCACTGGAAAGTTTTGGGTGTGTTTGGGGTGGGGGTAGGGGGTTAATTGTGAAGGGATGTCTCATTTGGAGCCTGGAAAAGTTTAGGAAGCTGTATGAGGTTTTGCAAAACCTCTGGACTCTTCTTTAACATGTTACTCTAAAACAAGCAAGTGGAAGTTTGTATGTGAGCTGTTGTCTAGGTTTTTTTTTCCCCTGTGCAGTACATTGCAAAGAGATCAGGCTTCTAAACATCCTGTTTACACAGTGTAGTATAGAACAGCTAAAAAGTACAAAGTATCTCTTGTATTTGAGAGTTGTCTTGTCTTGAAAAAATATTTTAAAAAACACTCTCAAATCCCTTTCTTTATACACAGATCTCTTCGTGGAAGTCTTGTATCTCTCCTTTGTCAGAGCTGAGTAGCATTTTATGGAGTGAGATAGGAAAACATTTCCACATTTCCACCCCCTGCCTTCAGTTGGCTTTGAATAGTTCAAGGTTTATGTTTTGTCAAACACTTTCCCTTTTAAAAAAAAAAAAAAAAAGTACACAAAACCAAACATAACAACAAAAAAACTCCCAAAACTCCAAGCAAAACAAAACCAAACCCCCTCTGCTTGAAAAAGCCTTGTGTATGGTATTAATGTCTTAAAGTTAGCACTGTCTTTTTTTTTTCTACTCTTGCACGGTTTTGTTTTTTACCTGTCTGACTTCCTCTTTCTTACCCATTCCCTTTTATAAACTTAAGAGGACTACTATGCCAACCAGAATTAATTACCTACACAGTAAGTTATTTCTGTCTTTTTTTTTTTTTTTTTTTAAGAAAATGTAGCTTTACAATGGTACCCTCATTGTAAAAACTGAAGCAAAACATAGTTCAGCACCCATTTTCTTCTTCCCCCCTCCATTTCTTTCCTCCCTCCAAAATTACCTTCCTGGGCTCAGGTGTCTCAGCAGACAAGTCTGCCGTAACAGATCATTCTTCTGGTGGTCGTGCTGTCCAGGTGGGTCATGCAGAATGGACAGCAAGGAAGGCGTGGAGGGGTCCTCTAGATTCCTGATCTCTCTCCATAATGCCCGTTCCGGTAGTATCTGGTTATCAATCAAACGTCTGCTCATGCAGACCATGTGTGACTCCCATACTTGTATATGCACATGCAGAATGCTTATTTTAAAACCTGCTGCTTACAGTTTTCTAGATCTCTTTTCTACCTTAACTTATAGAGCTACAAGGACCTTAGCAAGTATTTACGAAACCACCTGGATAAAAACTGTTTTGGAAGTTGGGAAGGAATGGAAACTATTCATATCCCTGTAGATGCAGAAGGAAATCTTCCTTCATTAACAGCAACAAGATTCAGAAGTGATCCTAGCCCCACAAGTATTTTCAGAACACCCTAGACTACTGCACAGGAGCCTATGAAAACTAGTCAGTCCATACAGCGCTCTTGACATGCTCTCTGCTTATCTCCTGGTGTTAGGGGCAGAGTTGGCATACGGATCCTGTTGAACTCGAGAAGTAAGCATGCAAATAGCACGAGCATCGCCAAGCTTGTGATTTGCCCTGCCCTGCCTTCTTAGCAGGGGTGCATGCCTCCACAACAGCTGGAGCCGCTGTCAGGCAGCACGTGGCTAGAGACTGATGGGTGGCAGCGGGGATGTGGCAAGCTTCCAGCTAGCAATGACCTCGGTACCTCCGAAAACACAGACAGCTTTCATGTCAGGGGCCGGGCTGCTGCTTCTGCTGAGCTTCTGGTGCTGTCAGGGAAGTGCTGCCTGCAGTTCTGCAGCAGCAGCGGGTTGTCCCAGGCCACCGGCACAATTTTTGCAGCATTCTTGGTTCGGTTCTGTTTCCTAGTATGGGAAATCCGTCTGAATGGATAGGACTAAATAGCTGCTAATGGATAAACCCTTCTGTCCTACTCCTTCTGTTGGCACCACTTCAGCTGCAGCTGCCAAGACTGCTGGGCGGAACAGCTGACTGCTAAAACAAAAGCCGCACAGCAGCAAGGCCTCATCAGTCCCCCCCAGCCTTTGCATATTAACAACTGTCAGTATCATGGGGCTGAACGCTGTTTCTTTTATGCTGTTGACACCAGCTTGAATTGGTACTGCCTTGCCAAAAAGATCAGTCAGAGGGGCGATGGGAGAGCAGTCAAGATTCAAATCCGTTGAGTCCCAGTTGCTTTCAGGTGACTTCTGCTTCCATCCCATCGTGCCCTGTGAGAAAAGTCTCAGCTGCAACAAGACAGAACATGCTAGAATCTCCTCCCAGGTGCTGAGTGCTTATTCCTTAAAATACAAAAGTAGTAATCCCAAGCACATGTTTGTAACTGCTCCGGTCTGAACAAAGAAGCATCTGGCTGCGTGCAACAGAGCTGCCATGAAATACCTATTCTGCAGCTGTCGCTGTGCACAATGACACGCAGCCTGTGTCAAGTCCTTGGGGGACGAGTATGTAATTCTAGCTACTGCACAGTATCGCAGGAAAGAATTGGTCTGCCTGTTGCTTTTTGTATCCATTTGCAATGGGAGGAAAAGCAGAATGAAGACCGTGCGGTGGCAGGAATTAATAGCTGAACTGAGAGAGAATCGGGAAACCCGATAGCGTTGCGGGAACGAGGTGTGGAAGCTTTGCCGGGGAGGTGACACTCCTCACGTACTAGTCTGACTGCCAGAAGGCTCCTGTGTTGGCTTGCTACCTGGGTCCTCCTTCGTTCAAATTGGCTCGTGCCACTCGGACAGCAACGCTACCCAATTCTGCACAAAACTATTGCGATTTTAACGCTGGGCTGGTGTACCGACACCAGGCTGAGTGTTGCTGGTAGCTCGGAGCGGTGTCCCTGCCAGCTGCCACCAGGCTGCCTTACACATCAGGCACACGTGTGCACGTGGAAAGGGAAGGTGGAGTTTGGCAGAACGGTGCCTGCAAAAACAGCCCGAGCTTGCAAAGAGAGAAGAGCACTGGTGCCTGGTGTTGGCAACATGAGTCCCGAGTCCCTGGTGAGGTGACAGCTGCAAATGCCTTGGCTGCATAATAGGTTTGACATGGGATCAAGGGAAGAAATACAACAAAATAAAGGAACCTAATTTACCGCAGAAGGGATTTGAGCAAATTTCTGAACCTGTTGGAAGCAGATGTAATATTATTTTTAATCTGCTTGAAGTGAATTGCTGTTCCTAACAGGATTTAAAAATAGCAAATGCGTCATGGTTGTTACTCTAGGTGGTGCCACCGAATTCGTATAGAATACATGCTGTCTGGCTTGTATGGGCCCACTGCACGCAAATTGACTGCCAGGTTTTGTTCTCTGGCACCAACGGTGTCCTTCACCTCAAATTAAAATGCTGCCTTCATGTTGTGCATCACGGGCTACTCTTTTCATTTCAGCTCCTTTGATCTCTATAACAACAAAGAGTGACGCTGCTTCCTCTATTTCATTCTCTTCATAAAATACTCGGTACTTCTTTTGTATTGGCAAGATTGGATATGCCTGTTTGACATGTGAGAACCCAGTGTACAACCCACACCAAATGCTGCGCATGTGTACGTTTGACCACTAACATAGCTTTCAGAAGAGCATTTGAAACTAATAGAGTGTAAGGAAGGAGTTGTCCACTAGATGTGTGGATTGACTTTAGAAGCCGAAATCAGAGGATTAATATTTGATGGCTCATGGGCATGTTTCACAGTAGCTTTCCTTCCTTTTCAACAGCATCGTTTCTGAAAGAACTGAAGGAAAATTCCTTTTTTTTTTTTTAAGCGCTCCTCTAGCAATATATGTGAGCTCTTCTCTCCTGAACATTTCTGTTAACTGTAAAAGTGTGTGTATATGCATATATCTAGAACTACCACAGTCTGTCATGATTCAGTTTGCATGACACTTGCATGGAATGAGGAGAAGCGGAGAAATACACACTTCCATGGAGCCTGAATTTCTCAGTGGTGTTCAGTTGGGAGAAAGCTGGATCAACAGCGGGGCAAGGAAGATTCTGTAGCATGTAGTGTATGTATGTGTGCCCCTGGCTGAAAGCACGACAGTTGCTCGCGTTTGCCAGTATCTGAAATCACTTGTTCCAAGGTGGAACTTGTACTATTATGGCCTCTAGGTTACAAACCATCAATATTCTTGCTTTAGATTCACCACGCTCCTAGCTTTCTAATGTTGTTTGAATAGTTACCAGGGTGATGCTTAAACTGGAAGCGTTAAGACCAAGGCTTTTTTCAGTCATGCTGCAGTTACAGTTAAAGCTGAGCTCCAAGAGGAAAGCAGCCTGTTCCGTCTAAAGTGTCGTGCACCTCTGCTGTTTGCTTCTGCAGGTGGGATTTTGAAAAAAAGTGCGAAGCTCTTTTTCCGCCGGCGACATCATCAGAAGGATCCGGGAATGAGTCAGTCGCACAACGACCTTGTCTACCTGCAGCAGCCACTGTCAGAGGAAACGCGAAAGAAGGGAGGCACGCTTTCACGTATTCTGAACAGAAAGCTCCTTTCCAAAAACAAAAGCAAGAACAAACTGAATGGTGCTTCGGCAGAACCATACGTAAAAGACTGAACGCCCTCTGATGGGATACTTGCACATCAGTTGACCATTTGTTTACAGAGCAGTACTAGTGAATACAAATACAGCTGATGACTTGCATAAAATGATGTTCACTAATACGGTGGTCCAGGAATAAACAGAAAGCTTGTCTTTTTTATTTGTTTTTCCGGAACGCTTTTTCCCTCTGATTATAAAGTCGCTCCTCCAAATACAAGCAGCGCTAATTGCATCATGACAGCTTTTGGAGGACCGTGTGGTTTATTGTAGAAGATGAGGGAGGATGGGGAAAGGTGCAGGTGGGGAGGACCTGTGTGTAAGCACCTAGTTTGTATTAACGGGGAGCTAAGAACTGAAACACCGTGTAGCTGCTGTATGACTGAACCACTATAAAGAGAGGAGATACCACTGTGCTTCCTTACTGCAGCCTGGAACAGTAGCAACGCAAGTCTCAACTTGTTTTTCTAGTCAGGCCGAAAGGGAAAAGAGAGACTCAGATCCAGTTTGTATTGTAATTAGTAAATGGGTAAGTTTTCAGAAGCAGAACTAAAATGCTGACTAAGATAGCCTACTGTAGTAACTGTAGCCTGCTGTAATAACCGCTCAGTCCATGTAGGTGGAGAGATGCCTTTGATATTAGCCATAAATCAATAAATTATGCAAATACTTATACTAGCATATTGTTTAATGTTCTGTGCAGAAGTTACGCTTAAAAAAAACAGAACTTTTTTTAAAGTCTACTTGAGTCTACTCGCAAACAAAACATTTACAAATTCTGATATGTAGCTTTTCTTCCCTGTGTGAGAAGCTGCGTGGCTAATGCAAAAACCTGTCTTAGGGGCTCTGATTCCTTCTCCCAAGTACTTGTTAGACAAGTGTATTAACCGTCATATCAAATGCAAAGCTAGGAGCAATAAGTGATGAATAGAGCATATTTAACCCTATAATGCTTTTCATTAGGCAGCTTGTTTTACTTGCCAAACACTTACTGAGATCCTAGAAAACACAGTTGTGAAGAGAGCGTTTTAAAAAATAATAGTAATTCCCTTAGTGGTCTTTCAGTTTCTAGATCTACCAGTGTTGTCATGTGGTGAGTGGTTGCTTGGGTGAGGCTTTTTTACTTTTTTTCCTCATTAAATATCGCAGCTGGCTCCCTTAAATTAAAAGGAAAAACTGATGAAAGTAAAGGCATAGTTCTTGTTTTGGCTATTAAGAAGAGTGAAATGTCAGTCAGTATTTTACAGGTACCTGTACTTTTCCATCATCTACATTCCTACTTGAGGACAAAGGACCAAGCCTGTTCTCTTTAGCCAAGAAAAACATCCATTCCATCTAAATTACCAACACGAATGGATGGTAGATTTGTGCCTGCTTTGCCAACAGCGATTCCGCCCCCCCGGCCTCCTGCCCCTGTCCTCCTGTTAAGACATCCAACACTTTGGCAGATATTTGGGCTTTCAACTTAAACCGTTCTTCAAAAATAGAAAATTACTAAAGAACAGAAACACATTGCAAAATTTCTGATGAACTTGATTCCTTGGTAAATAATTTTAGAAAGAATATAAAAGTAGAGGGATTTTGGTTTCTTTTTTACCAAGAAAATATTAGAAGAAATAAACTGTCAGAATCTGTTAACTGAGCCTACTGTTTAAAAATACTGTTTATGTGTAACCTCCTAAAATCACTGTGGTAGTACAGCAGTCCAGACTATCAAATAGTTGTATGTTTAAGCATGCTGCTTATTATGAAAACACTTGAAGGCATTTTAGTAATCCGTATTTTGAAAATGGGGTACAAATGAATATTCCTATAGCTGTAACGTGCTTGGAAATCCCAGTTCAGTAATACAGGTTTGTCCAGCTTGTGTTTGAACACTTTTGTTAATTGTTAATTTAATACAAAGTAGAAGTTAGGTTTCTTCATTTGCTCATGGTATGAGCATTAAAACCCCTGATGTTACGTTGTCGCAACATACGCTTTTTCCCTTGACTTTACTAGGAGCACTTTGCATGGCGGGGCAGGGTGGAGGATCAAATCACTGTCGTGTTTTAAATGCTCCGTCTTGTTTGCTGACGCAGAAAACCACAGATGGTCACTGAATTTAAGAAATCAAAGTGAGACTGAGCTCCATGGGTAGTACCCCCTTACACTAAAAGCAAATAGTTGTGGAATTTGGAATGTAAAGAGAGCACGTAACACTACTTGAAGTCTACTTAAATTACTGAACTGGGATTTTAATTTACAGAAGCTTTATCATGTACTGTAGAATGGGGTGGAAATAACACCGAATTACTTGCAGAATACAGGAGTAGGGTTTGCTTGTAGCTTACCCCCAAAAAATAGATACATGCTGAAGAAGTGTGGATTTGGTTCCTCTTTCTTAAGGTCTTAGTGATTGCCTAAATACATGTCTTGACGGTGGGAAACAAGAACGTTCTATACTGCAAACTGTGTGAAGGTTTGGGCTCACATATATTGAGAGAGAATGAATTACTAAGATGAGGAAAGCAAGGCATTTGGGGTAAAAAGGGAATCTTATTTTTTAATTGCCTTCACTCACTAGGAAAATAAACATCGCTTGGTTTGATGTCTGACCTCCGTATCTGGCTGGTGTGCTCCTCTCCTCCTCCTCTACAAATAATTTATGTCCTGTTGTAAAAACAAGCTGAAGTACTGAACACAAAGGGACAATGAGTTGCTCAGTCGTGATGACCCCAAAGGCCCATAATATTGAATCCCATTTCTGCCTTCTGAGATGATTAGGTTGTCACTGAAGAGCAGGAGATCTGAGTACATACATTTTTTGTGTACCAGTATTTAGGTCAGCCTGAGTTGGATCCTGACAACCAGCGGGAGCTACGCTACAGGTTTGGGTAGGGAGGGTTTGTAAACTGGCGTAACTAACACTGCGGCGTATCCTCTCGGGTGCGGCATGTTTCCTGTGCAGTTGTGTGCAGGATGCCGGAGGGAATCATCTTGCTCTTTTGTGTTTTGCAAACTTCATAATTTAGCTCAACACATTTGAAGCGTAGAACAAATCTCTGCATGATATTACGCTGAAAGCTTGTGTCTTCCAATTTAATTACTTCAGAACAATAGCTTGAAAACCACCTGTGAAATTTTTCTTCTTTTTTGCCCCTTTTCTTACCGTTTTGTGTTTCTGGATGTTCTGTACAGCAAAGAAGGCATGGTATTAATTTTATGAGGACTAAAAGATGAAGGCTTGCTTTTCCTTTCTAAAGAATTTTTCTGCCCATAATTGAACCTTCTTAATCTGTGTTCATTGTTTGTTTTGCTTTATGGCATTTTACCTTTTCATTTCCCTTGATGGAGACAACCTGCATCCTTACCTAACCAAGATTTGCCTTGGCTTTAGTGTGGATTTTGACCAAGTAAGTAGTACAAGAATTAAATTTCTCTTTATGACTTGAAACAATAAAAGTACCTAGTATCTCAAGTGTGAATACAAGCTAGGTAACTTTCTTAAAGTGACTGAGATGACTTTAAAAGTCACTTTATAGAGGAGGGAGTCCTTTATCCCTAGGTCACTGGTATTTCATATCCAATGCACCCCAGGAAGAAATTACAGTAATTTCACTCCTAACCGTGTATGAAACTTGGGAATGTTAGGCAGCAGGAAGGAGAAGGAATGCCGTAGTGGAAAAAAGTTCATTCAAAAAGCAAAATACCTTTGGCAAACTTCTTCAGCTTAATGGACAGGTCATAAACTGTGCAGGCATAAATACTGGGCTTTATTCTTATGCTTTCTGATTTTCTTTTTCCCCTGCTCTTTCTTTGGGAGGGAGGTTTGTGCTGCAGGTCATACGGACCTGTAGTTATTATTGTCTTGCTCTTGAGAGGACTTGTCTTACAGCGCTGCTTTTTTCGAAGCATTCTACTGCCTGGCAACGATACCAGTTTTGAGGATCAGTCAAACTTCACAGCATTTTCTGATACTGCATCTCCTCGCTGGTTCGCAGTGGTTTTCAAGTGAAAGCTTTCTGCTATGTATTTCTTGTAAAGTTTTGGTGTTCTTGATATGCAAACTATCATAGGAAAAAGTGAAGTCGACTACATAAAATACTACCAAATGTGTATGGAGGCAAAATAAGACTCTTGCTCTTAACATTTTTTTCAGCTCTGGTAGCTCTAGGTGTTACAAGGAGCAAGAGCTCTATACAAGGTGGGAGCCACATGGCTTTTTCATTTTGGTTTATTGCAGTTTTTGAATTGTAGAGCTGAAGTTTGAGATAAGTGCTTATCCTGGTACAGAATTAAGTATACTGTAGCTCCGGGCTAAGACATTACCATTGTGAGTGGGAACCGCTGACCTCATGCTTTGACCTCCACAGGACCTAAGTGGATTTATTCATGTGTTTAAAGTCAGCATGTGCTTCTGTACATTGCTAAGCCACAGCCTGGGTGACAAACAACTCAAGATTAACTATTTAACCAGGATGATTACTTTAAGTTAAGGGTGAATAATATCATTTCACTCAGGATATCTAAACTGTTAACTATGCAAGGTGCTGGCATGGTGTGAAAACAGGTGGGAAGGATGGGTCTGAGGTCTTTCCAATACTATAACTCTGTTGTATTTCCCTATAATGTATTATGCTCTGATATTCCAGGTGGGGTAAAACATTTTTTTTTCTAGCATTCAACTGTGATAGTCACTTCTGTGGTGGGTTTTTTTTTTCTTTTTCCCGTGTGTACACAAAATTAAGTTGGTGCAATTAAGAAGTCTATGATGTACAGATTTATTATATCACTAAAAAGCCCAAGAAGAGCATTTTTTAAAGAAATAACTACTGCTGTACATACAATAAAAGCCAATTGTCTCTGTGTAGTGTGCTGTCCTACATACCTAGTCAGCCAAGCGTAACAGATGGTTTTCTACTCTCCTTCACTAATTTGACCTGTTGCTTAACACAGTCCGTTTACCTATTTATTCAGGAGCAGAGTTCTCCACCTACGCTGTGTGCTGACACTGTGAGTTGTTTCTGATAACCCTGGCCATATCAGGTGGCCCCTTCTTGTTCCTTGAGAAATTGCCTGAAACATGGACTGTGTGGGAATCTAATGGAAAAAGGAATTGTGGAACTTACTGTGGTTACTCATTATTTTTCCTCTCAGTTATGTTGTATTACCCTGAACCATTTGTAATTTGGGGGGCAAACAGGGAGCACTGTTATGGCCTAGATCCTAGAGAAGACATCAGTACTAAAATGAGCACAGCCTGGGAATAAGGTTCTCTTGCAGTCATTTTACTGAGAAAGTTATGTTCTAAATTAATGCTGTCACAAAGCCCTATCAGACTGAGGAAAAAAAAATAATCAAAAAACACCAAAAGCAGGCATTCACATGAAAATACCCACAATAGTGTTTTTATTTCCCTTCCCAAAGTGAGTGCTGTACCTTCTTTTGCAAGGAAATTGTATGTTACCTCACTGGGAGTTACTGCCCACATTTCTATGCCTATGTATTTCATATTCTTGAAGTGCTTAGCTGAAGTTCCCTAATAGTCTCCCAACAAACCTGCTTACTTTTCCTTCCTGCTGTAATCTTGGTTGAGTTTTTTTTAACTTGTGTGATGCCATAAGTGACAAGACCTATCAGAGCGGGAGCAGGAATGGGTGTAGCACTAAGTCTGGCACCATACTCTTTCCTCCAGTTCATCATTCTTAAACAATGAATGGAAGGGACTGTCATTTTTTTTTCATCTCTCTACCCCAGCGAGCCTCGTATATGATGCAAGTTCACTGTCTGACGTTAACTCTGCAGAAAGGTTGGAATACTGATGCACACAGACCAAAAAAAAAAAAAAAATAATTTTGGAGCTGCAGGATGCAGACTTACATGCATTGTAAATCCAGACTGCTTCAGGTAGGAAACATACAGATAACTATTCTGAAACAGTTAATACTTGTTTTGACAGAGTGAACTCACTGCAAGTAGGATAACTACCCTCGTGCACTGGATGCTGAAGAAACCTAGGCGGAGGCCCAAAGACAGCATTGTGAACGTGAATATGCACTGAGATGTACAGGGAAAATAAGTAAAAGCAGATCATACAAAACTAAAAGCCAGTCAGCTTCAGTCTTTGAAAAAAACAAATGACCTGTACCTGCAATTAGATCCTTGAAAACATCCCCTTACTGCTCCTGTGCTCATTGATTCTGGCGAGTAATTTTTAAAGAATAAATGCTTCCCCCTCCTTAAATCAACACTGTGTTGCCAAGAGGCAACATTTTCAAAATTCAAATGCTGCACTGTTTCAGTTCACCCAAGCACTTAACAAGAAGCGAGTCTCTACACCCTCTACACCTTCCTCTTGAAACTGGGTACTTGTACAGAAGGGGATGAGGGATGGGTTGTGAGAAGTGAGAAAGGGCCTGGCCTTACATTAAAGACGTGGCTGTGAGAGGAGCACGTCCCTTGGAAAGGACCAAGCTGGCGCCTGCTTCCCGTCGTCTTGGCATCTCCAGGGGTGCTCCTTCTGTGAAGACCGGCCAGTCCCACCACAGCGGAGCCCTGCAGAAGGTTTTGGGGTGGGGACTCATTGTAGGCATTGCATCTGACCAGAGGACAAAGCCGGGGCACTTTGCTTGGGTACCAAAAGCGTGGGTACTTCTTGGCCCAGGCCTCTGCCTCTAGAGGGGTGCTCTTGCCTGTGCGGCCGAAAAACATCACAGGGCCCACAGCCCTGTGCCCGATGCGGGGTTGCTATGGGCCCTAAACGCCTCCTGACAGGCCGCCTGTGGGACCCCTACCTCCCGTCCGACACCGGCCAGGAGAAGGGCAAAACCCAGGCTGTGCAACCCGGGCGCGAAGTCCAGTTCGCACTCCCCCCTCCCCTCTTCCTCCGCCCCTCGCACAGGTGTTGTGCCCGGCCGGGGACACCCGCTGCCCTGACAGGGCCGAGCCGGGGCGATGAGGGCGCCGGCCGAGGGTTAGCGCCGCCGCCACCCCCTGCCCCTTCCCCGGCCGCTCCCT
>VYZM01013905.1:365902-405919 GCA_013398915.1 Dromas ardeola | reverse complement strand
GGGCGGGATCCAAAAGGAAGAGGGTGGGAGGAGGAGGAGGAGGCAGGTCTGGGAAGCGGCCCTTACCGGTGGAGGGGCCACCGACTGGCGGCTCTGCCCGTCCCCTGCCCGGGCTCTCCGGGTGCCTGCCTTCTGGAAGGAGGTGGGGGGTGTTGGTTGAGAGATGAGAGGAAGAAAGCCCCAGCCTGCAGGGCTTCATACGGTTTTTCTGCAATACGCTTGTTTTCTGCTCACTTCCATTAAACGAATGGCACGTACACTTCGTGGACCCTGCGCAGGGTGAAGGTGGCGGCAGGAAGTGTTGGAAAGGGCAGGTGGCACGAACTCGGCGCTCCCTCTGTTACTCTCTGCTCCCCCTGACTGCTACTGAAATCGTTCCCCTTCTCAACAGTAACTGACAGCACGGTCATAATTAGAAATACAAGGCCTCGCTGTAGTTTGACAGATACTCTGCCAGGTGGTTTCCGATTACTTTGAGCAGTAGCGTGAACAAATTAGACTTACACCATGAAGAAAACAAAGGGTATTTTTTAAGCGCGTTCTGCTTGCGCACATGTATTTGCAGTACCACCCATCTACTTGGGTTTTTCAAGTTACTTATTCACACGTAGTAGAAGCCCACTCTAGAACTTTAATGGAAAACTGGAGAAGAAAGAGAAACTTTAATTTTACTTTGTTGGTTGTCAGATTCAAATACAGTTTGATTCGGTTTATTTTTTTAATTCTTACCTATTTTTTAAATCCATTTGCAAGATCCAAATGACTCAATTTATCACTGGAGCCTGATTTCTTTCTTCAGCAGTTTACTAGGGGAAAATGTGGTTTTATACCAGGTCTTACATCTTTGGATAGCTTAATGGCTGGAGTGGTTCCCCGACACTAACGCTGCATGCCACGCTCCGCAGGCATGTAACTGTGACTTTGCAGTCCCTCAGTGTCTTCATTTGCTCCCTGGAGTTTCGGCACGTTCAGAGGCCCCATGTTGCAGCTGGAGTTTGTTTGCTTAGATGCGTGTTCTACTCTGAGGTATGAAACCAGAAAATTCTGGGTTTCTGCTCTTCTTCCGCAGTCAGAATTAGGCATTGTACCTGTGGTCTAATTTCTTTGGTGTAGCTTTTCCCCTGATTATTCACTGATTGCTCTCTGTTTCATAAAAATATATCCGGAATTTCCAGGAGCTTTGGTTATCTCTGCAAGACAAGAGCATACCTATGTGCAATACAACTTAAAGGAATATTTTTCTGATACAAATAGTTGAAAAAAAAAAATCTGACATGGCCCAGCACAACAGCAGGTGAGGGTAAAAAAACCTCTGAAGTCCATTTTCAGTGCCATCATGTGAGCTAGCGTGGCACTTTGTGACTCCCTTTACCAGCTGGAACGAGTGGCATAATGTCATTTATTTCAAAAACTCTTGGGAAATACAGTTGAGATTTGTGAGGAGTTTTGAAGCCTATGGGTAATAAGTAGTATGTGTCTGCAAAGCAGAATTGTTAAACCCATTTTGGGGCAGTTCTTCCATCCTTACGCTTTCTGCAAAGTAGGAATGGGGGAAAGAAGACCACGCAGGAATTTGTAACAAGGTGCAGACACTAATGTAAGGTACTCCTCTTTTTGTGAGTTTATTTGGTACACAATATGTGACCCATTCCTGTTTATTTCAGAGCATAGCAGGCCATTGTGCTAAGCATAGGAGAGACGGATGACAAATCAGAAATTTTGCGATGTGGAAAATGAAAGTACTTGCTGAAAAAATGAAAATTACGCTAATGCAGATAATAATTGAGATGTAGTGTCCTTATCAACTTCATGAGGTATGCTTCCTCCCCATCACCTTGAGCAACATTTATGCCACTATGATTTCTCCGCCCCTTGGCTGCTATTCTCAGCTGACGGCCCCTAGAACAAGACTGACGTTGCTGCATCTGTAATGCTGCGTGTCAGCAGTCTGCTGTTTGTGAAGGATGCGACACAGGAAAGTCCTAGAGGGCAAATGCCTTTGACAAGCAGGTCACACAGCAGTATTGCTGGTCTTGCTGCACTGCGTCCCCTGCGTATCTGAACCATCGACCAAGAAGGGTATTTGTTAATTCAGCCATGTTTTGGATTAAAGTCTTGTCAGGACACACGCTATCTAAAAATAACTGGATGCACACCTCTTGAAGTGGCGCAGAGCATCCACAAAGCATCTTGGTTAAAAAGCAAACCAAATAATTTTTGACATCAACCTACGATGCGCTTTCTGTCAGTTCTTTTGCACTGTTATACTCCGGGTTTCCCTAAATACCTGTTGCATTGTTTACAGTGCTTTCAGGAAAAGAGGTTTTGGGAAATTCCCTGAATTGCTGCTCGTGCTCAGCGTTGGGCTTTTATATAAATGTTTTAAGTGTTTTATTACATGAGTTTAGTCCCCAAAAGCCATAGCCAAGGAAGGACTAGCTTGTGCCACAGATGGGCAGTGCTAGCCCCTTCCTGGGAAAGCAGGTGTTGACATTAGGTGGAGTTGGGGAGGACAGTGCTTGGGATGGGCCATGGGGGAATGCCAGGGTGCCCAGGCATGGTGACCAAAATCCTCCTTATGCTGTTGCCCAGATAACTGAGCAGCAGGATCCCTCCTGCCATGACCAAGAGCACCCAGGCACATCTCTGTGTGGCAATGGACTGTCCTTTGCTGATTGGGAGTAGCCTACAGATGGGTGAAGGAACCTGTTTGCCCCTTCTGGTGGAGGCTTGAGGTGAAGTGGAACATGGCTCCATTGCTCCCTGGCGTGCGCAGGTGCCATGGTGGCCTTAGCAGCAGTCTTGGCGCAAGTATGAAGTCCTTCCTGAAACAGTGAAAGGGGTCGTGCGGGACAGGGACTTCACTTGTGCTGGAAAGTCCATAGGGCCCGTACTTGTGCAGAAGCTGCTGCTCCAGGCTCCAGCCTGAGGCATATTTCCATGTCCCAGCCAGGCAGAGCATATGAAGCATCCGTATTCAAGAGTGAACTCATAACAGAGAGTCCTGCTCTTGCGCTGATCCTGAGTAGCGGCTGTGCTTGTGCATATGTGTGCTTGCAGCCCAGAAGGCCAGTCGCATCCTGGGCTGCATCAAAAGAACCGTGGCCAGCAGATCCAGAGAGGTGATTCTCCCCCTCTACTCTGCTCTCATGAGACTCCACCTGCAGTGCTGTGTCCAGCTCTGGAGCCCTCAGTACAAGAAGGACATGGACCTGTTGGAGCAGGTCCAGAGGAGGGCCACAAAGATGATCCGAGAGCTGGAGCACCTCTCCTGTGAAGACAGGCTGAGAGAGTTGGGGCTGTTCAGCCTGGAGAAGAGACCTTATAGCGGCCTTCCAGTACCTGAAGGGGGCCTACAAGAGAGCTGGGGAGGGACACTTCATCAGGGAGTTGCCCAGAGAGGTGGTGGAGGCCCCATCCCTGGAGACATTCAAGGCCAGGCTTGATGAGGCTCTGAGCAACCTGATCTAGTTGAAGATGTCCCTGCTTACTGCAGGGGGGTTGGACTAGGTGACCTTTAAAGGTCCCTTCCAACCCAACACATTCTGTGATTCTATGATTCTGTATCTTTGCCTTGGCTTTTGTTGTTGTCATAGCAAGTGCTTTATCTTTTTTCGAACAGGGCTCTGCTGTCTTAATGTGTCTTTGTGTTTCCTCTCCTTCTGTCCTCCTCCCTCTGACAGCTTCAGTCTCCTACTCCTTCCTATTTTCTTCTTGACCAGTGTGCTTGCCGTTTCTGCAGCCTCATTTTCTCTTAGACGCGTGTCATGATCTTCGTGTTGCTTTGCCTCTCTCTGGGGCATTGGGAAAACTGAGAGGAGGAGAGCCTTTTCATGGTTAGTAAAGGGAAAACTGTATTCTGGATCCTGCTTGTGTTATGATCTTAGCCATACGTAATCACGGACTATTCGCCAACCATAATTTAGATTGTTTAGACTTCTTTGAGGAGCAATAAATAGTGTTTATGCAAGTTTTTAATACATGCTGCCAAAACTGATTTATAAAAGTGAATATAGATTATCCTTATGGGTGAAAGCAAATTGGTGAGTTACTGTTTCATGGAATATCAATGACAGAGAGGGGATTTGTTTTACCAGGTTTTCTGATGCTTGTTATCGCAGTATAACTTTGCCTTTGGAACAAATCTGTGATCATATCTGCAGTTTTTAGGTTCTTATGATTATTGTGTTTATTAAATAAGTAATCTGCCCTTCAGAGATAATTTTTTAAGCTACCGTTCAATAAAATGTTGTACTGAACCAGATGGGCCTTGTTTCTGCAGTGGTTGTTGCTGGCCTGGGTTAGTTCTCTGACCCTGCTTGTTCTGAGGCTCCACAGGAGCTTATAGCAGGGCACACAGAGGAATGGCTGGAGGTTGGCGAGAGGAGGGGTGGGGAACAGCATGAGACAGCATTGCCTCAGAGAGAAATGCCCGTGAATCTACAGGCATTTACGCTTCTTGGTAGTGATTTCAGCAGGTAGTGATTTGTGCTGGAAACAGTGTTCATAATACAGGGATTTTTTAGTTAATGCTGAGCAGTGCTTACACAGCGTCAAGGCCTTTTCTGCTTCTCAGACCACCCCACCAGCGAATAGGCTGGGGGTGCAGAAGACGTTGGGAGGGGACACAGCCGGGACAGCTGACCCCAACTGACCAGAGGGATATTCCGTGCCATTTGACATCATGCTCAGTGTATAAAAAGCTGGGGGAAGAAGAAGGAAGCAGGGGGAGACACGTTTGGAGTTACAGCATTTTTCTTCCTAAGTAACCATTACGTGTGATGGAGCCCTGCTTTCCAGGAGATGGCTGAACACCTGCCTGCTGGTGGGAAGTAGTGAATGAATTCCTATTTTTTTATGATGCTGGGGGATTTTTAACAAGTTTAATTTCTTTAACTTTCCATTGATACTCCTGCAGGGGTGTGTTTGGATATGGTCTGGGTCAGTCAGCATCATTACTCCATAAAGGGATGTTTCAATAATATGGAAAGTAAAAGTAATTCATAACTAACTTCATCTTTTGTATCTTGGCAGGTTTGAAAAATGGCTGAAGATAGCAGTGAGGAGACTATGTTCATTTGTAAGTATTAGAAAGGAAAATGATTTAACTCTCATGATGTGACTTGTCTACTTAGAATGTTTGAAAGTGAAGACTGAAACAGACTAAGTTTTTATCTAGAAAAGTATTTATGTAAAAGAAGCTCAAACAGCTTACGGAGGAGTAGAGAGAAGGTTGCTCATTTTAGGCATATTCATTCTCCTGGTTCTGTTGGCAAACACACACAGAGACCTCTGAATGTGAGTTAGCAGAACAGCTTTTTCATGGTTGAAGTGAGACTGAAGGCCTAACACTAGCCTAAGCCCTTCGTTTATACAGCCAGCTTTAGCAACCAGGCGTGTCTGTGGGGAGCTCCAACTTCTAGCCTGAGCTGAAGATCTGCACCTCCACAGGAGGAGAATGAGAGCACATTATTCTCTCTGGATGAGCCCATTTTGATATGCACTGGCTGCCCTGACAAGTCTCACTCATGGCATTCACTGTATTTTCTTGTGCCCCTGTGGCTAGGCCTGCGCTTCATGCAGCTTGACTTTGTGGTCTGCCTTCTACGTAACAGGCTCTGGACTCATGGGATCATGGCACATGAAGAGAGGCTGTAGCAGTGGTGTGCTCAGGGAGTGTGGTGGCCAGTGCCACATGCTTGATGGAGCTTGGCTAGCAGGCTTGTTTTCCAGTGGCATATTAGCCCTGCAGCCTCTCCTTTGTCACCAGGCTGGGCATGCAGGGTCTGGTGTTACAGTGGAAAAAAGTTAAGAGATATAGAGTCTGCTCACCTACTTGTATGAGCAGAGAGGGCCTAGATATTGTGGATCCCAGGTATCGGGAGGAACGTAGTGTGGATCCACAACCTTTAACCCCTGGTGGCTCCACGGCAGCTAATTAACCTTATGGCAACTATATCGGAAAGTTCCACTTTTCCCTCCACCACTGATTCACCAGAGCCCCTTCAAAAATGGTGTAGACTCAATAGGCATTTTTACTGAATTGCAGATACCAGTAGTGAAGTTACCTTATTTTCCCCTTCATCAAAAGACCCTGGTGGATAGCAACAAGGGTGAGGATGTGGTGCTGTTCCCTAATTGCACAGGTAGAAGGTTTCACACAACACGATTTCCCCCCTTCCAGTGGAGGCTGTGGTCATTGAATTTCTTGACCGTTCTTGTACTCTCTAAGTTTTTCCCATGGGATATGGGAACTGCTTGTGTTCTGAAAATGTCAGTTGTTGCAAATGATACTGTGCACTCCCATAGTTAACATCATTGAATACCTATTTCATAGACAGAGTTTTGTAATACTTTTTTATAGAAGTCTGTGAATATACTCCCCCCCAGGGTTTTTTACCGTTTATCCCATGCTTAGTTTTGTATTTCTCCTGTGGCTGTAATCTCTTGAAAGTGTCACATCTGGTGAGTGTAACAGCCTTGGGGAATGGCTGCTGTAAGCTGTCCCTTAGATTTTGAGAGACATGCTACACAATGTTAGTATCATATTCCCCCTGCTTTGATCATTCATCTGCAAAGGAGTGAGAGTGGATGAATGGAGCTTATTCCTGCATGTAGTTTTGGACAGTGCTGTCTGCAACTTGTTGAACCTGTGCAATGGTTGTCTTTGCAGAATTGAGGGAAGCCTAGGTGCAGTCGAAAGATGAGGGGAATGATGAAGTGCTTGTTTCCTTTGCCAGCAAAACCTGTTGAAGAAGCTGTTGCTCCAGCTATTCCTTCCTGCCCCCATTGGTTATGACAACACTTTGTGGATGATAAACCGATTCTTTTCAGCAGTCTGGTTTACACATTCTCGTGTGGCTCCTCTGCCCTCTCTGGTTTTGGAAATTTGTATTTAGTCCAGATTATTTCAGTAATATTAAGTGCAGTGTGAGCTATCGGCACACCTAAGGGGGATGGTGGTGCAGTAAACAGCGTAGGACAAGGAAGGACATTTGGCTGTAGGCTTAGTTTTGATGCTGGTGCTATGTGGATGGCACTTGCTCACTGATCCTTTCCCCTGATGCTGCTGTCTGGTGCTGTACAGCAAACTGGACTGGGAAATTCATGCAGGTGAAAAATAGACTGATGGGAAAAGCTGGTAGTTTCGTTCCTTGGTTCACCAGAAGGCAGCATAAACAGCTGTACAGGAAGCAGCGGCCAGGCTTGGGGGTTGCATGAGCTGGTACTGCCGTTTGTCAAATGTATGTGGATTTTGACTGCTAAGCTGTTTTAATTGCCAGAAGAAGAAACAACGTGAAGGTGTGCTGTAGTTTGGGATCTCTTTTCCACATCGTAGAAGAAATCCTTTTGTTAGGTCACTGGAACAAACACTGGAAGGGAGAGGTTTCTAGTTAGGAGTACAGAGTAGCTTTACCAGAGGGAGCGTAGCCTGGAATGAAATGGCTTTTTTCTTGTTCTCTTCCCAAACAAGGTGTAACCACCCTCTACTTTGCATCCTTCCTTGTGAGCATGTAGCTCAGATGGAAATTGCACTATAGGAATATAATCCCTGTGCGATGATCTCTTTTTAAGCTGCATTAGCAGCTGACCACACAGGGCAGTTTGACAGCTATTTTTCACAGTGGAGCAATGTATATGCATTTGAAATCCTGTTAAGTTGGCTTATTTTAGAAAACCTCAAATTATCCTGGTCTGAAAATTGTTTCTTGGGAACCATTCAGTTCTGGGTGATTTACAGCCACTTAAACTGAAAGTTAATTTAGGTAAGCTGACAGTGAATCAAGGGGTGGCCAAAGTGTATTATGCAGCCAGCTGACTTGTTTGGAAAGGCACCAGAAGGTATCCTGGAGGTATCTCTCCCTGCGCCGTGGGTGAGGAGTGTGAGCGGGCCAGGTGCGGCTGTGGGCAGAGCTGGGCTCCCACGGCGTACTTGCGCCCTGCTGAGGCCCTGTGCCAGTGCTGCTACTGGGCTTATGCCTCCTGTCACTTAAAAAGACCATGCTACCCAAGCTGGTTCTAAAAACCTGGGTTCTGGTGAAGGTAGTAATGTGGTTTTCTTTAGCTGCTAGATGTTATGGCACTTTACCTGAAGAATAATGCCATCTTTAAGCGGAATATTTACTGTGGATGCAAGGCAATTATTTTCCTTTGAGAGAGAATTTAAACAATTTTCTGGTAATATTCATCATGGTGTGTGTTAACTCACCTACACAGGTGCCAGCTATCAACTTGATGTTCAATTATACATATTCTTTTAAGCAATATAAATAAACATCTGCCTCTATATGTATATATTTTGCCTGGTGCTAGATTTTGTATTTGGCCCTTGAAAAAAGGAGGCAGCTGTCTTACAAATGTGTTTTCCATCAACCTTTCTGTATGCTGTCTGCTTCCTTGCAGGGTGCGACGACTGTGGGCTGTACCATGATTCAGAATGTCCTGAACTGGGCCCAGTGGTGACAGTCAAAGACTCCTTTGTATTGAGCAGGGCAAGGTAAGGAACGTTTGTGTTAGTTCTGACTAACCCAGCACCCATCTTAGTTCTTTAAAGCATATTTGCTGTTTAATGGGTGTCATGCTGACAGCTGAAAAGTAAGTCCCAGTCTGTGGAATGTACATGGCCTTGATTAAATAGAAAAGTTGATGCACACACTTAAGTGCTCTACTGAATTGAAGCCAAAAAATAACTTGCTGCTCATCAAGACTTGGCTTGTTTGCTGAGGTTTCTGGCAAAAGTCAGATAGTGCCAGGTGGGGTCATGACTTGGTCGAGTACCTGCAACTTTTTCACCTCCTCAGATGTACTGTATTAGTTTCAGAGAAGTGTGTGAGGATTTCTCATTCGTCTGAATGGTTGTGTCCTCCTGCTTGGTGTAACCTCTGTAGTTCCTTCACAGAGAAACAACACAAGTTGTTCTCATTATTGTGAGTCTTTACGAATGGTATGGGGTAATGCCTCTGTCAGAAAATCTGTGGTGGCACAGCAGAAGCATTCACACTTGCCAAAAGAAACAAATAGACTAAGTCTAGGTAGGAGAAAACAACACTGAGGAGTGATTTTTACGGAGAAAGGCAATCGGGCGTTGTCAGCAAAATTCATATTAAGGTGTAAAATGTAAGGCTGAGGAAAAGAAACAACTATGGTGAAGATGCAGTACAAATCCAAAAAGAGAAGAGAGTTCAAATGGCTTTGTGTATTATATAATGTGCTTAGGGCTTCCATATTTCATCTTAAGTAGTCACAAACAGAAAATATGGGCACGTGGGCAGCAAGTCTGACACATGCTGGCTATGTAAGCCATACTGTGTATTCCCAGGAACATTTTGTAGCAAATACTGAATGTGCTGGGTTTGCCACGCATGTGCCGTGACCCCTCTCTGCCTGAGCAGGATGCTCTTGGTGTCCCACGGTGTACGCTCTGCACGTGTGCAGGAGCTGTAGACGTTTTTCTGGGCTTTCCCAGACAAGGACGCTCCCTGCAGCTCCTGCCAGGCACCGCCTTCCTGTGCCTGGAAACCTGCTGTGGATGATCTCCTGCATAAGTGTTAGTGGGGACCACTCTCTTGACAGCCCTGACTCTATAGGTGCTTTGTTCTTGAGGGTAATTTCAAAATGCCTGTAGCAATAATAGAAACTGGTGATGGAGGTGCTTTTCTTATACATGGAAACTAGGCAGTGCAGCAAGTCTAAGCCCATACTAAGCAGATTCAATGACAAGTTAAAACTAATATTTCTTACCTTTTATCTCTTCTTTTTTTTTGCCTTGCAATTTAATGCTCTTATTTATTTGTATGGTGGAGAATTACTATGGTGTCCAGATGTTCCAACTGTGAACATTTGCAAATATGGTGCATGCACTGGTTTTCAGCCTTTTTTTGACATGTGGATGCTAAGTTTTCCCTAGTGGAAGTGTGGGCTGCTGGATAGTGGATTTGAAAGCAGAGTTTAAAAATGGCCATGTTACAGAAAAATGTATTTATTTTCCTGAAGAGTTTACAGCTGAAAACAGCTAAGATAAGAAAGGGAAAGAAGAAATATAATTGCAGCTTTTATTTTACATTTAGGCAACAGAGAGAGAGTGAGTTGTCTGAGGTTGAGGGCAAGTTTAACCACAAACTGGATATGAATCTCTTAAAAAACGGTCTAGTTGCTTAACCGCATGATCGTTGTTTCCTCTGTCCTACTGAAAAGATAAAATGGATGCCTTATGGTTAGAAAAGAAGTGTTAAGAAACATCTCCTGAACTTCACTGTCTCTAACATTTTGTATTCTGTTATTAAAATTGAGAGCATTTTTTCAATTCATTTGCTTATCACTAGGATTGCAATCTTTTTGGATTTCTCTTCTAGACAGGAAAGTCGATCTGCCAGTGTCAATTTCTATAGAGTAGTCAGTAGCCTGTCTGATTATTTTTAGCTTTTCATCCATTAGCACAGACCCGAAAAAACAGTGTTGCACTTGGTATCTGTAAAACCAATATGGTCGTTCCAGTCATACGATTTTTTTGGAAGACGTTCTCTGTATATTATATGTAGTAACAATATTTACTATGTGTAGTTCTTCTCAGAAGCTTGTCTGGTAAATGAAGCACTTGTGATCAATGTATAAATATTTGTAATAAGGAAGCTAGATGACAGAAGGAAAACTTCTAGGGCTTTCATCTTAAGGTCTATGATCTGCGTAAGTATATAAGGTGTTAATTTGGGGAGGGATGTAGATTATTTTTTAAAATAAGCATGATCATAACCAAAGATCTGTAGAGCATAGGATAATTCATTTTGGAAGAGGTCTCGGGGTATTCCAGTCAGAACTAACATCCAGGCTGAACCGCTCATGTTTCATTTTTATGCATATTCTTCTCTGCTCTTGCTATGAGCCCTGGGAAGAGCCTGACTCCTCCATCTCAATGATATCCCTGTAGGTGTGCACAGGTGGCTGTTTGGGCCCCTACAGCCATCTCTTCCTCATGCTGATCAAGCTCTGCTTCCCCAGCCTCTCCTCACAGGGTGACCACTTTAGCCCTTGATCATCCTGGTGGTCCTCCCCTGTGCTTACTCCAGTTTGTCAATATCTTTCCCATATTAGGAGCCCAAAACAGGATCTAGAAAGTGCAGAGCAGAGGGGGACAATCACTTGCCTCAATCTGATGGCTGCTCCTATTCTTACCATCCAGGATGTGTTTGCCCCCCTTTGCTTCTGGGACATGCTATGGCCTCGTGTCCAGCTTGCTGCCCGCTGCCACCCCCAGGGTCTTTTTCCCTGGTGATGGTACTGGCTGAGGTTCCTCCTTCCCAGGTGCAGGACTTTGCATTTGTCCTTGGAATTCCATGTGGTTCCTGTCAGCGTATCTCTCCAGGCTATCCAGGTCCCTCGGAGGTCTGTCCGTAGATGTATGCGTCCCCCAGTTCATGTGATCTGCAAACTGAATGACAGTGCACTCCATTGCCCCTTCTAGGTCGTCAGTAAAGATGTTAAACAATACAGGTCCCAGCACAGACCCCTGTGGTATTCCAGTTGTTATGACCTCCAGGTGAAGAACCATTGATCATGACCCTGTAAGCCTGACCACCCACGTTATTTACTCCAGTAAATTTACTCCAGTATTAACAAGTTATTTACTCCAGTAGTTGTGTACCCATCCAGACCATAACGTCTCAACTTGGACACAGAGATGTGTCAAAAGCCTTACTAAAGTCAAGGGACTTTAGTCCATCCACTGCTCTTCCTTTATCCACAAACCTGGTCATTTTATCCTGGAAGGCAAACAGTTTGTGAGGCATGAGTTGTCCTTAATCAATCCACGGTGACTATTTCCAGTCACCTTCTCCTCGTGTGCCCATAAATGCCTCTCAAAAGGTTTTGTTCCATGATTTTACCAGGGGCTGAAGTGAGGCTGACCAACCTGTATTTGCTTGTATCATCCTTTTGGCCTTTTTTGAAGATGGGTGCAACATTTGCCTTTCTTCAGTCATCAGGGACCTCCCCTGATGCCAGTGATCTTTCCAAGATGATAGAGAGTATTCTTACTATGGTACTGGACTGCTCTGTCAGCACCCTCAGGTGCAGCCTGTCAGGTCCCTGGACTTACATGAGTTGAGCTCTCTCAAGTAATCACTGATTTAGCTCTCCTCCACTGCTGGTAGTTGTTCTCCTCTGTTTATTTATAAATCCTCATAGAAGTTAGGGTATTTTGATCAGAAAGCTTTGCTGTCACTGGAGATTGGAGAAATAGATGTTGACTTCTTTCTTCCATGGGTTCCTGCAGTGTTGTGCCATGTGTAACTGTTGGGGTTTTTTTTTCTCAATTCTTTCTTCAATGTTTAGATCATCTCTGCCTTCTAATTTGGAGATAAGACAATTGGAAGACGGGACTGAAGGAGTGTTTGCTCTGACTCAGCTAGTGAAACGTACCCAGTTTGGCCCATTTGAATCCAAGAGAGTTGCCAAGCTGGAAAAAGAATCAGTTTTTCCCCTGAAGGTAAGACATGGCACATGAAAAGCAATAACAAGGAGTCCGTTTTACCCATGATGAATTTATGCTAACACTATGGGGAAAAAAAATGTGTGGAGAGGGGTTATTTGGGACATCATTTAGGCATGCCCTATAACAGACTACCTAAACAAGCATTCTCTGGGCAGAATAACGAAACTAGAGGCTTGTTCTTCATGTTTGAACATCCTTGTAGGGGATAGGGCTAGGATACAGTCAATGAAACTGCTTGTCTTTCACCTTGTGATGATACAAGAGGAACAATAACTGTGGCAGTTCATTCAAGTTGTTTCAATGAGTCGCTTCAATTCTATTGTCTTTGCTTAGTGAGTGACATATGCATTAGGTTTATGGAACATGAAAAATAAATATTTTTTTTTGCTGTCTTGCATTTGTTTTATTCTTCTCTTGACAAATTTTGGTAGGAAAAATGCTATGGTAAAAAATGAATTCAGTCTTAGTTTTCAGTAACATCTAGCTCAGAAGTAAAGATTTAGACATGTGACTTGGGCTGATGAGTGTTTCACAGCGTGCTGTTCGGATTCCCCTACATTCTCCTGTATTCAGTCATTCAAATTTTGGGGGAAACTGGTGGCTATAGCAAGAATTCTTAGGGTAGAAGTTCAGCTTGTTCCCATCCTGCCCCTGGTTGTCTGTCTTGGACTTACTCATCTGAAGATGTGACTGATATATGAAACACACCTGATGCAAGTGTTGAGGCTTGCTTTGTCTCTGATGTACACTGAATGGAAGTCATTACAAAAGCAGAAAGCAAAAATTCTTCTTAACTTTGTATTATTTGTTAGGGTTTTGATATATGCATATTTTGCTTGGCAGGTGTTCCAGAAGGGTGGGCCCCTGTTATATTTTGACACCTCAAATGAAGATGATTGCAACTGGATGATGATGGTGCGACCAGCCACCAAATATGAGCATCAAAACTTAACTGCCTTCCAGCAAGACAATGATATTTACTTCACCACTTCCCGGGACATCCCACCAGGAACTGAGCTGCGAGTGTGGTATGCAGCTTTTTACGGCAAAAAAATGGAAAAGCCAGTGCTGAAGCAGGTCACTAGTATTGCCAATGGTATGTGTGGGGGCCTTTTTTCCTTCCTAAGGGCCCAGTCTTGATAGGGACTGATAGTCCCCTTCTGTTGTAGTTGACAGTGTGGTTTATCAAATAGGCTCTGACCCTGAGTTTGTTAGCCTTTAGGGTCAGGATAACCAGCATACATGGTTGGCTTACAAGAAGAAAGCACCATGATTTATCTGAGTTTTTGAAAACGGGTGGCCTAGTTGTTAATTCAGCCTCTTCAGAGTGAACAAACTGGATAAATAGTTCTTAACTAAAAAAACTGGTGGCTGCATCAAAAATATTTCTGGGGAGAAGAGCAAAGGTACCTAAGTGTCAGCGTAAGTCTAAACATACACGCAGATTTGCTAAAGAACCCATACTTTTTCAGTTGTAGTGAAAATGTTTTGGTTTTGCTCGGAACTGTTATACAGTTCTAAAAAAACCTACTTTTGTCTTATTCAGCCTTACATGGGACCCACTAGAATAAGCTAAGGTCAAGCGTGAACTGCCATTCCACCTGATAGCTTGTGCATTGGCAAAGAAAGGCAGCAGATTTTTTAGAATCCAAATTAGAATTGCCAGAAGTCTCTTGTTCTTCTGCCTCTTCATTTTCTTCTACTTTTGTATTTCTACAGCTAAAAGGCATGATCCTTTAGCATTGCAAGGGCATTTTCTTTCTGCTCTTGAGTTGGGAGTAGTCCTTGAATTCATTACTGCAACGCTGAGTATAATTTGGGGTGACAAATGGCCTGGGGAGAGGCCATTGCCATCAGCATGCTTTATGGCTGATCTTGAGGGTAAGCACAGTCTTAAGTGCTACAGCTGAATCCATGCAGTTAACAGCTTTCTGAATTCTAAGATATTTCCAGTTGGTATTAACTGAGAGGTTTCATCTTTTTCCTCTTTAGTTTAACCTGTTCATGTATTTTTGTGTGCATGTGGGTATTTAAAAATATTGTTTAGGTATGTCCTACTTTCTTTGTTCATCACTTTCACTATACACTCCAGAATATGAAATCACATTGTATGAAATTTGGGCATAAGAATGGCCTGGTTAGGATTTTACATGAGAATGTTTTTTGCAGGCCTGCCATAGGGTAAAACTTCCAGATTATGGTCACTGCCCTCAGCACAGAGCAAGAGAATCAAAGGGTCTGGGACGTAAAGAAAAGGACCTGTTTTTCCTCTTCACAGATATGTGCTTGGTAGTGATGGAATCTGATAAAGAGGGGAATAAAATCTCTTCAAAACCTTCATCTGCCGTCTTCCCCCCTAAAAAAACTAGGAAATCCAGCATACCAGCAGCTGATCCAGCAGGTATGCAAAATTACATAATTTTTAAGGGAGGTAGAAGACAGATATAGATCTAAAGAGCTGCTAGGTGTGCTACATCTGTGCAGATGATATGGTTCTGCAACTTTCAGCAAATACTAATTTAGAGAGGATTTGAAAGTCTGTGTTTTTATTTTCATGGGCACGGTGCTTAAAATATATATGCAGGTTAAAAAGTGACAGAGGCGCCGATAAACCTTTAGGCAGATGATTTTTATGAAAACTACAACGGCTTCTGACTTTGGAAGTGGTTAGTGTTGGGGTGGTGGCTATTCCAAAGAAAATCTTCAGACTCTCTGTGCAAAGTGTAATAGATCAAATGCTCAGGTTCAAGAAGAAAATATGAGACTGTGAGTGAACGTAAGAACGGTGCTGTTTGGAAATTATAAGAACGCTGGCCATTCCCAAAATACAATAATACCAGAAGCCTGTTACGGAGTTCAGACTGTTGTAGATTACAGGAACTAAAATTTGGATAAACTTACAAGCAACACAGATACTCTTGGCAGAGAACGTATGGCTCAGGGAATAACTAGTGGTGTCATAGAAACTCACACCCCAAGGTTTATTATGAAGCAGTGCCCCACCCCATAGTCTCTGATAAGTGGAACAATGAAATTAAGAACCCACTTAACACAAACTGCCATGTCTAAAAGTAAACTCAGAGTATGTACTGTAGAGATCAGGATCAAAAGAAAACCATTCTGGGCCTGTTCTTTGAAAGGGTTACTTTGCTAAATTTTGCTTACTACTAATACTAAAAGTAGCCGAGAGAAGAGGAGGAGAGTTGTTGCAAATGTGTACGGAGCAATTCATCAGAAGATCCATTCATTTAATTTGGATACCGTCACAGCTAAAATGTGAAGTTGACTGGGAAGTTCTCTTTCAGTTTGGCATCACTGATTTTTGCCGGGGAGGGGGGGGAGTTGGGGAAACTATGAAGAATTCGAACAGCCCCTCCTATATCCTTCACCTACTATCTGAAAGTCCAATTTCAATAGAAACAAAATGCTGCCTGTTACACTTTGGGAACCCATAAGCGTTCCCACTGATGTAGTGTTTTGGTGTTTCCAAAACAAAATATACCTATTTTGATTCTGACTGTATGCCTCAAGTCATACAAAGCAGTTGCCAACTGACAGATCCGTGCTTCCAAGCAAACTGGGTTGCCCTGCAGCTGCCTGGAAGCCTGAAGAAGTGGGAACCTAAACATGACCTGACTCTTCCTGGCAAACCAGGGCACAACTAAGGTTTCCAGGTTTACTGCTTCAGACAGCTAAGAAGCAAGGAAAGTGCAGAGTCAGGGACAATTCTCCAAGTCAGACTTCAGTTTTGCAGATAGTAATTTTTCAGTTTTACTAGCCTGCAACTTCATGAGATAGATACAGTAGCTTACATGTTGCTTACAAACCTGACAATTTTTTAAAAGTTATTCAGAATCTTGGTGTTTAGGTTTGCTGGTTTTGGCCTCCCGGGCAGAGCTTTCAAGATAAGAAGTTCTCTATGTAGCCTGTGAAGAAGGAATTTCTGTTGCTGAATAGTCTAGTCATTGTTAATGTATTTATGGATGAGATGCTTCTCTGTAGTGCAGAATGTTGAACGTAATTTGTAGCAGGGAACAACCTCTGCCTTGGAGAATCTTTTATTTTGGTTTAAGAGCCAACAGTGAAAAGGAGGAAGTAAGTTTATCATCCCATTACAGATGAGGCAGAGAGATGAACTGACTTGCTAACAGTCATACAGGAAATCTGTGGCAGAAACAGTTTGAATCTCCTGTGCTGCCATTCACTTGACCTAATTTCAGTGTCATCCTCCTCCTCTGGGGAAGTGTTGTCGACTGTGGAATATTCAGCTTTGTGTGTACCAAAAAAATCTGTGAACCAGTCCAGATTTATCAGATCCTCTTGACAAATTCAGATGTATCATCCAAGGACTTAAAGACAATGGACTGTGAACAGAGTAACTGTTCTCCCTTTTTTTTTCATTCCAGTTCCATTTTCCTACTAATTTCCTCTTTGTTTTCTTTATCTGGTGTGAGCTGATATATTAATTAAAACGTGAATATTGTGGTTTCATAGACCATCTAATTAATGAAACCGCTAAACCCCAGGTTTTCATTGTCCTCACCCTTACTTCTGTTAATCCAAATGTTCTTACTCTGCAATGCTCTTCACAGAGGCAAGGAGGCTTCTCCTGCTTCTGTCCTCAGCTGACCCAGAAGAGACCTGGTAACCCCGGTTTTAAAGGTGCTAAAAATTGCTTTAGTTTGTGCCTTTGATAATCACAATTCTTTAGAAAGTGATAAAGGGACCCTCAAGACTTCACAAGAACACTGATATTCTCTCCTGAAATCATTTAGCTTCTGTTCTGACTTCTCATCTGTTCTGATGTTTCAAGTGTTCATGTTTGGAAAATCCTGAAGTGGTTCCAGCTGCCCCTGTGGCCTCTTACTGCTTAAATCATAACTTGTGATACTCAGGGAGTTATTGCAAGATAAATAAAGGTACAGGAATTTACCACCTTCCCATTTTCAAAGCTTTTCGGTATTTCTTCTTGTTGTGATTTAGTGAACGCTCCAGAAGGCAGTGGAGCTGCAGAAGCAGAGTCTAGCCAGTGGACGTGTAAAGTGTGTTCATCTGCTTTCCAGGAGCCTCAGCTACTGACAGGTAAGAAGTGCTAGAAATTCATGAGAGGAGTACTGAGAAGCATTAGGGGAATTCTGCTCTTCCAGAGCAGGACACTGTCAAGCCATATCCTGTCCATGATGCAGTAAGACAGAGGTTTGAATATTTGTATTTCTTTAAGAAAACAGAGTAGTGGAGAAGATAAAGCAGTGATATTTTGGATATGGCAGTGGTCAGCCTCTGGGCAAAGAACCGGGATGTTGAATCTAGAAGAAATAAAACTGTTGTCTAGAAGATGACATGTGAATGTTAGGAATATCAAGGATGGGGAACTGCATGAGCAGTGTATAAGGTCAGTGATGCCAGCTTATATTTAGTGATATTGTCTGTCCTGGTATTTATCGCACAGATTTAGTAAAGGTAATGAAATACACTTTTTTTTTGCATTTCATTTGCAGCTATTTTATTCACTTTGCAAAAGAACTTAGAATATTTAAGAGCTCTGACCATTTGATGAATCATTTTTGAAAATGGCTGCTAAATAACTGGGGCATTTGGAAAAAGGTACCCATTATCAGGGGACACAACTTTTTTCCAGTGACATCTAACAAATCTCTTAAAAATTCAGTCCCTGTGAGTAATCGTTTCAATGTTTAATAGACTATGCTTTTATTTAGTAAGGTATTGTGACTGCTTTTGAAATTTTTTGAAGTGATTCTCTGCTAAGTAGGGTTGACCTGATAGATGGGCTTTAGGTGGATCTATCCCTTTGAGTATTTCATGACAGTTTCGTTCCTCCTTACTCTCTTGTTCTTTCTCATCCACCCAGAGCACTTGCTGAGTCACCTGGAACAAGCTAAAGGTGCCCCCCAAACCAGCCAGGATGAAGCTGTTGCAGAGAAAGTAGCAGACCCTCCCCCTGTGGATCAGCCAGTGAGTTGTGATGCAGCCAGTGCCAGTACAGAGTCAAGGAGGAAGGCCAGGCGGGGAAGAAAGCCCAAAACATCAAAAGCAGAAATACCTCTAGTCGTTATTGAAGATAAAGATTCTGCAGGTAAAACGAAATTGAAGAAAATGCTAAGCACGTATCCTCTCATAGAATCATAGAATCATAGGGTTGGAAGGGACCTCTGGAGATCATCTAGTCCAACCCCCCTGCCAGAGCAGGGCCACCTAGAGCAGGTTACACAGGAACGCGTCCAGGCGGGTTTTGAATGTCTCCAGAGATGGAGACTCCACCACCTCTCTGGGCAGCCTGTTCCAGTGCTCTGCCACCCTCAAAGTAAAGAAGTTCCTCCTCATGTTGAGATGGAACTTCCTATGCTCAAGTTTGTACCCATTACCTCTTGTCCTATTGCCGGGCACCATTGAAAAGAGCCTGGCCATGGGTCTGTATTGATGCCTTCACAGCAAGGCCTAAAAAGTAGCACAGACAAGATGGAAGTTCTTAGTTAGATCGCTGAAGCAGATGAGTTACAAACTTTGTTAATTATCTCTGAGGTCCTTGTCTATGCTAAATGTTGCAGCACTTATACTTAGATTACCTGCATTCTCCTGTGGCAGTTTTAGTAATAGAGAGGCCCAGAGAAACACAGGACAGTGGTTATGAGAGACCCGCCTACCTTTCTGCAAGAAGGAATAGGAGAGAAAGCATCCTCCCTCTGAAGAGGAGATACTTTCCTCTCTCTACCTTAGGGTTTATTCTTGAAAGGGGCTTTTTTCAGGGCCTTACCTTCCTTTAAGGGAAGTTCTAGTGGGAAATTTCATGATGCATAATCAACTGACCCCTTAGTAATAAGTTGGAAGGATAAGAAATTACGCCTCCGTAAGAGATGTTGGCTACATCGTACTTGTCATTCAGTAGCCACTTTCTCTGTCTTGCAAGTGGTACCTACTCATTAGCAATCCATTATTTGTCATGGAGAAATAATATGTTCAGTGCCACATCTCATTACAAAAGCAAATCCCTGCATTTTAAGTTTCATTTTTATCGATCTACATTAACACTGTATTTTTTGACATGTTTGCAGAGGAACACGTAGCTGAAGTTGTAACTGAGGTCCCACCAGACGAGGTAGCCCTGCCTTCAGCTACAGAAGAGAGAATTATGGAATTTGTTTTAGGAAGGATGCCTGGCACCACAAATAGCATCAGTTCAGTGACAAAGTAAGTGCTCTGGGATGCAGAATTTCCTCTTAGACTTAATTAAGATTATGTAGCATGTAAGCTCTGCTCAACTTCTGGGCCCACAGATGGTCTTTTTTAGTAGCGTAAAATTGTGTGATGCTGCTGCTGTGAGTGCCACAAAGATGGCTTGTGCACTGGAGGATGGTGCACAGATGGTGAGATATTGGTGGTAGATATAAACCATGAGACTTTGATTTTCCATCATGGTACTTCTTGTATTCAGTGTGATTCCAAAAGCCTCCTGCAGCTGCAAGGTGAAATACTACTCCCGTTGAATGTCGGTGATAAAGCAGGCAAAGAGATTTTTGCTAAAAAAATTATGCCAACCATTATTATTCACTCTTGCTTGTCATCTTAACTCACGAATGACTTCATGTTGATTTCTGCTTGTGATACTTCAGATGTAGAGCAGTGGGAGGGGAAAATTTCACTCTAACAGAACCTCAGGGAGACTCTTAAATATAATTTGATTAATTTAGATTCTTTTATGTCTATTTGTCTCGGTCAAATCGGATTTTTTAATTCCTTTTTGTATAATAAAGCACTTGATTTTTTTCAAAATTAGGCAGTAAAGCTATATAATGAAGTCCTTAGCAGACACAGAGCCATCAAAAACGCATTCCAGCAGGTGATTGTGCTGGGAAATAGAACAAGTACTGCTTCTTGGTGCCCTGCTGCCCTCTTGTCATATACGCCTTTTGCATGCGAACTGCCAAGCTTTCTAAGCTGAAATGGTGCTAATGTTTTCAGAGGATAAGCAGAACAGATCCATTATGTTCCTCTGAGGGGCCTGCGGAGAGAATCTCTGAGGCTGGTGGCTGCTGCTTTTTTCCTCGTTTGTGCTGGGTGAAGATAATTTGGAGTGAGCTGCACTCTGACATCTGCTGCTTCCAGGGGGTGGCCAGGAGGATGCCTTGGCAATGAGGAAGCTCCAGGCCCCCCTCTCCTGCCAGAAGCTGAGCATAACACTCCTCTAGCTTTTGCCAGCTGGTGGGACTCTTTCTTGCAACCTGTGGGATACCTTTCAGTCCCTGCCTTTCTTTCTCTAATCCAGTAGGTTTGCTCATCACCAAAACACCATGTCCCTCAAAAGAAGTTTAATTCTCTCCAGTAGACATGGTATACGGCGGAAGCTGATAAAACAACTTGGGGAGCACAAGCGAGTCTATCAATGCAGTATCTGCAGTAAGATCTTCCAGAACAGCAGCAACCTTAGCAGGCACATCCGTTCTCATGGTGGGTTTGATTTTGCCTCACTTGCATATTGATTTTGGTAGTTCCACTTTTGAGTAAGAGAAGAGCTAGGCTATTCTTAGATATTGGGATACATGATTTTAGTAGAACTCTTTTTTTCTTTTTTTTTTCTTTTCTTTTTCAAACTCTCTGTAGAGAATTCTTTTAGTTTTGCAGACCAAATTGTGAGAAGATAATAGTTGAAAGTTGGAGTACTTAAAATTTGAATTTAGGTACATATTTTAAATGGTGGCAAGGATGTGATGTTTTTTCCAAAACTGTTCTTTCCTTTAAATATATACATATATATATTGCCCCCCACCTTCACAGGCACATGGGTAACATTGCTGTGTAAATGTCAGCTGAGTGCTTTTTAGCTTGTGATCCGCATTTCAGGGGTCCGTGACCTACTTCTAAGGATTCCATTGAAAAATAATCACTGAAAAAGGGTGGGACAACCAAACAAAATTGTTGTTGAAATTGTTGGAAAAGGTTAAAATCCACTATTTGGATGTCCTGGATTACTAAAGTTTCTCATCACTAGCCTTTTGCTTGCAGTTGTTTGTGCTTTGGTTTCCCCTGTCTTACCTGGAGTTGATTATTATCAGTCGCTGACTACTTACTTTTTTTTTATTTTATCTTGATTGATCCCCTCAGGTGACAAACTATTTAAATGTGAGGAATGCGCAAAGCTGTTCAGCCGTAAAGAGAGCTTGAAGCAGCATGTTTCATACAAGCACAGCAGGAACGAAGTGAGTGGAAATGACTAGTGGGCTCTCTCTGAGGTTAGGTGAAAATGTACCTGCAGAGCTTGGGTCAATTATATTTGAGTGGATATCCGTGTGAATAAGCGAGACAAGACTGATAGGGAGAGGTAACATCTTCTGGTAGAACAGCTGATGAATTTGGAAAGTGTGGACACGCTTTTGAGCATACAAGTCCTTTTTTGTGTCTGAATTTCATATAGGAAGTTGTTCTCGGGCACCAGTTACAGCAAGACAAGCTGGAATTAGCCGAACCTGCATGATCTAGAGATGAGATCTGACTTCAGTTTATGGTACTAAATAGGATTGTTCCAGTCTTGTTTGCTTGTCCTATTTCATTTTTCCCCGCCTCTAGCATCATTTAATGTGTGAACTCTCTGGGTAAAGGCTGTGTCATTAAGGGCTGTGCACACATGTGTAAACGTTCAGTGCTTACCGTAGCAGCACCATGCCTGTTGGTGAGGGCATTTCAGTGCTGCTGCAATATAAATATTAAATATACTTGTAGTGGGACCTTATCAGGGAATATTTCCATTGCTGCTTGGCATCGCGGTCCTAAGCTCTGA
Organism: Dromas ardeola; assembly: GCA_013398915.1. Classification (NCBI taxonomy): domain Eukaryota; kingdom Metazoa; phylum Chordata; class Aves; order Charadriiformes; family Dromadidae; genus Dromas; species Dromas ardeola. The sequence continues at coordinate 383,642 of VYZM01013905.1, read as the reverse complement.
AATTGTTGGCGTCTGTTCTGGAGATAGAGGATGAGTCAGATTACATCTTGCTTCTCAAAAATTCTGTCTCTGTGTTGAACCGGGGGTTATCAGGAAGACTGTTGCATGGGCGCAGGTGCATGGTCTACTTTTTTCTTTTTTGTATAGAGCTTAGATGTGGAAACATGTCAGGATGATATAGCATCAGAGTATTGCATCAATGTGTATTTAAATGTCCTGTTGAAGGAAGAAAAATCGGAAAAGACAGAAACAGAAAAAGTAGTTGAGATTTAGAATTTCCCTGTCAGATGTGACTTGGCTTTTTGCCTGCTTAAACACTTACTGTTTGCAATCCTCAGGTTGACAGTGAGTACAGATACAAGTGCACCACGTGTGAAAAGGCCTTTCGGATAGAGAGTGCATTGGAATTCCATAACTGCAGGACAGGTGAGAATGGCTAACCCGTCTGCTTCCTGTCATCTCTACTCCGTTTTGTGGGGATATCTGCAAATCCCTCTCAACATAGTAATTACAACGGGGGAATAAGCATTTAGATTTTTTTTCATCATGACAAGCAACCTGCCCCTCTCCTTCCTCCCTTCCATCATTGCTGTGATAAGAAATATACAGCCAGTAATCTCCAGAGCCACACATCCACTTATGTATTGGGTTTTTTTAGTATCTCCTGCTCACCTGTCTAATATCCTCATTGGTATTTCATTTGTATATTCACAGGTACCCTGTCACTGTCTCTCTTTAACTTTCTTCTCTGAAACTAAGTTTCATCTCATTTCTCTGAAATAGAGGAACTGGAAAGGGAGCCACTTTTCTGGGATTACAGTTTTCTCCTGCTTTCTCATGCTTTCTCTCTTTAGACTTGCAGTAGTCTCTCTAGGTGTTTGGGGTTTTTTTCTTGGTATCACCAGAACCTGTCGTTTTCTCCCATAGTCATCCCTTGTGGTTACTCATATTATTTATGCTGAGAGATCTTACGCATAGGAAATGACATCGTGATTACTTTTATGGACCCATGATAACTGTCAGTCCAGAATCACCTGGGTAATTGCCCCTTACAGCACCATTCAAAGTAGGTTTTCTTATTTCCTTTCTGAGGGTACAGCTTGTATAAAAACTCAGCCTTATGAAGAATGGAAAATAATGCCATGTAACCTCAGTATTCTGTTCATTCAACGACAACAGCTCATTTTCTGTCTGAGCTGACTGTTACAAAAAGAAGCAGCAGTTTTTGCTCTACTCGTTAATGCATCAAACTGTTACTTCTTTTTAATTGCTGTAGCGTTGGGAGATTCCATATACAGGACTGTGCTTTCATGTTCTAAAAAAAGTCTCAACTACTGAATACAAAACAACTTTCCCATAGGCCTATTATCATTTAATAGTCTGGAGATTTTACACTTTCTTCTGGAATATTTAGTACTGGCTGGTATTGGGAACCAGTGGCGCTGAGACACAGCTGTTTGTGTGATGTTGTGTTGCTGTATGTGCAGTGATTTTACCAACATTAAAAACTTGAATCAACTGTCATGGAATCTACTCCAAACGTGATTTTAATGTATGCTAGACCACAATGGAAATACCCCTTGTGAGGCAGTTATGATGCAAGAGTCACTGTTCAAGTTAGCATCATATATATTTACTGCCTTTAAAGAAATGTCCTCCGGTGCGTTCCAGTGATATTTAAACTTATAGGTATCAAAAATAAACTCAGTGGGTAGTTTGATGTTTATTATCTTTTTAATGGGAAGACAAATTTTAAAGTAAAAGAAAAATACATGCTTTTGCATTTCCCTCCTCAGTCCATATAATGATGGATTATATGTTAAAACTCAGGTCTAACCAAAGAACTACCTGTCTCACAAATACACAATACCTGCTTTCATCTGTAAAGAGCTGCATGGTTTCTCTTGCTTGCAGATGACAAGACATTCCAGTGTGAGATGTGTTTCAGATTTTTCTCTACAAACAGTAATCTTTCAAAGCACAAGAAAAAGCATGGGGATAAGAAGTTTGCATGTGAAATCTGCAATAAGATGTTCTACCGGAAGGACGTCATGCTAGACCATCAAAGACGACACTTGGAAGGTAAGTATACTGCAGATGAACCTAATTACCACTCTTGAAACACTAATAGGGGTGGGAAGGTTAAGGAAATGATTACACATTAGATTCTTCTGGATGGTAGCTGTCACTTTTTTTAGTGAGTTACCTGATCTAGAGTAACAAGCTTCAGCAAAATGTGACGTTTATTAAAAATATAAACTCCCCTGGAGGGGAGTTGTCTAATTATATGAAAAACTTCCTAGGAGCGCCTGTGGTGGTTTTTTTCAGCCTCGTGTAATTGGATCCAGTGCTACTAACAGTCATGTGGAAGTTGCTTGGCTCATTATGCAGTAGTTTAGACTAGCTGAATTTAATTGTATTTTTTTCCTTTCTTTGAATTCTATTCTTTCTTTTTTTAAAAAAAAAAAGTGTGGTAACTTGAAAATTTGAAGGCAGAGAATTAACTTGTAACGTATGACTGAAAGTGACGACAGTATAAATATAGTATAAATGGAACGCTGTGTGATGTTATCTTTCAAAACCGTGAGAATACATGAAGATGATTTTATAAGAGTTTACTGTTCAAAATGTCAAACATCTAAGGATGTTATAGGTACTCAAAGACTCTGGAAAAACTTGGGTGATGGTAGATTGCCCAAATAGGTATTAAAATGTCTCCAGTGATCTACATAAGACCAAAGGTGATTTAAAAAAAGCAGACAGGTTATCTAATTTGGTGCTTTGGGCAAAGCTGACCGTCACTGGCTGCTCTTGTGATTCAGACCTTTGTGTCATGAACTGGAGGACAGCTAGAGGACAAGGGGCTGAATGGCAATGGCAAGGCATCTCATGTTTAGCTGTCACAGAACAGCAGCAGCCCTCTTCCCTCCCGAAAGTAGTCAGAAAGAGGTCTGAAATCCTCATTGAGCAGTGAAGATTATGCTGGATGGTTCCCTCTCTCCTTAGAGAATGTGAGGGGGAATTTCTGGGTCAGATATCTGAGGGAAGTGCCAAGGCCTACTAGATCTGCCTGTTTCCTGGTGTTAACAATAAATGTCTGTTTTCAGACACTTTAAAATTGGTGTAATAACCAATAAGCCAAAAAACATCACTTTGGCAGTTTGCTTTTATATTCTTAAGACACTGTTTTAATTTAGAAATTATCCTTTTGTTAGCAATTAAATTCTGCATTGAGGCTCTTCCCAGTGTTTCACTCTTCTTTACAGTATTCACCTGAAAGGGCATGCAGATTGGAGTGGAAAACCATGGTTTATTTTTTTGTTTTGTTTTTTGATGGGAACTGTTCTGTTAAGGGGTGAGGCGTGTGAAAAGAGAAGACTTTGAGCACAGCACGGAAAACATGGTTCGCTACAAGAAGGAGCCTTCGGGATGCCCCGTGTGTGGGAAGGTAGGCATCTTTGCCAGCATGTGCCATGTGGAGATCTGCATTGTACCTCCAAGGATGCTGCAGGGGTATGGTGCACCTCAACCCAGCACCTCCAAACGAGTTACCATGGCATAACAAGTCACCACCCGTGTATTAAACCACAATAGCAGCCTACCTGAATAGGCATACAGCCTGCTAAAACGTTGCGGTAAATGACGTGCACTCAGGTACGTGCCGAGTCAGTTTACCTCGCTACCCAGACAGGCACGTGGTCAGTTACTAGCAAGCCCTGTCGCCCAGCCAAGACGTTACTCTTTAAACAGCCTTAGCTGCATTGTATATCCAAGCCCACTGCGGCCAGGGATGGTGGGAGCTGTAAGGACAAAGATAAGAACAAAACTGAAGCTCAGACTGGGCTTTTTTTCAGGACATGTAGAGTGTAAGATGGCCACTATGTCTGTCAGTGAAATATCAAGGCTTGTGTTATTTAATGTGAATTTTTTCTGCTGGAATGTAAACAGCTGGAGTTGACCGTATGCATCAGGAATAATTTTCTATTAGAAATCAAAGTGAATTCATGGTATAGTCATGACACTTTTGCATTTGGGTGCTTAATGTTCATGATCTTAAGCTATTACTATCACAGGTACAAAGACTGTGGGTTCAACTAGTGATTTTATAAATGTTTAATGATTCATGGTGCAAGATGTACTCAAGCAACTCTTAAGTTGGTGTGTAGACCTTTGTTTTTGATCCTTTCGGTAGGTAACATAGCAATGAAGGTAGATTTTGTGGATGTGTCTTTTTGTAGATGTTCGTGATTCAAAAGACATTGTCTAAATATTTCTAAATCCACCCTATGTGATTCTGCTGCAGCTTTTTTGAAAGTCTGCCTCTGATGAGCAGCCAATTTCAGTCAGTTCCTTGGAATTGTACACCTGTATTTTGCTGTGCCAGCAGTTTCTGAGATCACCTGCTGGCTGGGTAACAGGAGCTCCTGCATGTTTCTGCCAGAATGAATAAAACAGGACAGTAAATATGTTCTGTGGTGTCCATTGGGTAACTTGCACAGAACTGTAGTCCTGCTGGACATGATACTAAAACCCTTCCTTCCTTCCTTCTTTTCTTTTAGGTATTTTCATGTAGGAGCAATATGAACAAACACCTTCTAACACATGGAGACAAGAAATACACTTGTGAAATCTGTGGACGTAAATTTTTCAGGGTGGATGTGTTGAGAGATCATATTCATGTCCATTTTAAGGTATTGTGTTAATAATTTATTAGAAAAGGCATATTACTTAGCAGACACATCAATATATCAATAAATACATTGAGACTGTTATGGCCACGTGTTCATACTGGCAACACAGCAGTGATTACGTACCCTGTGCAGTGATGCTTCTGCAGCACCCTAGCATGAGTTGTGCTCTGATTTACCCATGGCTCTGGTTCTATGATTGCTACAGAGTGTGTGTACTATCACATTTGAAGTTATTTCAGCTACCACTGCAGAACGCTATTCTGAACGCTATGGAAAAACACCTCTGTGACTTTGGGTGAATCACAGAGGCCACTCAGTTTATAGCAGGGAGAATAACTTAACAGGAAGGCCGCAGACAGATGTATTCTTCCAGTTGTAGTTTGATTGGGCTGGGGGGTTAATGTCATCCCCTCTCTTTGTGGGGGAAATTCCTGCCCTTTCCATGCTGGTGATTTTGGTTCTCTTGCATATGCCAGCATAACTGTCTGTGTATTGAGTTCCTTACCTGGTTTTATCAGAATGTTCCAAATCACACCAAAAAAAAACCCTATTAATAATGCTTAATCAGATCCAGGTTATTTTGACATAACTAGGTTAACACTGAATTGTAAGGAACTGAAACGAATGGGAATTGTATCACTCGGTGCTCATAAAGATGCTTTTATGGATGTGATACTGCACTGGTTGAGTCTCTCTTTACATTAAAGTTCCTTTTGTACACAAAAAATTGAGTATTACTTGTTCAGATAAACGTTCCTTGTTTGGTCATGGACAGAGGAACTTTGTTTACCTGAATTGAATGAAGCAGGAGGATTTTTTAAATAAATAATGTTACAGCAATTGTTAATGCAAGGCAGTCTGCATGGCAACAAAAGCTGCCTAGATGTTACCTTTTGAAGTAGAAGTTTGATCTATTAAAACAGAATATTCTTTTCCCCCCTACACAGGACATAGCACTAATGGATGATCACCAAAGAGAAGAGTTCATTGGTAAAATTGGAATCTCATCAGAGGAAAACGATGACAACTCTGATGAAAGTGCAGATTCTGAGCCTCACAAGTATAGCTGCAAAAGGTGCCAGGTAGCTTTAAATACTTTCAAATTAACTTGTTTTGGCATGGGGGAGGGAGTGGAGGTGTCTATAAATCATTCAGAATTTTAAATAACATTAAGGGTTCACAAAGAGCAGGCCAATCCACAGGTCTGCCCTCTTCTGCAGTGCGTGTTACCTCTAATCTATGAAGTGATGCTATTCTGTAAGACTTCAGGGGTTGTTCTGTAAGGTGAATGCTGAACACTTAAAAAGAGAAATACATATCCATACACTTACCTGTGTGCGAGGAGACAAGCAAAACTGGAGGAAGAAACAATAAAAGAACATGCAAATCTTACACTACCTTTTAATTTTGTGCAGATTAAAATCATTACAGCGTTTCTGAATGATACAGCTCACAAATTGATTAATTTTGATGAGATCAGATGGTCCTTTAGTGGATATCCAGTGTGGAGGATTAAGACTGTTGCTTAAGTTCAGTGTGACTGCTTATTCTTGTCCTACTCTATTACTGACAGGATGGCATTAGAAGTACTGCTGGAACATACTTTACTCAGTTGTCAGCTGAGAAGGGAAGACTTTTTAAACCTCTTACTTGCATGGTTTTTGCCATTTTGTAAAGAAGTAATGGGGAAGGATGGGGTCCTTAAGGCCCGCTTGTATTCTGTGTCCTTACTGGTCAAGCACACTGTGCTGGGGCAGGTGGGATGCAAAACCAATCAGTGAGAACAGCAAAACCAGCCAAGCTGACACAGGGACAAGGGAATTTTGGAAGCTAAGCCACTGACTTGGCCCCTGGAAATCGGAGCTAATTTCACAGTCTACACTTAATGTGGTCAAAGTGCTTATCTTACCTTAATTTTAAAGACATGGAGATAATAATACTTCAGTTTTCTGTTCATATCTGTGAACTGGTTTTAAGTGAAAACTGATTTTAAGCTTATGTCAGTAGGCATAAGAAGATGTGGTATCACAGCAGTTAATCACATGCTTGCTTTCAGTGTGGTAATTTTAATGCCTGACACTTAAAGGGTACATAAACTATATAAAATTGTTGGCTACCAAATGAAGGCAATTGTGCCATTCAATTAGAAAGCTCTTTTCGGAAACAGGGTTTTTTTAGTGCGTTTGCAGGTCTTTGTGAAATAAACAGTTGTGTAAGGCAACAGCTGTAGAAAATTAGTGTTACCTGTGATGAGATGGGGAGGCTTTTTTTGGCTGAAAAACCTGTTCACACACTCCTAAGGGAGAACAACATATGAATGAATCTTAATGAAGTATTTCTTCTGAGCTCTTAAGAATATCTCTCTATTTTTTTCTCATCACAAAGTACACCTTCACCAAGCTGTGCAATGCTGTCAGAAGTACCCTGACTAGTTCAAAAATTGGAGCAAAAGATCATGTCATTATGACACTTTGCCCTGATAATGTTGGAGCATATCTGCGTATGCAGGATTACTTAGCCCAGGGAGCTAAGTAGTCTTGCACTTGTCTATGGTAGTAGTAGCACTTCCAGGAGCCGAGCCAGAATCACTGCCCTGCAATGCCTAGAAATACCAACTCTTCTGGAGCTAGTGCCAAAGCTTACTATGCAGACTAGAGCTTACCATGCCCCTAGAGCCCAAAAGACGTTTTTTCCGGCTGTGGTGTCCCTGCTTTGACAGCTAGTGGAGGTTAGACGTGGTTCTCTTCATGGCTGTTCCTTGGTGCACAAATAATCGGAGGTCCTCCAATTGTGCAGTGTAAGAAGCAGAGGTACCATCTCAAGCTAGTTTTCCAAATGCGTTAACTCGTGTCCTGTAGCAATGTGCTTGTAATGGCCAAAGAGGTTCAGGCCTAAATCCAGCTTTCACAGATTTTTCATCTAATTATACACAGGATATTTATGTCTGCTAGCTCTGACTCTAGATCCTGGTAATGTGTTACTAGATTGTTGCTGTTCCTGAGGACTTTTTTCCCCTTTCATTCACTATTGGTTCATTCCACAGTTGACTTTCGGCAGAGGGAAGGAGTACTTGAAGCACATAATGGATGTGCACAAGGAGAAGGGCTATGGCTGTAGCATTTGTAATCGACGTTTTGCCTTGAAGGCAACTTACCACGCACACATGGTCATTCATCGGGAGAACCTGCCTGATCCTAATGTGCAGAAGTAAGATGACGTGTTGGAGTGATAAGAGGAGCTATTTTTTTGAAGTTACAGTGGCTTTGCCACCTGATGCTTTAGAGAATTGGGCTGTACTAAAATATCTGAAACTGTACAATGTGTGTTAAAATGTTTATTGAAAGCTTGAAATACATATCACAAATGATTCACTTCACACAGATGATTAGTCAACAGCTTCCCAGTCTGGCCTTTGTAAAGTATAAATCTATGATTTTGCTAAATATTTTCTTAAAACTATGATTTGAGCAATGCCAGACTGCTCCAAGCTTGCAGTGAACTTAGAGGTTTCTTAAGGCTCACTTTAAAAATGCGTTTATGTTTCAAGGAACTTTTTATAGTAATTAGTATTACCAAATGAAATAGTATTACCAAATGAAATAGTTACTGACAGAGATGCCTGAAAACCCTCTCTGTCTTAAGAAAAGAATGACAGGTTTTCGTCTCTTCGGTTTCAGATACATCCATCCATGTGAAATCTGTGGAAGAATTTTTAACAGTATAGGAAATCTGGAAAGACATAAGCTTATACATACAGGTAAAGATATTGTGTTTCTTTATTATTATCAATATTAAAAAGAAGTTTCTGTTGCCAGTGCCTGCCTTATTTTTTTCAGGAGGAAATAAGTTAGGGGTTTTGACTGTAAGTTACAGTAAGATAAGTGTTACATTTATGCTTTTAGGGTAGATGAGTTTTCTAAAGCAGATAGCATTAATGAAGATACTTGGTCTAGGCACACGATCCGGATTCCTAGTTTATATAATGCGGGATTCACCTGCTAAAAATCCTAATTCTGTATTCTGTTCTTCCCCAAATTCTTATCCATGCCACCTTCTCATCATTACACAGGCTGAAACTGCTATTGCAAAATCATTTTTAACAGCTCATTATTATTTCATGCTATTCAGTATTTTCCTACCTCAGGCTTTATCTTTTTTTTTTTCAGATGTCACACAAAAAGCCAGCTTTTCTGTCTCTCCAAAGTCTTCTAATTTAGTTTGGGATACAATATGCATGAAAGATGTGGTTGACAACACAGGTGGACTGTTGCCCTCTAATTCACCAGTTTAGTCAGTTTTTAGGAGATGCGCATTTTTCATTAACATTTTTTTTGTTTATGTTGTCTTTTAAATTTATTTTTAAGGTGTAAAAAGTCATGCTTGTGAGCAATGTGGCAAATCATTTGCTAGAAAAGACATGTTAAAAGAACATATGCGAGTCCATGATAATATCCGAGAATACTTGTGTGCAGAGTGTGGCAAAGGTATGTCTAATGCCTTGTTTTCCATTAATTGTGATACTGAATAGCAGGTGAATATCTGAATTAAAGCTACTTCCACTCCTGGAATATTGGGAAAGTTCTCGGAGTGCTGTAAGCCCTGCATTTTTTGAGATGTAGAAACTGTAATAATCAGGAGCCTTATGGTTACATAAACTACCCCTAATTTTATACAATCTTGTTTCACGGCCTGTAAGACAAAACTGATTTTAATAAAACTTGCTTTTGTCAGATTGAGGAGTGCTTGCCTGACTGAGTTACAATGCATTTGCAGAACGAAAGTGAATACAAGTTAATTTTTTCATTCTAGGCTGTCTTTAAACTTAAGAAATAGAGTAATTTTTCACTCTAAGAGCCATAAGAATCAAAATTGCATTGAGTTTGTGAATTGTTTGCATTATAACTTCAAAAAATCTAAACTGGTATTTTAGTGGAAGGCAGTATGTCTGACATCTCTAATGACGTTTTGTCTGTGCTTTTCCCTGTTGTTTTTCTTCTTCCTCAGTGGTTACCCAGATGTTTTCCAGAGCTTTTGCCTGGAATTAAAATAATAATGACAGTGTGCACTGCTACCTCAACTGTTGACAATATGCAATTGTGGACACGCAGCAGATACCATCTTAGAGCTCTTGGCTAACAACATGACCATCCTCATTTCTTCTCTGAAGGTGGGAGCAATGGACTAATTGTCATGCTGCACTTTTTGTCTCACAGGAATGAAGACAAAACACGCACTTCGTCACCACATGAAACTTCACAAAGGGATTAAAGAATATGAATGCAAGGAGTGTCACCGAAAATTTGCACAGAAAGTCAACATGCTGAAGCATTACAAAAGACACACGGGTGAGGTCTCTAAAGATGTACAGAAGTTGTACTGAATCAGTTAAATGCTTCCTGAGAGAACTCGTATCTAGAACACTCAGAGAGTATGAGGAACGCTAATTAAAAAATACGCATATTCTGCTTTTTGAAAAGTGAGGTTTTGTCCTCTCATCAGCCAAGACCACCTGTTACACAATTAAGATACATAGTTTGGTTGTTTTCATGTTTTGCTTTTTTGAGAGATGGGTTTAGTCTAGGGGTAGGTCTAGAGTGTTGGTTTTGTTTTAAGTTAGTCTTCAGGATCCCATTTCCCAAAAGAAAATTTTACCTCCCACATCAATTCCTCTTGGATTCCTTTTCTGCCAGATATAGTGGCATCACTTAGATAAATATAGTTAGTGAAGCTGGGCTGCTTCTTGTTTGGCTGTGATATATATATATATTTTTTTTTAGTAATATGAGACACAGAATTGTCCTAGATACCTTAGACTATTTTCACTCAGATGCTAAATCTGCTTTTCATGCAGGAATCAAAGATTTCATGTGTGAGCTCTGTGGCAAGACGTTTAGTGAGAGAAATACAATGGAGACTCATAAGTTGATTCATACAGGTAAATCCTCTAAAAAATAGTGTTCAAAGACAATAGCTTAATTTTCTTCCTAGGCTTGCTTTAGACTTGCCAGTCTTGGCACTAATGTTACGCATCAAGTTACCACCATAAAATTGTTCCTTTTGTTGAGATGCTGACAAGATGATACTCATCTTTGGGCGCTCTTGCTAACAGCATTTCCTTCTATCTGCCACCAGTAGGAAAACAGTGGACTTGTTCGGTTTGTGATAAGAAATATGTCACTGATTACATGCTACAGAAGCATATCCAGCTCACTCATGATAAGGTAGAAGCCCAGAGCTGTCAGCTCTGTGGGACAAAGGTTTCTACCAGAGCATCCATGAGTCGACATATGAGGCGTAAACATCCAGAGGTGAGTTAGCTTGGCAGGTAGATTGTGGGGAGGTTTGTTTGGTTGGTTTTTTTTAAAAAAATGTATAGACTTCAGTGACTTGAAAGGAATTACTTTTTCTTTTTTTCCTGTTCTTTTGGTGCAAATTTTAGGTAGTGTCTGTTAAGCATGCACTTAACTGAATCACCCCTTTTGTTATGTTATGTTTCAGTAGTAACCATATTTGATTGTTAGTCTCCCTAAAAATTAAGTTGTTCTGATTATTTTAAATCCCTTTTCTTTTTCTGCCTCAGGTTAAATGTTTATTTTTTTCATTTTTTGTCTTCATCCATTAGGGAATATAATTGATTCTTTTTCCCCATTTTGTTCTCTGTATTCAGAAGTGGTCTGAAAGAAGTGGTGACTAGAGAGGTGATGGTAGCATCTGGGATGATACAAAATTATTCTTAGCATTAAGGATGAATGCTGACTGCAGACTATCTGGATTAGAGGGATGTTTTGCCTGACCCCAGTGGGCCTTTTTCTGTGTTCTAAATTTCTGAATAGCTGTTGTGTTTCTCCTCAGTATTTCTTGTTTAGGTTGACTAAGGCTTGTCCATTCCCTTTGAGGCTTGCTTTTTTTACTACCAATTTATCATTAGTATTGCTTTGCCTTGAACTGTCTCTATTTTTTATCATCATGACTGGGAAGAAAATCAACAAAAAGTTTTGTTTATTGATTTTTGGATTAAAAATGCAGCTACATATCTGCAATCCAGAGGGCAATTTGTCTCTGTTCTTTGATCAGAAAATTATGGAGTAGGACACAGTTGACAGGTTTATAAATAGAAATGCTAAAATAATAGGGTTTTTTTCAAACACATTGTTTCTTTTGTGTAGAATTCGTCACTTCCCAGTGGCTGTGTTCTGTCTAGAATATGAAAATAAACATATTCTTCTATTGTTGTCTTCAAACTTTGCTGGTTTTCAGCAAGAAAGAAAAGGTGATATGCCATAAGGTTATTTTAAAAAAGCCATGGTTAAATCCCTTGTATTAAATGATATGTGTGAAATGTTAGATTACATCATTTTTGCTTTGTGACAGGATTTATTAGGGCAGTGCTGTATTGTTTGACTGTGGTATGCGCTGCTGCAGGTCACTGGCTGATACCTCTTTGTCCACAGATTCTTTCGGTAAGGATTGATGATTTAGAGCAGCTGCCAGAGACGACTACCATTGATGCCTCCTCAATTGGGATTGTTCAGGTAAATCTGCCACTGCAGAATTCTGGCGGCAACTAGGTTCCAAGCGTACCGGAGGGTGAGGTGGAGACACCACTTTTTTTAGAGAGTCAGCCCCAGCTTAATGTGTATAAGCAGATGGAAGCTGTTGATCTGTGTTGTTACATAACATGGGTCAGGAGCTTAAGGGTCAGGATTAAAGGGAGGGCAGGGACAGGTGACATTACAGTGGGGGTCTGCTACAGGCCACCCGACCAGGAAGACTGAGCGGATGAGGCCCTCCATAGACAGACAGGAGCAGCCTCACATTCACAAGCCGTGGTCCTCATGGGGGGCTTCAACCACCCCTGTATCTTTTGGAAGGATAGCACAGCAGGGCATAAGCAATCCAGGAGGTTCCTGGAATGCATCAATGATAACTTCCTTCCCCAAGTGACAGAGGAGCCAACGAGGAGTGATGCCATGCTGGACCTTGTTCTCACCAACAAGGAGGGGCTGCTGGTGCGGAATGTGAAGCTGAAGGGCAGCCTTGGCTGCAGTGACCATGAGGTGGAGGAGTTCAGCATCCCTGAGGCAGTGAGGAGGGTGCACAGTAAGCTCACTACCCTGGACTTCAGGGAAGCAGACTTTGGGCGCTTCAGGGATCTGGTTGGCAGAGTACCATGAGATAAAGCCCTGGAGGGAAGAAGGGCCCGAGAAAGCTGGCTAATATTGAAGGATCACCTTCTCCAGGCTCAGGAGTGATACAGCCCAACAAAGAGGAATTCAGGCAAAAACGACAGGAGGCCTGCATGGATGAACAAGGAGGTCATGGACAATCTCAAACAGAAGAAGGAAGCCTACAGAGCATGGAAGCCAGGACAGGTAGCCTGGGAGGAATACAGACAAATTGTCCAAGCAACCAGGGATCAGGTTAGGAAAGCTAAAGACCTGATAGAATCAAACCTGGCCAGGGACGTCAAGGGAAACAAGAAGAGCCTCTACAGGTGCGTCAATGGTAAAAGGAAGACTAGAAAAAACTTGGGCCCTCTCCATAAGGAAATGGGAGATCTGGTCACCCAGGATATGGAGAAGGCTTAGGTCCTCAGCAACTGTTTTTGCCTCAGTCTTAACCAGTAAGTACTCTAGCCACACCACCCAAGTCGCAGAAGGCAAAGGCAGGGACTGGGAGAATGAGGAACTCCCCACTGTAGGAGAAGACCAGGTTCGAGACCATCTGAGAAATCTGACGGTGCACAAGTCCATGGGACCTGATGAGATTCATCTGCAGGTCCTGGGGGAACTAGCGGATGAAGTTGATAAGCCACTATCCATCATATTTGAGAAGTCATGGCAGTCTGCTGAGGTTCCCGCTGACTGGAAAAGGGGAAACATATCCCCCATTTTTAAAAGGGGAAAAAATGGAAGAGCCAGGGTACTACAGGCTGGTCAGTCTCACCTCTGTGCCTGGCAAGATCATGGAGGTCCTCCTGGAAATTATGCTAAGGCACATGGAAAATATGGAGGTGACTGTTGACAGCCAACATGGCTTCACCGAGGGCAAATTGTGCCTGACAAATTTGGTCACCTTCTACATCAGCGTTAACAGTGTTGGTGAAAGAGCAACCCATGTCATCTACCTGGACTTGTGCAAAGTATTTGACGCTGTGCCACATGACATCCTTGTCTCTAAATTGGAGAGATATGGATTTGATGGATGGACCACTCGGTGGATAAGGAATTGGCTGAATGGTCATACTCAGAGAGTTGTGGTCAATGGCTTGATGTCCGAGTGGTGACCAGTAACAAGCTGACTTCCTCAGGGGTCGGTACTGGGACCGGTGATGTTTAACATCTTTGTTGGCGACATGGACAGTGGGATTGAGTGCACCCTCAGCAAGTTTGCTGACGACGCCAAGCTGTGTGGCACAGTTGACACACTGGAAGGGATGCCATCCAGAAGGACCTTGACAGGCTTGAGAGGTGGGCCAATGCAAACCTCATGAAGTTCAACCAGGCCAAGTGCAAGGTCCTGCACATGGGTCAGGACAATCCCAAGCACAAATACAGGCAGGGTGGAGAATGGCTTGAGAGCAGCCCTGAGGAGAAGGTGTTGGGGGTGTTGGTGGACGAGAAGCTCAACATGAACTGGCAATGTGCACTCGCAGCCCAGAAAGCCAACCACATCCTGGGCTGCATCAAAAGAAGCATGGCCAGCAGGTCAAGGGAGGTGATTCTCCCCCTCTACTCTGCTCTGGTGAGACCCCATCTGGAGTACTGCATCCAGCTCTGGAGCCCCCAACATAAGAAGGACATGGACCTGTTGGACCAAGTCCAGAGGAGGGCTACGAAGATGATGAGAGGCCTGGAGCACCTCTCCCATGAGGACAGGCTGAGAGAGTCGGGGTGGTTCAGCCTGGAGAAGAGAAAGCCCCGGGGAGACCTTTAGCAGCCTTTCAGTACCTGAAGGGGGCCTACAGGAAAGATGGGGAGGGACTCTTTTATCAGTGAGTGTAGCGATAGAATGAGGGGTAACGGTTTTAAACTGAAAGAGGAGAAATTTAGATTAGATATTAGGAAGAAATTCTTTACTGTGAGGGTGGTGAGACACTGGAACAGGTTGCCCAGAGAAGCTGTGGATTCCCCATCCCTGGAAGTGTTCAAGGCCAGGCTGGATGGGGCTCTGAGCAACCTGGTCTGGTGGGAGGTGTCCCTGCCAATGGCAGGGGGGTTGGAACTAGATGATCTTTAAGGTCCTTTCCAACCCAAACCATTCTGTTATTCTATGGGTGTTGGTAAAACGGAGGTAGTTACAGGGTGAGGTCTCATTCCCTGAAATCAGGTTTTTGCTAAAGTTTGTTTCTTCACTTGAGAATCGACAGTGAATCAACTTCAGGTGACAGTCTCTTACTTGGAACTTCACTAAGCAAAATGACTTGATGTTTTGTTTGGAAATGTGTTGCTCCAGCCGGAATTAGCCTTGGAACAGGGAGAATTACCAGAAGGGAAACAGCATATGAAAGCTCTTAAACGTGGCCAGAAACGAAAACAAAAGTCAGGTGAGGAGGAGGAAGCACAAGTGCCTGAGGACCCTGCCTTCAGTGAATACACAGAGAAGGAAGGTGAATTCACAGGGAATGTTGGAGATGAGACTAATTCAGCTGTACAGAGCATCCAGCAGGTGAGCTCCAGCAGCAGGGTGACGGGTAGCAGGCATTGCTTAGAGGGATAACAATTCTTTTTTTCCTAATAGCAAACACAAAAGAGCGATCAGACCATTTAAGGCTAATTTGATAAATTGTGGTAACACAAAGATGAATAAAGACTGTAAAAAAACAAGAGTTGGAGCAGTAAGCTCCTCATGTTTTGGTTTTGTTTTTTTTTTGTTTCCTTTGGTGTTACCATCTCCTTGTTTGCCCAATACCACTAACTGGCTGAAGCTGTGACTAAAAGTGTGAAAGTTAATTTGACTGCTTGTTTGCAGATGCCTCCCTCACATTACCTTCTTACTTCTCTATGTGGAAGTTGTTCTATTCCAAGCTTTCTGTGTTCCCTTCTGTCTTTGTACTACTACTCTTGCTGGCAGTAGCAACATGTGAGCCCATCAGCACTCAGGTGACCTTTCTTGATGCTTGGTATTTGGTAGTCAGCTACAAGATACAAGGTTGAGGTTACCTTTCTGTTTTTCCTCAGGTGGTGGTGACCCTTGGCGACCCAAATGTCACAGCCCCTTCCAGTTCTGTCGGGCTGACAAATATCACTGTTACCCCCATTACGACGGCAGCTGGAACCCAATTCACACATCTCCAGCCAGTGGCTGTGGGCCATCTGACTGCACCTGAACGGCAGTTACAGCTGGACAACTCAATTCTCACTGTGACGTTTGACACCGTCAGTGGTTCCGCCATGCTGCACAACCGCCAAAGTGACATTCAGATCCAGCCGCAGCCAGAGGCGGCCAATCCTCAGTCTGTGGCCCATTTTATAAACCTGACCACCTTGGTGAACTCCATTGCTCCTCTAGGGAACCAGATAACAGAACAGCATCCTCTGACGTGGAGGTCAGTGCCTCAGACTGATGTCTTGCAGCCCCAGGCACAGCCAACGCAGCAGCAGTCAGGACAGCAACAGGTTCAAACAGAGCAACAACAACAGATGTATAGCTACTAATTTATACTTTGAAAAGTTTTGAAATGGACAGTACTTAGAGACAAAAACACACAGACGTTTGGAAAATTTCTAATAGGATTGTTTGCTGGATACCAAACAGAGATAGAAGAATGCTTATACAATGAAATGTAAGTTAAATTTGGCATAGGACCCTGCAACACCCTAATCTTGAGAATTCTAACGCTGTCTCTAGACCTTGCACTGTCTTAAAAAAAAGAAAAAGGAAAAAATTCACCATAAATTTAGCACCCCCTTGCACTCTGTATTTCGTGCAGTAAGATTGAGATTTGACAGGAGCATCATAATATATCTTTAACCAAAGCAGGGAAATCCTAAATATTATGACACTGGTGATTTGCAAAACCCTTTCAGCCATACCATGTCACTTCTTTCCAGTCTGGAAATGACATATGAAGACCTTGTTCACAGTGAGGTGGAATGCAGTTGTGGTCAGCTGGTAAAGACTGAAATGTAAAGACACAAATGGGCAAAATAATAATTGTCTTGGTTTTTATCTTCTTTAGGTCTTGTATCTAACAACTTTGGTAAAGTAGGTGGAGGTTGGGGATTTGGGGTAGGGATGAGTGTGGTGTGGAAGAAAAATATACCAATTTCACTAAAGTATTTCCATTTTAGTCATGGGAAAAACCCTGTACCCATAACACAGTGTCAGTGCTACTTGAATCAGATAGCTGGTCTAGTGCTAAAGCAACTTTTATGGTCTTCTAGTCAAGTTTGAATCAAACCAGTTACGAACTGAAAAAAAGAATGTGATACAGTTTTATGTAATTTTTCAAAACTGCTCTTTCAATCTTGCTTTTAGCTAACAGGTCTGAAGAGCAATCAGCCCCCTTTGACCGAGTTCAGGATGTGAATTTTTTTCAGTTAGTCTTCTTTCATCGTGTAATAAACATTTGAGGAAGCATTCTTTTTATATATATATGCATATATATATATATAGCCTTTGTACTTTACTGTGTGTTCCTGGTGAGTATTTGTGTGAAATACACTGTTATCAATATAATTCATTAATTTTTTTCATCCCCATATTGCCTTTTCCCACAGAAATAATGTATGGGTTCTTTTCCTTCTGTTTCCAAAACTATTTCCAAAATTCATAGCCACATGCAAGACTGTGTGAAATGCAAGAAAAAAGAATGTCTGAAGCATATTCTGCCGCATGGAGGCAGTATGCCCTAGTGTATAATGGGCAAGGTTTGCATGACTGTTGGGGATCTAGAGTGGGGTTGGGTCAAACGCATCATTGCTGACACTACAGTTTCGTTCCATTCTCCATATGTTGATGTGCAGTTTTACTTTAGCATGTCCAGAAGATAGTATCTTTCCCACAGAGAAAAAGCAGCTGATATCAAAAAGGAATAAACTTAAAAA
>VYZM01013905.1:333862-365890 GCA_013398915.1 Dromas ardeola | reverse complement strand
AAAAAAAAAAAAAAAAAAGTGTCGCTGCCTGGAATCCTGAAAGGCAAATCTGTCCTTCTGGCTGTGGCTGAAGGAAAGGCCCTCTGGGGCAACAGACTGAGCCACAGAACTGTGCTAAAGATTTCTGCTGAGGATAAAGCAGCTGCTGTGTTTGACAGTGAAGATAGATTAATGGTTGTAAAAATCCTGTCTGTGCCTATCATATTTATGAAAATGTTCTATGTATTAGCGAAAATATGAGTAGGAATGACTTCAGCTTTGAAAATCTGTATTAACATGGACTACTTGACCCCTAAAGGATGCCTTATAATCTCTACAACAAATTCTTCCAAAGTGTAAGTGTCTGGATGTTAAAGTTAACCTCCAATGGTTTTCTTGGTGCTGTAGCAGTGTCCAGAGGCTCACTATGCGAGGCTCTGTGTAAAGCTTAGTTGCAACAGGACATGTATAGGAAAGGGGCTTCTGGTGACAGATTTTGTGTGTCAGAGGCTATCTCTAAATATCAACAAGCCTATAAATGTCTGCATGGGAGGGACCTGTATTTGATGGGAAAAGGACGCATTTCAAAAAGAGAAAATACCTTACTGGTGTGGGAAAGAGAATTTTTCGTTCCCTAGCCCCTTCTGTTTTCTTCAGATCCTTTTCACATGATACCATGAGATCCTGTAATTTTGTTAGCCTCCCAGTATCCTGAGAAGTACAGTTTTATGTTCCTTTATCACCTGGATTATTTCACCACTGCCAGTAAAGTTTCTTCTCAGCTGTCCTGTCCACAAATGCTTCCCCTTCACACCAAACCCACTGCTCAAGAGGAAGCTAGGTTTTATTTATGAAATATGTTGTTTATGTGCTTGAAAGTTGGGGTTTTTTTCCCCCCATGTTTGGTGCCTAATTGGTAAAGGCAATGATTGATTCTAGCAGTTTTAAAAAGGAATGATCACACTGTAAATGCTCGCATGTTGGTGGTCACATAGAAAATAAAGTCTCTCTTCGGTCTCTCAGTATCTCCAAAATCATAGAACAGCCCAGGCTGGAAGGGACCTCAAAAGATCATCTGGTCCAGCTTTTTTGGGGAAAGGGAACCCCGATGACATTATCTAGCACCCTGCCCTATTGCATGTATAAACCCTCCTGTGACAAGGACTCTACCATGTCCTTGGGGAGGTTGTTCTAGCAGATGATTGTTCTTACTGTAAAAATTATCTTAAGTAATATTCGGCTTCAGGAGGGAAAAATATAACCACTGGAAGGGCTGTGACTAGGCCAGGCAATAGAATGTTCTCTAAAGCTAATCTTCCCAGAGTGCTCCTTTCAAAAATTATCTTGATTTTCCCTGCAATCATTGCTATGGTACCTCATCATCTCTCAGTGTGACTTTGTTACTACTACTGTTATTAACATCCCTGTGAGAACACAACTGTATCTTGGGTGTGCTGCAGCATGAAACATTTCAAAACAAATCAGTTTTGTTTCAAACAAATTATTTTGTTTGGAGAAGTTGGAAATGGGCGCCTTTTCAGACAGAGCCTACCTTGGAGAACCGTTGACTGCCAGCTGCCCTCCCAACTAAGCCTTTTTCAGATTAATACCAAAGTTATACTGGTGCTGTTTCAAACTGCACAAAACTACGTAAGGGATGTGCAATCTAAATTTCCTTTGCCAATTTGTTACTAGCCTTTTCAGCTATGGGATGTGAAGGTTATTGTTTTCAGCCGTGCGTTGGAGATTTTGCGTAACAACTGTTCAGTAACAAACTGGAATTAACGTTGAGCCAAAGGAGTGATGTTGTGTAGCGTTCTGTGTATTGTCATTGTTTATTGCTAAGACTATTATTTAATTGAATGCTGTCTGTGGCACATGGGCTCTGAAGTAAAGGAGCATCAAGGTACAGAACCCTTTCTCTACCAGTGTTATTCTTTTCTGGTCCTTAATTAATGCATCAAATGTTTTTTTTCTTCAAATCACGTAGACTTGCTTCAAAAGCAAGAAGCTTAATCGTTATCTCCTAGAACTTTGTACATCCCACGATAGACAGAAACACGGGGTGGCATTCTAAAATATTTATTCTATAGCTTGTTATTGGGTAACAACAGAAAGCAGTGGAGATTGAGTCTTTCTTGGCTATGGTCTGTGGTGAGTTCTCTCAGGAAAACCTACTGTATCAAGTGCTATTACACTCTCTGAAATTAAACTTTTGAGATACGTCAGTAAAAAAAGTGAGTATTTTTGCAGAAACTTGCTAGTCAGTCTCCTGTGTAACCAGCTACATTTCTGTACCTTTTTATTGTTCCAGAAATTGTTTGAAGTTAACAGCCAGGTAACAGCTGAATTTATTTGTAGAACTGAATTTTCTGTCAGTTTGTCAGAGTGATTTACTAGTGTTCTGCACACATAGAGATGCCTCAATTTCTCATCTTGAAAGCTAGGAATGGCAAAAATACCATACATCCAAGTGACAACCGTATAAAAACTATAGGTACTACATGAAAATGGATAGGGTAAATAGCTTTGTTAGTATTGCTTTGTGAATTCTTGTTCGATAATGACCTCCGTGGTGCTATTTACAGTAATAATAATGTCCCTCCTAATTACTTTTGGCCTTACATTTATTATTGATATAGGCATACCTGTTGGAAAATCTTTAATCCTTTGTATTTTTGGCTTGCCCCTTCATGGTGGTTGTGTGTTGGCCTCTTCTGGTGTAAAGGAGAAGGAAACGTATCGGAGGAGGATACTGCTGATCCACACCAGGAGGCACAGCAAAGCTCTGCTGGTCCTTTTGGAGACAGAATGTGCAGCCAAGTGACTTGCGTCTGTGAGATTAGTCACCAAGGTCTGGTCTCGCATAAGATCTTTTTTGCCCTGTAGCACATCCACAGTGTCATGTTGGCAACAGGAGAAAGGAGAAAAAGTGTTTCCATCGTGTTTGTCATCACCTCGTCTTAGAGTGATTTCCTTCAGTACTGAGATGCTGCTATGGTGTTTGCACTGTATATGGCAAGAAGCCGTTAAATTTGCTTGATTAAAAATGTTGGAAGACTGTAAAAAGCCACAGGTACTTCACTGTACAGTGTAACCATGCTTGGAAAATATGTTTCTTGCCCTAAAATGCTTTGAGAAAGCTGTTTTGGGTTTATTTTCCCTCCTGGGTGCTGAAGTGCTGTTCTGCATGGGTACTGGTGCCAGGTCAGTTCAGACTGGGATTCGGCATTCCGAGCCCCTGCAGTGCAGATACCGATGGCTGTCACGCTGGATCACTTTTTTAGAGTCCAAGCTCACTTTGCTAAACATAAATTCCCACCAGCTGAGCTGGAAAGGGCAGAGAAGGTGAGGCCTGTCCAGGAGACTTCAGTCTCACCCCTGGAGTCGATTTCATCAACATTCATCATGTAATGCTGTTCTCTTTCTGCCTTATCCATGAGCTGTTTTGACCTGGTTAGTTGCTAACACTTTTGAAAAAGTTTGCTGGTTATTAGGTGCAATGGCTGTAGAGCAGCTGGTGTCAAAAGCAATGAAAAATACTGAGTATAGGGATTTATTTAATCTAAAGCAAAGGTTTTAATTTCTAATGTCTTTTTTGCTGTCAGTGGAGTGCTTTCCTGTATTTTTCTGTTTATTTATAGGTTCTGATTCTAAAAAGTTTTTAAGGTGTCCTGTAAGTGTAGCAAAATTTAAAAGGCTACAAAAAAAAGAAGCGTAGTAATGGCAGAATGGGGAGTTAAAATTAGGAGAAACTAATGATGCTAATTTTCTACAGATTTCCGCCCTTCTCCTGCCCACATGAGTCTGAGGTTCTTGCCATGACGCTTGCTCAAGGAAGGTGACGGCATGTGCTCTGGCTTGTTTGCCAGAACTGCATGTGTAGGGATTGATGCGCTGGGTGCTGTTAACGAGAGCCGATACCAGCTGAGTTCTGCCAGGCTTCCCCTCCAGCCAGGTGCTCCGTTCAGTGTCTCTTCCCGACACAGCTGGACGCTTTCAGAGAGCTCGCAGGAACGTGAGCGTCTCTGAGACTTGTACCTCTTACGTCTGGCGAATGTGAAGACACAGATTCAAAACTGGCGGGGGGGAAGAGGGACCTGAGAGGCAACGAAATACAGTGGAAGTACAGCTAAAAACTATGTGGGAGAACACATACTTAGCTTGCTCTACTGAACTGCGTGCAAAGTTGTGGTGGATGCAGTGCTGTTAATTAAATATTAGTGGTGATTACGTCCATATGCTTTTTTCTAGCAGAACCTTATAGCCTTATAAGCAGAACCAAATAACCTGTTATTTATACAGGGGTGAATGTTAGTGTGTGTGCAGTTTACCATAAATTAAATTCAAAGGTTTGAATTCACACGCTTGGTGTGTTATATGCAGCAACACGCAGAAACCAAAGGGTAAGATGCTGAAATGATAAGAGAATGAAGCATCACTTTTGGGAAGAGGGAAAGCAAGGTTGTGGGCAGCGTTTTCTCAAGAGTGACTGACCTTTCTCATGCACAGAACAGACTTGCTCTGGTCTGTACGTGATATCTGCGTGCAAGTCGGACACAGGAGTGTCATCGAGGGGATGACACTGAAATAAAGAGGGGTGTTTTACAATTAAAAAAAAAAATAAAATCCGCTCATTAACGGAAAGGGTGGGGAAGGTCTAACCCTAGTTCCTTGCTGAGCCAAGGAGATGGACATAAAAAAGAATGGCTCTCAATCTGTTACACGGGCTGTGTAGTGTGGGGGTGAAAAATTAATCAGCTGTATGTGTGAGCTCCTCTTCCCTTCTCTCCACACCCATGCCTGTGTTAAGACCCTAGTCTGAGCTTTCAAAGGAATAAAATACCTTTTTCTGACTGATGTACAGATGGCACTTGTGCCCAGGGGCCCTAGTTATCGTGTAGAATTCAGGATTGGTTTTCAAAGTAAATACAGGTACATAGGTTGGGGGTATTTGGGCAGGAGCAGGTTCTTTCGAGGGCTGTGTGTGTCTTAAAAAGTAAAGAATAGTTGCTTTATTGCCTTCCTGTGAAGTCCATGCTGACGCAAACAGAAAATTTTTGCTGAAGAGACAGTGGAATCAGTGACAAAGCACCATTTTTAAAGATGCAAAGGGGAAGAGCTTAGATTGCATAATCGAAGAGAAAAATGAGAAACTTTGTCCTGAAGGCAAATGCACCTACTTCTCATTCACTCTCCTCCCTTTTCCACTACTTTTTTTCCCATGAAATACATGCAAATCCCAACACGCACTAGGTTTTCCTCCAGGCATTATATACTTGTGTGGTTATTTAAGTAAGAAGAGGGTTGAATAGAGATATGAGGTGTTCCTGGCAGTAAGGTCTTGGAAAGAGTGCTCTATTTAGTCCTGTTTTAAAGTAATCCAGTCGCCTCTGAGAGCATTTCTAGTTACTAAGGGGGTAGCTGTCTCATTCTAATTACACAGCATGCACGTTTCGTTCTTCATTTACTTTGTCTTCTTGCAGCATAGCCAGTATTTCTGAGTCTACCGACTTTAAAAAAAAAGTCTAGAAATTAAGTGTAAGTGTTTTATCAAAATGAAGAGTGGTTTAAGAGGTAATTCAAGTAGAGCAAGTACTTGCTGTCATCAATTAATGCTTACAAGAAATCACAAATTCTGGTTGCACAGGACACTTACCAGAGTCTGGAAGCAGTAACAATGTGTGTGGTCTCCTAGGCTTGGCTACAAAGACTTCCAGCTCTCAATGGCATGCACTGCCAGCTAACACGCTCTTACCTCTAAAGATGCCTGCATTTGGTGTGAAGGATATTGAAAATGGTGGTGTTAAGTCTAAACTAACAGCACTATTAATGGAAGAACAAGAGGGCGGGTGGTGAGGGGTGGGATTGTTCAGCGGTAGCTACACCACCAGTCATAGGAAGATGTGTTTTAACCACCTGAAATGCCTTGCCAGCCCATTGCCTGCCTCCCTTCTCCTCTGGACATTTGCCTTCCACCAGCAGCTCCCCTATTCCTGCTCATGAGCCGGACGTTCTGCCTCCAGCACCAGAAATGGGGGCCTCCACCGCAGCCTGACGGCTCTCCCAGAGCTCCTGCGAGATGGTCACCACCGAGACCCTCTGAAACCGGGGGGCTCCGTGACCTGCGGGCCCTCGTCAGCCTGCACCACGAAGGAAGCGAAACGGATCGAGTCCCCGCCAAGGTGCGTCCCCACCACTGGCGCCTACACACCTGCGCCCGCAGTGGGCTGGGTGTGCGGCCCTGCCCGGCCCCGCGGCGGGCACCCCTCAGGTTTGGGAAACAACTCAACGGGGGAAAGCTTGCAAACGGGGAAATAATGGGGCACAGCGGGGGACAGATGGCCGCCGCGGCCGTTAACGGCCGGCGGGCCGCACACGCCCGCACTGACTCCAGCCGCAGGTAAAACCACGGGCTTTACCGCCGCGGGGCAACCCACGGCCCCACCCGCGGAAGGGAAGCGCGGTGACAAGGCGGCTGAGAGGGGCGGAAGGCCTGGCTCGGCCACCGCTCTGCCGTTCGCTGGGAGGAGGAGGAAAAAGACAGCCCCATCCCGAGCGCCTCTCGCTATGAGGGGAAAGCCCGACCCGCTCCCCCCCGACCCCGCCTTGGGTACGGCGTCTGCGCATGCGCACCCCGCGGCTGGCGCAGGTGCGCGGCCGTACCTGGGCGTCCTTCCGCCCCGGCGTCGGTTAGTGCCGTTGGTCAGGCGCGCGGGGGCCAACCGTCGGCCCGGGGGGGCGGCTCTCCCGCCCCACACCTGGCAGCTAAGGGCGGCTGAGGTGGAGTGTAGAGACGACAGGGGGTCTTTAGGCCGCTGAGGTGGGGCACAGAGATGGCGGGAGGGGGCTATAGGCAGCTGAGGGGGGGGGTAGAGGCAACAGGGGTCTGTAGGCGGCTGAGGTGGGGTGTAGAGATGGCGGGGGGGAGAAGGGGAGGCGCTGAGGGTCCGTGTCGTTAGGGACGGGAGAACCTCAAGGTGGCTCCCCGAGTTTTCCCTCTGGTTGTCGTTGCCTCAGGTCCCATCTGCTTGTTCAGATATTGTGGATACCGGCATTGGTGAATTAGAATAATTATAACTTGAAATATTTTGTTCCAGTAGTATTAATACTGTGCCTGAAATAACTTTAATAAAGTACTCGACAATGGATTATTTAATGTGCAGCGTAAATGGTAGTCTTCTTACCTTTTCGGTCTGTCTTTAGGGATGCCGCACTTCCTGCTTCAGGCCGGTAAGATGGGGCATTGGTGAAATAAAAGGGTTGGTTGTAGCAGTTTGGATTAAACTGTTACAATGTAAGAAGACTCCCACTTGCAATATAAGATGACCAGATCTCTCAGAAGCTTTCTGGTAATTACCTTCCTGGTAGGGGAATGCTTCCAGATTGGTATTTTTAGTAGCTGGAAGTACAAAGACACTGCCAGTTACTTTGATACTGTCTGCTTAACACCATTGAGTTGGCATACTGATTCCTGCACGTTTTTCGACTTGCACACTATTTTATTTTTTTTAACCCAGTCTTATGCCAGTGCCTGACTTTTTTAATCAATAGAATCAGTAAGAGCATCAGGGAAGACACAGTCAGACTTTTATACTGATGCTTTAGGCTATTGGACAGAGTTTGTCTTCTGGATCTGTATGTGTTGATGAGAAAATGAAGAACCTCCTCCCAGCTGCTTGTTACCATCCTCCTTCCAAAGTCTGCTGCTGACAGATCCATCAGCTGATCTGCTCGGAGGCTATTTAAACTCTTAAAAACTTATCCAGATTGCTGGGAATCATGCAAGTTAGGGAGTGGTCCTCTGAGGAGCTGAACTGGCAGATCTTTGAAGCTAGTAATGCAGGGAAGAGTACGGGCTGGAAAACCACTGAGAACAGGCCAGTAGTTTTTAATGAAGTTTGCTATTGTTGTATCTGTTTAGAGTCATGAAAAAACAGTGGAACTATTTCTCCTTGGTTCTCCTTGTCTCCTGTTGCTTCCTTTATACTGAGACAAACATACATCCAGTTGAGCAGAAAACTGATTTAGCCATCTTTCTAGTGTTCGCTCCAAGAATGAGGTTGCAGTTGGATCAGTTTTCTCATCAGTTTAGTGGCTGGCTGTGCCAATTCCAGAGCTGGATCTTGAGAAGAACAGGAAGGGGCAGCCTTGTTCAGCAGGAGCCCGTGCTGATGTCAGGCTAAAGGGACTGAGGAATTGCGCTCTTGGTAATGGTTACTTTGGCTTTCTATGTGGAAAGAGGTTTTACAGTACTGCTGTGGAGTTGAATTACAATAAAGGCATCCTCAGCAGATGTTTGGGATGGTGATCATAGGACTCTTACTGGACAGTTGGAATGAAAATGGTACAACTTGTGGTTTCTGGCAAGGTGTAAATTTTTGCAAAATATGGCCTTCTTGAAGTAATGTATCCAGTAATTAAAAAAAAAAAAAAGAAAAAAAAACAGTCAACAAAAAATGTTCATGTCATCTAGGAGCCTGTAATCTTAACTGCTATTTTTACAAGAAAAATGTACGGAAATGTAGTATGATAACTAAAACTTCTTTGTACTTCTAAAACTTTCAGGCAATGGCCCCTGGAAGCAAATTTAAGAATGCTGAATTGATATTACCATGTGAATGGAAAGAATGCTGCTTTGTAGGGAAATGCATGGAGGAATTTTGTAATCATATTGCAGAACACTTGGAAGAGTACCTACAGCACCCCCTGGAAACAGAAGGTCATTTATGTCTCTCATGTCACACAGATTACATTGCAGTTTGGAATACTATTCCTAGCCTAGAAAATGACATTGCTTCAGTTCACCTGCATCTTAGCTTATCTAAGACCCAGCTGCACGAAGCCCTTAGACAAGGGCTTGTACTTGCTTTTTGCTTCATAACTGATTGTCCTGGATTTGTGCCTGTATTAATAGCTATTACTAATATGGAAAGAGACTGGAGAGGTGATGTCATGAGAACTTCTGCTGAGGATTTATTTTTTCTAAGATTAGGGTCTCTGCAGGTGCAGTTTTCTAAAACAGATTTTTGCAAATTGTTTTTGAATGGCAGAGTTCTTCCCTTTTAGGAAACTGTCCTGCTGCTTAAGAATTGTAGGTTTAAAGTAGCACTTGTATGAATCTTTATAGAAAAATGGAAACTTTTATTGTTTGTACGGTATTTGCCTTATTTGGATACATACACTGGTGTTATTTTGTGATGGGTATTGTATTTTACCTCTTTTTAATAGTATTAAATTTGCTTAAAAGGATAACAAAAAAAATCTGATTCTGCAGAAAATTATAGGCAGTCTGTGTGGAGGTAATAGCAATAATATACTAGACTTTTTAATATAGCTATTTTGGCTCTAGTGTATCCTGCTCTTTATTCTTAACACTATAATCAAGTGTAATTACAGGTGTAGACATTTTAATTAAAGGTGAATGAGTTTTAATTAAAGGTGAAAAAAGTAGAATTGGACCAACATTAACAATGTCTCTGTGACCTAAGCTGAAGAGTGTCATAGTATATACCTAAGAAAATATTTATTTTTACAAAATTTTCCTATTGAATCTATTAAGTGCCCTTCTGCAAAAAGTTGTGTTTTAAGGTACAAAGCACTCTAGTATTGCTGCAGTTGTGAGACAGTGGAAAATCCGTTTGCCACTGAGATTTGGAAGTTTTATCTAGTGTATTATCAGTAGATAGCAATTACCAGCTTCTTTGCTAAGGTTACCTACAGACTGTGAAGTTATTACAAATCGAAGTACCATTGGCATTCTCGCTGTTGGGGCACACAGATGCAGATTTCATGCATCTTTCTTGTGTTTGCTTCTTTCTTTTGTTTAGAGCGGTGCCGGTGTTGTTGGAGAAGTTGTGAATTTGAGGCGAGACATCCCGGAGAGCTGATAACACATGTCAATTTTCACAGTTACCACACCAAACTGAAATTCATAGGCTCGCAGTTACGGGCATTGCACCATGATTTGCCAGCGTGTTTGCAGAACAGCCGTAGCTGGCATCAGTTACCAAAGACTTCGGAGGAGTTTGTTTGCCATTGGGAGAATTGTGATGTAAGTGAAATATGTTGTGATATTGCTATTTTTTTTCCTTTTCTAACTTTATCTTTGCATTAGTTGGATTTGGCTCGCTATTGGGAATTTTTGCTCAATTTTACCTCTGAACAATATTTCCCCCTATCTTTGTAAGTAATACATGATGATTATTATGGTAGCATTCACAAAAACATAATCAATGTATTTGCATAACATCTGCGACCTCGAATTCAAATTTTATTTCTCTTTGTGGTGACTAAAATGATCTTTTGACAAAGATGCAACTTCTCTTGCATTTTAAGAGCATACATGCAAAACTTTAATATACCCTATTTAATGATAACTTAATAAACTTGCTAGTTTGTGGAGAGGTCCAGAGTGTTCATTGTTTGTCTGACGAAAGGCAACAGAGTATCTGATGCTTCCTTGGTTGGTTGGTTGGAAATGTTTGGTTTTTACTGGGACAGAAATCAGGCATTTTCAACAGGCTGTTCATATAAGTCTGGTGTTCAAATGTGGCCACGATTGGTTTCAACACAAATGGTTTGTATCTTGACCACATTTTGGTGTCCTGTATTAAATAAAATCATTATCCATTCTGTTTTGACTGGGCTATTTCTGTATCAAGTAAACCAAAACAGTTAACAGTTGCTATCTTTTTTTTTGACAATGTTAACATAAATAGTCCTGCCTATATAATTTTTTTTCCTGCTTCTTGGAGGTGTTCATTCCTGATCAAAAGTGGCTTCATATTGATATGACATTATAGGGAAGCACTTTCTCTGTCACTGTTGGCCTCTGGGTCTCAGCTGTTGTTTATGGCTCATCAGCATTACCTTTACATCCACAAGTGTGATGCCTTGCAGATGACATTTTCTTACCATCTCCTTTTGTATAACTGTTGAGCAGATAGTTTTTAGAGAAAGAAGTACTGCAGGAAAACTGTCTAACTGGTCTACATTAATTTTTTCATGTTGTATGTTTTTTGTTTCATTTGAGTTAAGTGATATAACTGAAAACAAAATATCTGTGAAGAAGAAACAACTGAAATGAGTTGTACTGTGGAAACTGGAAAAACTGTAAAACTAAATAGTTTTGCAAACCTCATATGCACAATTCTGATGTAAGTTTAGTAGTGCTGAACTACAAATCAAACAGAAAACTTTAATGTTTTTCAAAGGTCTTTGGTCCTTTTTCCCTTGCGTGTCTCTAGGCCTTTCAATGATTCATGGGTTATCAGCCTGAAATCCTATTTCTCTATTATCTGAGACTCTTTCATATCAAAGTTGTGAGAAAATTAATTTATGACATAAACTACGCTTTTTGCGGTTATAAACAAACACTAATGAGGATGACAATATTTCCATGCAGGGGAATGTCAGACTGGTAGTGCTTTACATAGGTATTGTATCCCTCACATGCATCCCATTGTTGAATTAGAGTCAGTGTGATGTTTGAGTAAATATACTGCAGTGATGGAGTGAAATTACTTTTGTCTGCTGATGGTGGTTATAGTCTGTGCTTTGCTTTGCTAACCGTCTCCTTACTAAGTCTAAAGTTATTTCCAGTTTCCTCTTAACATTTCAGCTTACAGATTGTTTGTGCCATAGCACATATAAAAGGTAGGTGCCTCCTCATCTCTATGTTATTACTGGGCAGAATGTCTAGAAGTATCTGTTTGGCTCTTTAGGATCTGAATTTAGAATGTCTATACTCACGTAATGCTTTGATACCTCTCTTTTCATTAAAATAACGAGTGACATAAAAATCTGAGAGTGAAGTTCATAGAGAGTGGTAATTCTGTTGTTAAGTCACCCTGTGAGAATCTCTGTAAACAAAGGCTTTTATTTACTAGTGGATTACACATGGAAGTACCCCATTCTCTTATTTTTAAAGCTATAAGCTTAAACATATAATACAGAGCATTATTTATTTTTTGCATAGTTTGATTGCAAACTATTATTACAAACAAATCTTATTGCCATTATGTCTCATAGCTTATAGGAATTCTGTTTCTTACAGTAGTTATTTTTGTTATTAAAGCTTTTTTATACATACCAATCAGTTTTTGCTTGAATACTGCCATGATTGGCCTATCTGTTTTAAAAATGAAGAGGTTCAGAAAAAACTTTAAAGCCCTCAGAATTTGATCTTGCTGCATCTCTTAGTAAGCACAGTCTTTCGAAAAACATGCTTAAAAAAAAAGCCAGAAGAAAAATCTTCCCGTTAATTGATTTCATGTTCCATTTTTCATTTATGTAAGTGGGCAGTTTTGACTAATGGAATCCTTTAGTCCATAGCATTTTGCTAAATCTTTTTATACATGTTTTTTCAAGTTCAAACTATGTTGTGAATTTTATTAATTAAAAGAATGTTTCCCAACTTAGTAGGCAGGCTAGGCTAGGCTAGACCCAGGAGGTGGGGTAGGGCACACTGCAAAAGAGGAGAACTTTGAGGGCAGGGAAAACTGCTTACCTTTCCCACCCTCCTGCAAGTATGTTCCCACAGTTATGAATATAATTCTCTTTGAAAATCATCCGTACAGCTTCCCCCGACACTTGTGGTGCCTCCTACTGTGTCAGATTCTGTTTCCCCAAAGGTAAAGCTTCTGACTCAGGCAACAGCCCCAAAAACTTCTCTCCTATTTACATATGAAGAAATATGCAAGAAAGTTCCGGCAAAGCACTTAAAGAGATGGTACCATCAAATTAAAATGGGTTTAACTCCCATATGGTTACTCTGATTAAGATGCGAAGAGTTTTTCGATCACTGTCTAGCTCAATGCTTTTAGTTGATTTACCTTAATATGCCTATATGTTTTCATATACACAAGCCCTTGGATTTCTCAGATCATGTTTCAAGCTCTTCAGAGGAAATAAGGGCTTGTCTCCCTGAGGGAGCTATTGTGAAACACATTGGAGTATGAATTTAAAATGCAGCAGTTTGCCTGCATTAACTCCTCATGTGAATGCTCTGTTCTGCACACAGAATGCCTAGCAGTTTAGTTTAATCCACTCTACTAAGATTAGTATGATTAAAACCAGATAATACTAAATAAATAGGGTTTTTTCATTTATATTTTTTCTTTATAACAAAACCAAACCAAAACAACAAAAAACCCACCAAAACCCAACACTGTTTAAATGTGAATCAACTGTACATTATCAGCAGTGGCAATACCAGCCTAAGGAGTTTCACTTGTTTCCCATTTCCTCTCCCCGGTGTTTTGATTTGGTTGAAAGCCAGATCAATTCCTTGTCCCAATTCAATGCGTAGCCTTACAAAATTGTGCCAGCACAGCAGAGAGGTTAAGGAGTTAAATTATTGGGAACTGGGAGGAATGCTTTGAATTGGGACTGATGACAGTATGCAATTGAATGACACCCTGTGTTGCTTGAAGAAGATGCAATGTGCAGTCTACTTTCACTCTGTAGTTGTGGATTTTTGTGGAGTGAGGCAGAGGCTAATTAAGGTTTAGTCCCCCTTGTCACATAAGTACTGACTCATGCAGTGCTGTGTCCATAACACCTAATTCAGTTTAATCATTGTGCAGCCTTCCCATTTCTGTTGGAATTATCTGCACTGCCCTCATAGCCTTCTTGTGAGTAGGAGCAGGTAGAAGTGAAGGGAAGGGAGAAAGTAAAAATATAGCAAAGATATAAATCAACAGAAATACATTAACAGACACATCCCTGCCCCAAAGAATGGGTAGCATTTGCTCAACTAGCCTAGACAGACTTTTCAACTACCAGATGGTAGGTGAAAATTCAGGACCTGGTTTGTGTGGTGGATACTGCAGAATGTTCTACATTTTTGCAGTTGATGTAATTGTCTCTGTGTTGGGGTGAGTTAATTAAATGTTACTGCAATATTTACTGGTGTCTGTTTGATTTCTAAAAACACTTAATTCTATGTTCCTGTCAGTTGATTTCCTGCCAAAACTATCTTGTCTTCTCCATGCTTCTATTTTGTTTTTAGGTTACCTTCAATAACCCAGTGTGGTTTTATCAACATGTTGCTCTTCATGCCTATGCTACTGAGGAAGAAACTGTTACACATCAGAAGAAAGCTGTTAACTGTCACTGGAAAGGTAGTTCACATTAAAAAAAAAAAAATCTATTTCACAAAGTATTTCACTGCAGTGTTTCTTATAAAATTCACTTAGTGCTACCTATTGCATAGGAACTTGTTAGAGATCTTCAGATATATTTTCATCTATCCTAGATAGTTGCAGAAATATTTCTATTTTATAGGCACCATGATTTACATAGAATAGTTCCTATCATCTATGTGGTTGAACACCCTCAACTCCCAGTTAGTCTAACTTGAGAATTGCCAGTACTGAACAGGGTTGGGTTTCCTCATAATTCTGCCTGTGGTTGATAGTTCATATACCATTCAGACTTTTCACTCAGGATCAGGGTTGGTCTCCCCCACAATAATCTTTCATGGTGAGCTTAGTCTTTGCTTTCCCTCATCTGTTCTCATCAAATCAAGGGAAACACACCTATTGCCGTCCTAGTTTTTCTCACCTCTGTGGTGAGAAAGAGCATTTTTAATACATTCTCTACGTTGCTAGCTACCTCTTGTGTTAAAATTGTTGTCATGGCTTCAAAGCTGATGTTCTGCCCTTGGCTCTATTGTAGAAGCCACATTCCATTGACAGTCTTTCATAGCAGATGCCTTGATTGTTTGAGTAAGGGCTAAACTATGGACTGCCATTTGATGTGCATGCCATTCAGCTTCAGATCTACAAAGTGTATGAGCACAACCCCTCCAGAAGAAAAGACTTTGTGCTGAAGAGTAGTGAGGCAACCTGTGGGACTCTGGCCCTGGAACAGATCATTCTGTGCTTGCTTTAAACCAATCAATTTGGTTATGTCTTGTAAAATATGTCAACAAAGTCCAGGTTTGATTGGAATCCTCTTGGTGACACACCACCCCTCCATCCCCCTATATATGCGTCTTTTCAATTGATGGGTTAAAGTTACTTTTTGGGTTAGCTATTTACTGCAATGATGACAAAATCCCATCAGTGATGTAAGGTGACATAATTTTGTTCATTTTCCCTTGAGATTAGCTGACAGATGCACTATTTTTTGGCTGGGGAACTCACTCCAGTGACCTGATAATGTAGAATCTGTAGTCCTTAGAGGAACAAAAATCACGCATCAGTGTTTTCATAGCTTTAGGAAACACAGCCCATTAGGACAGGTGAAAGTACTCCTCTGACTGCAAAGCCTAAATAAGAGAATGGGGAAAAGGGAAATGCGGAAGAAAAGGAATATGGTATGTCTTCAAATACGTTTAAGAAATGCCCTGCTGTTATGAACAATGAAATCATCTGTTCTCCATGTTTGTGCTAGAAAGGATGAGAAGTAATGAGCTTCAGTTGTAACAAGAGAGGTGCAAGTTATAAGTTAGGAAAGCCATTTTAATAGGGCATTTTAAAATACTGTAGTAGTTGCCTGTTGAAATTGTGGAGGTTTTCTATAACTGGGCTACTGAGAAGACTTCTTTTGAGACCAAGGTATAAGTGATCCTGCCTTGGAACAAAAGAATGGGTCCTGGTTTTTACAGGGTCTGTTGTAGTCTGTGATCTTGACATTCAGAGTGGTGCTGTACACTTGAAAGCGACATGCAGAATCACAATGTCCAGGCAATGAAAGACAACTTTTCATTCACACCCCCAAACTTAACAAGCAAGCACAGGCCAGAAAGGTCTTATCTCTGTGAGAAAGTAGTTGTCCTGGCACTGGGACAACAGATACAATGTCATCAGTCTTTCCCAGGGACCTTCAGTATAGTAGCTGGGGGTCTGAGTTGGTTTGAATTTGTGTGTGAGGGTACAGCAACAGTGGGCTGCTCTGCAAGGGAAGGCAAACTGGGAGTTACGGGTGACAGTCAGGCAGGGACCTCACTGACATGGTGCAGTCTCACAGAACCTGAGCAAGAACAACAAAGCAGGTCTGGTGATTATAGCCAGATCAGCTGCAGCTCAATGATCACCAGCCAAGTCCACTGTGACAAGACAGGTCTGAGGTCAAGCCAGGAAGTTCAGCTAGCAAGTCAGAGGCAGGGCCAGTGAGGTGCAAGGCACTGCGCAGCATACCTACCTACGGGGTGGGAAACTGCAGCTCCCAAGCCAGGGAGCACAGGGTGTGTGAGTGGAGGCCCCAGATGAGGCTTCTCACTGCTCTTTCTCACAACTTCGCTGTTTTCACAGAAGTGTGATGGAAGCTTGAACAGCATCACCATATTAGAGCAGACCTCAAACACAGGCAACTAATCTCTCATATGTGTGGGGTGGACCTGGCTGCAGTGGAGGGTTACAGAGAAAGATGGCTTACAGGCTGGTCAGGGCAACCAGAGGCTGTTGGTATACTCAGGGCCCTGGCAGAGTTCACAAAGGATGTAAGAGAGAGATTCGATCTGATGTCCCATATATCACATCTTCAGTCTGCAGTTAAAGAGTGACAGAAATCTTCATGTTGCACTAGAAGAATAATCAGTCTTCCAGCTTCTGACCTAGACATGGGAGACTGTCCTTTTTCTGTGGCCCCTCCTGATCAGAAGTATCCTGTACACAACAGAGGTGAAAGAGACACTGATCTGGTATGCTCATTGTAGGCAAGGTGAGGTTTTAGGCTTTCCTTTGTCTTCTAATAAGGAGTCTAGAGTTTTGTCCCATTACAAAGCATGTTAATCTGGAGCTCAAAACTCCTTTCCAAGAAGTTGCCTATACTCTACCCATTGGAGTGGATATGGGTTGCTATCAAGACTATTACATTCTTGTTCTACTTGAGAGAATGTCCTAATGGATAGTAGAAGTGGAACTCATGATGCACCAACCTGGTTAAAAGAACTAGGCAAATCTTTTTTTTAAATGAATTGTATGTATTAATTTCTGAGACCTAAAGGTATCCAACCTGTCATTGAGTTTGATTCACTTGATTGCTCTTATCATGTGTCACCCACAAAAGAATTTTTTATCTTTCGCCACCTCTAGCTCTTGAATTTGAAATTAGTCCTCTTGATTCTTAAGAGTCTTTGATTAGGTCCAGGCTATTATTTCACCTTTCTAAAAAGGTAGCTTTCTGCATAGCTGTTATCTTTGTTAGGTAGATAAGAGAGACTTGTGGCTGCTTCTCCTTATGTGAGAGGATAGGCTATTCCTTCACATCTGACTGAAGTTTTCTCCTGAAAGTAGTTCTTTAGCTCCATTTACAGCAACACATTAACCGACTAGGGATTTTCCCCTTATTTGTTACATGTCAGTAGCCAGAGCTTTCTACTTGTCCAGCTAAAACTTGCACCGTGTCCACAGTACCAGGCTGTTCCTGAACTCAAGAGATGGATGTAGCTGTTTATACGAAAAGATTGTTTGATGGATAGCTGATTGCTTGCGGTTAACCACTTTGTGAATGTGTATGTAACGGCAGAAAATGTGATGATTCAGAAAAAAAAAGAAAAACAGAGGTCAGTAAGAGGAGTTCCTGGAGATGTATGGTTGACATATATTCACTACCCCATCGTGTTCTCCTGGTTCTCCAGAGACCATGAAGATTGCTGGAGTTCTGTGATTGGGGGAGGGGGGGCAGGCAACAGAAATAGTAATGGATGTTACCTTTATTCTACTGTATAAGCTTACATGCGGCATTAAAAACTTTGACACATGAGGGTGGAAAGTATAGCAGCATGCTCTCTGCTGATTCAAAACTGAAATTTTCTTAAGAGGAACACATGACTAGCATGTCTTAAAGAATTCTGATTGCCAATGAATAATTTGGCTTTGGCATGGATATCTGCGGGGTTAAATGTCACTTGATGTTTGTAATAGTGCCAGCCTGACTTTATTTTTTTCCTAGAAGAAGCTTTTTTTTGTGTTTCTAAAAATACGACAATAACACATAGGTATGTAATAGCCTTTTCTGTTTCTACATAAGAAAGGCTACAGTATTCATGTGCAGCTTTTTTTCCTGTTTGTTTTAGATTGTTTAGGTGTATTTAAAGGAAAGCATAAGCTATGGGATCATTTAAGAACACACACACAAGAAAGAGTTGTAGCATGTCCTACTTGTGGAGGAATGTTCTCCAATAACACTAAGTTTTTTGATCATGCAAAAAGACAAGTTTCAGAAGATAGTAAGTGGATATGCTCTTATTTCTAAATCTAAGAGATTTTCATTTAAGGTGCTTTGTGATATGTGCATGTGTAATTTCATAAATATTTCTGGTTTTCATATAAGTCAATTGCAGGAAAGCAGGGTTTACTCCAGGAAGGCAGTTGTTTTCATAAGGCATGGAAGTTCTCTTGACTTTGCATGTTTGATCAATTAGGGTAATGAAAGTGAGCAACAGAACACCCTTAGATCTATGTGTTTCAGCAGAAAAGCTATTCACTTGGCAGCTGTGGCATAGCACTGCCTCTCATCCCTTGGTGCCCATGGCACAGTGTGCCATGCCACTGACACTGGGAAACTGCCCATGAATGGGAAAGACTTTTGGTTATTGAAGGGAGAATCTCCACAAGAGCCAGGCTTGGATTACAAAAATCTCTGCAAGTAATCCCAATGAGCATTTAACTACTTTCAGGTCAAAAGGCAATTTTTTTTTCTTCAGCTTTGCTTTTCCAGTAAGTATTTTCTTCACCAGAACACTCCCTGCCTCAGCCAACCATGTATTAGTTGGCATGCGTTCCTGCATGCTAAAGAGGAAAGGAGAAGTGGTTGGGTTTTTTTCTGTTTTTAAGTGCTTGGAATATATTTAGGAATTGTGGATGTTTTGGTGATGGAAAGTAGGTGCATTCTAGGTAATTGACAGAAGAGCTCAAATGTCAAACTGTTAGTGTTTTTAACAGATTGTGATTCTGTTTAGGATAAAATTAAGTTACTGATAAACAATCCTTTTCATTAACCTAAACTAAATTTTCTTCTGAAGAGTATTGGCAATGAAAACCAGTATTGAAACTGTCTCAATGCTGTGTTAGTTTATTCATGAAACTGGCAGCTGTAGGTTATTTATTAATAAATCTTTCATAAGTTATTTGTATTGCCACTAAATAATTTCTATTTAAATTCAGAACAAATATTTGTTTGCCAGACCTGTCAGAAACATTTTGCCAATGAAAGGCTGCTACGAGATCACATGAGGGGACATGGTAAGTCAGAGCTTTTTAAAATAAAACGTACTTTTCTCAAGGTTACCTTGTACAGAACAGGTTTGATAAACTACAGAGTTATTATGAGTATAGTTATATCAGCTAAGAAAATTGATATACAGAACTAGGGCAACTGTGTTACAAATGCTGGAAAGTAGGAATTTCACTGCCAGGCCCTCTGAAGCATGGAAATTCCCGCTTCATGCCTTCTGATCAAAAAGTTTAAGGGGCTTTTCTGTTTTGCTGTAGCTCCCATGCAGATGCTTATTCTTCACTTGCATCTCTGTTTACTCGCTTTCTTGACTAGGGGCATGGTTAAAGCCAAAGCTTGGGTTGCAACTCAGCTCACCTTGCAGTGCATAATCAGCCTCGCTCAAATGGTGTAGCTCTTCGTTGACCTAACCACAATCTCCCTGAGGTCCCCAAATTATTCCCACAAGTTATACTACAACAGCTATGACTTGCTGGGAAAGAATCCTGTAGCATCTAAGCACAAGGAAACATGTGATATTGCTGTTGGACATACAGGAAATGCAGAAGCCGACAGGCGGGTGGGTCTTTGCTTTGGGAATAGGAATATTTGAACTATGTAGCACCAGTCATTTAGGTTGTATAAACATACAAGAAGCTTTGTGCAGACTTGCTCAGTCAGGGTAGATTCTATTTTCTAGTTGCATTCTTAAGAAAATATGATTTTTCACTGTCTGCAAGTCAACACGTTGATACTTAACAACTATGTATTTGATTTGGTGCTTACTGTAAGCTACCAGGACTGACCATGTTCGTATTTAAATGGTTTCACAGTTGACATGCATCTGACTAAAATATCTTAATTTTTATATTTTATAATAGAAAATAGAGTATTAATTTTGTTTTGTTTACTAGATTAGTTTTATTCCTTTCTCTGAAGGTGATTTTGGATAGAAATTGGAAATAAATACAAATGAAGATTTTGTTTTGTTTTTATTAGCTAATGAAGCTGTTTAAACATGCTGTTGTTTTTTTCTTTATTTATTTATTTAATTAATTGTTTAAATTGAAGCATAACATACGTTAAGATAGATCTGATATATTAAATAAAGCACAAAGCTAGCTCACCTGTTTGTTTCCGGTAACTCTGGCTGCACTTAAACCTTTGTGAATTGTACAATGTGCCTGGCTGTCCTTGTCCCCTGATAATTCAGACTGTGTTCTGCTTGCACAGTCAGGGAAAATCACAAGGTGACTGGACCTAGGAACAAGGATGATGTGACCCAGTGTCCTGTCCCAGTAAGCCACAGCGAACAAGGTGCAATGTGAACTTGGCTGAGGGAGCTGGGGGGCATTCCTGGGTCCAACTGTTTAGGCACAACCTAAATCCCTTCAGATAATAGAGCCAGTTACGTCCCTGGTTCATGATTCAGCTTTCTTTAGAAACTCTGGCAGCATACATGTCTGCATGTTAGTGCAGACTGCCAGTTCAGACATGACATTTTCAGATTCTTACCCCAGCATATTTCATAATAGCTTGCTGGTATAGATAAATATTGAAATTTTCTTTTAAAGAGCTTGCCTACGTATAAGAAATTATTCTGAAATAAGCTGTGATGTGAATGCAAATGCTGTACACACTCTGAAATCACTCCGTACATGGACACATTTACATGCCAAACAACTGTGTAAACTGTTCGATTCTCTCATTTCAAGTGACTGATGGTCTTCACTGATGCAGTTTTGTAGATTAAGTTATTCCAGACTAGTTTTCCACATGAAGTGATTTATTTTAAGGAGGAAAAAAAAGACAAACTATAAGGAAAAGTGCCTATGCAGGGAGTGATTGTGGAATAGTTACAGAGCATTATATTTACTTCCTTTTTTGAGAAAATGTGAGCGCTTCAACTGCATGGATTTCTTTGGAGACCTGTAAAGCACTGGGCTGATTAAAAGATAATGTATTGTTTCAAAGTCTTGAATATAACAGATTCTGACTAAATCCAAACTTCTTTATTGAGAGTCTTCCTACTGCATTCATCAGGTTGCTGATTCATATGCAGCAAAGCAAGCATTTGTTCTGCTTAAGATGTTGCAGTCCCGCCTGCCAGTCTGCCAGAGGTTCTCCCCAGTTCCACAGTCGGCAGAGCAAACCTGTGCCTCAGCCATGGGAGTTCATAATCTGGCAGCTTAGCAAGCACCTAGCATTATTATGCCTTAAACAAATATATCTGAATGTGAAATGGGGAGGCAGAGGACAGACACATATTCCTTCTGCCACCTTTTTAAGAGTGGTAATACCTTAAACAGCAAAAGTAGATTTGCCAGTGCTTGTCTGTCAGAAGGCCTCCAGACAACATCCACCTTTTAGAAATCCTCCCAAAGTGCCAAGGGCAAGACAATAATCATCTCTTTTGTTAGAGCCTAGAGAGTGAAACGTGATTCTCTACACCTTTTTCCCTTACCATCTATTTTTTTAAAGTAACTTGAAACATTGTAAGACTGACCATTATTTCACTACTCTCTTTATTGTATCTGCATTCCATTTTTGTATTTTTTTCCTCTGTATATTTTATTCCCAAATGTATTATAATCTGTTAATTTTAATATGAAATTTAATACATTTTTTTGGTCATATGTCATAGCAGACAATCTCCTGGTGAAGCTGTGATACAGAACTGAAATTATCTTTCTTTCTACTATCTATTCTAGTTAATCATGTTACATGTGCCCTTTGTGATATGGTGTGCACAAGTGTCTCCTCACTGAAAGCACACATCAGGTTCCGACACTGTAACGAACGTCCTTTCCATTGCCACCTCTGTGACGGAAGGTAAGAAAATTTGAGGCTCATAGCTATGTGAGCAGAACCGTAGAACCAAGTTAGTGTTTTACATAGGAGTTTGTAAAGAAAGAAAAGTTTTCAACCACAAAAATAATCAACGGTTCAATGCAAAAATCTAATAGATTTGTCTGCTGTTCATCTGCCTTCAGCTGCTGAGACGTTGTAGTTCATGAACGTCTGATGCAAGCAGGAGTGATACATTAAAAGGTGGATTTTCTTGGCAAGACTATGTGTGCTACAAAATGGTCATCACAACAAGTTGAGATGTGTAGCAGTACTGCCTTAAACTCCGGGTTTTGCCATTCTAAATGATTGCTGGCTGTTTGCTGGGAGAGTCACGGTCTTCTCCTTTGAGTGATTTTTCTGCCACAGGTTTACTATACCTTCTGCTGTCTTGCACTGTCATTATTCTATGGTGGTTTTTTTTCTGCTTTCACCATATGATGCCGCACAGCAGTGAAATAATAAATTTAAAAAAAAAAAATGGCATTGTGATGTGATAGATCAAGTTGCATATACAAGCATTGTCAAATTATGTTTAACTTTACCAGAGAAGATGAGAAGTCTAGCCTTTGTATGCTGGAAGTGGGATAAAGTGAACAAATATTTAAGTACTTTTGTGTTCGCACTCTGGGTGGACAGAGGAAAGAATCTGAATTTCTACACCAGAGAGGATGAAATGACTGTTTAATAATGGACAAGAATTTTCTTTATGTGAACAGAAAGAGGGGGTGATGCTTTGCAACATGGTTGTGGAAAAATTACCTATATTTGGGCATGGTGTGGATGTGTGGGAAGAAAGAGGGAATGGAAGATGAAATCCAGAGCACATCAAAGAGGTGTCTATACTATCCCCTTCTCACAAGTGGAAAAAATGAGGTAGAGAAGCGATTTACACATATTCCGCTTTCACTTGTCATTGTCAGAGCCAAAAATTACTACCTCCCAGTCCTAAACATTAACCACAAGACAACTCCTCTGTACTATTATATCTGTTATTTGTTTTACCTTGTTTTCAGTTTTAAGAACACGTATGATCTGCATAAACATGTTGAAACACACAATGATTCAGATGCCTACAGCTGTGATGTTGAAGGATGTGGTTTTACTTCACGGACTTTACAAACTTTGAGGCAGCATTACAAGAGAGTACATGTGGTAAGTATATTAAATAGCAGAATAAAATATATTGCTATAAATGAGACTACAGTTTCAAATTTAGCT
This sequence comes from Dromas ardeola, assembly GCA_013398915.1. Lineage (NCBI taxonomy): Eukaryota > Metazoa > Chordata > Aves > Charadriiformes > Dromadidae > Dromas > Dromas ardeola. The sequence continues at coordinate 342,676 of VYZM01013905.1, read as the reverse complement.
GCATTTAGTTTTTTGTGAATTAATGAAATGTTTCATTTTTGCATCAAATCAAGTATTTATTTGCACACATTTCTAGGACTCTTGCAAGTATTATGCAAATACCTGACTCATCCTTACCTATAGATTTTGTGTGGCCAACCCCCTTCCCCCTTTAAAAAAAAAAAAAAAAAGAAAGAACATGCCAATCCTAATTTCAACAGCAAAATATTTCAGGGATTAAAATCCAATGTTACCTTTCTCCTCATGTTGGTACTCCATCCTGAGAACTAATACGTTACCTGAAAACAGAGAAATTATAAAGTGTGTAAAGTTTACATCACTTTCAATTGAGTGAGTCTGGCTACATTAAAATACAGTTTTGGCTGCTATAGCTTATGCACGCTTGTTGCCTGTTTCTTCAGCTTTCTGAGTTAGGATCACTGCTACGTTTTAAAATGAATATGTTTTAGTGGAAGCTACGTGTCACACCGCTATTGGAGATATCTGCAGTACTGATGGCCAATGCAGAGAATTTCCATGTTCACTGGGGTTTCTTTAATCAGACAAATTCTGAAAACCACAAATTTTAAACATTTTAGGAAGTTAACTTCAAAAAAGTTTTCAGATAGTTTGTGTGGTTTTCTCTTTTTCAACAAAGTATTATTTTTTCTCATATATATGTGCAAGCCTTCAATGACTCAAACAGTCTTTCTTTCCAAGAGTAACAGCATTCTGAAATATAAATGCCACATCTGTCAGAGATGTTTCTGCTGGAGTTATACATTGACCCTACATCTTCGAAAAGCTCATAAACTCAGGAGTTATTCTCGATTCAGGTATGTTACCACTTGATTCTTGTCCAGATCATAAAGTATTTCTTTTAAAATGTTTTGTTTAAGAGATCCAGATATTTAATTAAATGCTATCTTAAGTTTGGTTCAGTTTTAAACATTCAGAGTGTGAAACAATTTACTACTTAGGTTTCACTATCACATTGGAAAATCTAGTGCAAAAATGGTGAAACCAAGGGAAAAAAAGGTCTTTTTTCTTTTATAGCTTTTTCCACTTCGAAATTGTTGTAACCTAGATTGTTGAAAGAAATTTTTTGAGCCTGCAAGTTGTATCCAACAAAGAGAGTACATAAATACATCAACAGTTTCTGTAGTATAAACAAGCCATACTCTCCATTTTGGGACAAGAAAATCCAGCAAATAAAATATAATTATGAATAGGTGTCTCTTACCTTCTGTTACGTGATGTGTATTTGGTAAAAGCTACTTATTGGAACACTCTTGCAGGTGTTCCTTCACGTAAAATGTCTTTTGTTTTGAGTGCCACCTAATAAATAACAATCTAATTCATCTTTTAATTGCTGACATTCTCAGTTTTGGCAATCTAATTAGATGTTATTCTTATTTTCTGCTATAAATGCTATGTTTGTAACTTGTATTTTCAGTATTTTCAATTTTACTCCCTTAGATATAAAGAAGATGGTGAGGGTCATATGAGTTTGAATTTAGCAGTATATAATGCTGTCGTGGGTCTAGGTCAGGCTCATAATAACAAGATGGTAACAAGTAAGTCTTCACCAAGTCAAAATAGTTTTGGAAGAGGAGGAGGGGCCTCTTGCGAAAGAGACACTTCAGCAGCAGAAGTACTTTTCACACAGCTTCAGCCGTGGTCACAAGCTACTGGAGAAAATATTCTGATAGAAACAGGCGCTTCTGTGCCAGAGCCTGTGTATTCTGAACTTCAAACTGCTGTGCAGCCGTTTGAAAACTGTTGTGCTTCCTCTAAAGTCGATGAAACAACACCAATGAGTGTGAAGGAAAAGCTATTAGAAATGGAACTGGGCTTGGGAATTCAGATAGCTTTCTAGAAAAACTGTGAAAAGTATACTCTTCAGAAGAGGTTTGTTTTTTTTTAAAACAAAATACGCTTTAAAGTCTTGACTTCTATCTTTGTCAAATCTTGTATATAATCCTGTATCTTCTCAGCTTTTGTGTTAAATTATTCCAATGTTCTTAGAGAATACATGCAAGATACACACAATGTTATGCACATATAATACTTCCACTTATAGCCTTTTGGCTATAAATATGAACTTGTATTCATATAGCATATATGTGTGTGTGTGTGTATTTATTTATTTATTAAAAAAAATATAGCCCGTGTGGAAAGTGTTCAGCTGATGCATGAGACAAACAGTCTGAATTGGTAGGTAAAACATCCCATTTTTTATTAGCCCACTATGTTATTTATTAGAAACCAGGTAACAGCTTGTAAGATATATTAAAAAAAAAAACTTACAATTTTGGCAGGCTTTTTAGCTTTACTTAGTGACTTTAAAATTATTTCAAGAGTCATTAGAGAGAATTTGTTATTATAATGGTGTTTTAAGCTACAATGTATTGTTAAATGAATACATTTAAATAAAAAAGAAACTTATGTCTAAATAAAACAGTTAAAGGTGTTCATAGGGCTGACTTTAGGATTTATATACCATTTGGTATAATGGAAATTTTATAGTTATTTGTTGGGTGCTGCAGGTACAATGACGAGAAAGTAAATGAATGATATTGGCAGCATAGCTAACTGTGCCTCACTGTATTTTCATAAATAATTCCACATAGCCATAGTTATTCTGACCTGCTAGGAAGAGTGTTTGGCAAAGGCATTTATTTCATTCTTGTATAAAGGGCACAGACAAAAAGACAGGTATCTTTCATCACAGTAAAAATGAATTACAGTGTTTGAAACGTGTTTTTTTTTTTAAAACAAGAACTGAATGAACCCTCCAACTAAAATATATAAGATTTATACAGAGGAGAAGGCAGTATTCATTCAGCTAGAAGACTAACTTACTCTGGGTTAGCTACTACTGGCCAGCGTCCCTTGAGGACCCAGAGGCATTCCCTGAGAAGGCCTTGCTGTGCCACTTGGAAAGCAACTTTCAGCGCGTAGGCAGGGCAGTGTTGTGTCACCCCGCTTACTGACTGTTTGTTCCTTTACGTAGACAAACCGACACTGCGAGCCCAGGACAAGCAATCAACCCGCACACGGGTGAGCCCCCCGCCAACCAGAATGGAGTATCAGACAGACTGGGAATAAATAGTTCGAACAAAAATAGGCTGTCTGAAATTGAAGTGAGCTTGACATCAAGCCCTGAGGATTCTGGGGCACTTCTGTGTGGGAGGATTTACACTGTGCATCTTCTGTAGAAAACTGTCTCCCCCGGACTGGGCCCTCATCACCTAACAGCCGACCGCTGTTGCAGGTGAGAACCACGAGGCCATGCCAGGTCAGCGTGCGGGGGTAGGGGAAGGCAGGACTCCTTCCCTCTCATCCCCACGGCTGGAAGAACGGTGCTCCGCACAGGGCCCTCAGGAAGGCTGGTAGGAGCGGGTGAGGAGGTGGTATCAGCGTAGGATCTGTTACACTCCTACATGAGCTGTTCCTTCTCCTTCCTACATTTGCTGTCACAAAGAGGGCGGGGAGAGCGAGCCAACGGAAGGCTCCGTGCTATTGTGTTATGAATGAGAGCGGGGCTTGCTGCAGGGAGCCCTAAGTGATGCCTCCGACTCTCCACCTGTGCTCAGAGAGCAGTGCTCATGGCTCCTTCCGCCTAACAACCTAGACCAGGTTGTCTACAATGTTTAGCAATCTCAGCCAGAGAGAGAAAAGGCATTTAAGACCCCTGTCACAAATATAGGCAGATTGAAAGTGACGGCTGTAAAAATCTCCTTCCGTAGCTGTCCGCCTTGTTACTGCCTTGAAAGTTCCTGCTTTGCAGGCAGCTGAGATCTTTGTGCTCAGGTTTTAGTATTATTAAATACGCCGGGGCTGTAATTTGTGGCAATTCAGCTGCTGTTTCAAGAGCAGTTGAGCCATCTGTGCAGTGGGGGCAGGCCAGACAGCTGTGGGTGGCAGCCTGATTTTAATCTGCTTTTGTGCATGAATCAGAGACCCAGCATTTTTTAATACTTTACAATACAGGTAAAACTGACTCACGTTTCTCTGGGCAATGAATAGGTACCACTATAGCCTCTGGGATTTCCCCTGCTAAATATCAAAGGCCTGCAACAAACAACAGAGGTGTTAATGCTTCCCAAAGAAAGAGTCCTTTATAATGGAAAGTATTAGTCAACCAGAATACAGAGGAGTCTTTTCCAGATCTTTTAGAATAGTTGACCAGAAGCCTCTAATCCAATATCCAACAATTTACTCCTTTGGGCAGCTCCCCATGCCTGCCTGACTGGGGGAGGTGCTGCCTTCATGCAAGCTGCACTGCAGGTCCCAAGGTTAATTTACACAAAGACTTCACATGACAGGTTTAAACGTGGCATTCTAGATTTGTACTTGAGCTGTGGAACCGCGCTTGCAGGGCAAGGCTATGACCTGCAAGTTCTAAATTGCCACAACTTCGTGGGAGCCTATTAAATACATTTTGGAAGACAAAATCAACTGTGGGGGCAGACACAAGGGCATGATAATTTATTAGTGGAGACCTATTTTTGAAAATCATATTTTAAAATAATTTCCCTCAGTTACGCTGCTTAATGACACTCTTGAGTTTTACTCTGCTATTGCTTAGGTACCTGTTCCACTTTATTATTCTTCACAGTGTTTGCATTCACACAAGGGCTTTACAAAGCTAAAAAAAGCCACATCCATTTTCTGGTCAGAAATCTAGTTTAGAATTTACATTCATACATCAGTTTGGATACAGAGGCTTTGTCAACACCCGTGTCTTTACTGGGCAATAGTAGTTAGCGACAATGGATTTCAAAGTTGTTTTTTTCAGAATTTTTTTCAAATTTTTTGTTAAGAATTAAATGTTATATTAGCACTCCAAGATGCTGGTTTGCACGTACAAAGCAAAATAAAATATCCATTGGAAGGAAAACGCTTTGGTAAAAAGAGGCTATTTTCTGATTTGGATACCAAATTATACATCTTTCATGCCAGTTATTTGCACTAAAGTAACGGTATGTAAGACTGTTCGGGTTTGAAAACTAGTTTTTGTTTGTTTCTTCTTAATTTTCAACGTGACGCTGAAGCCGCTCTCTCCCCAGCAAGGGCGGCCGAGTGCCCTCCCCCGGCAGCGCCTACAGAGGGTGCCCGCGGACCGAACCCCCCGCCTCATCGGGCCACATCGTGCGACAGCGCGGGCATGTGCCAGGCGAATAGCTTGGTTGAACGCCTGCCCTTTATTCAGCGCCTCCTAGAAGAAAGAAGCCCCAGGAGAAAAAGACGACATTATCTGTTGGGATGTGCGGGACCCAGCTTGGCAGACAACTCCTTCCCGTGCACACCGGGTATGAGGTGGACGTGAGTCATGGACGCGACTTGTTCTCATGGAGCCGGATCATCAGATAAGGCAAACTGGCGCAGGTCCACCGGAGTCTGTAGAACCAGCATGATGCCTAAGTGCGGCTCTGGCACGGGACCTTGGTGGATTTCGGTGGGACCGGACTAGCCCTTGCTTTTGTGGAGGCAGGAGGAGACAGCTTGCTGGGCTGACAAAGAAACCCTTTGATAATGACCTCGGAGATGGTGCCCCGGAGCACAGCTAACAGCAGGAAAAAATGTACCGAAAAAATGACAGTGTCTGCCAGGAAGCAGAGCAAGACGGAGCTTGAGGAACTCATGCAGAACACCTTTTTTGTTCTCAGGGGTTTGAGAACAAAAAATTTAAAACTAGGCATTCTTCTCCTAAATACCACAGAAACAACCTTGTTAGTCATTCACTGCTTACACAAATGTCATTAATCTTTTTTTTTTTTTAATTTGTATTTTTTCCACTTTGTACAGGCTTTCTACCATCATAAACAGAGCTGATAATGAGACATAAGTAAAATTTGGGTTCTTTAATACTTCTCACGTTCCTGAAAGCAGGGCTTTTTATTATTCTTACAGAGGAAGAATGTTAGCGAATGTTAGTAGTTTCTAAGAAAGCAGTTGTGAAAATGCACAGTATTTGTCTATTGGGGGAAAAAAAAATCTCAAAACTGGATCATTAAGCAGCACTATTATGTTGCATGGGCTTTAAAGTTTAGCATCTGGGAGAGGTGTGGTTGCCCTGATCTGGCTTTTGGCATATAATTCCATGAAGTAAGATGTGTTAAATGCAATCTGCAAAGCTACCTAAAGCCCCAAAACAGTAATTTTCTTACTAGATCACATCAAATACAGAGTACGTTCTGTTACTGTCTCTACAGTGAGGAGCTTGTGTGATGTCCAGCAAATTACGATGTGCCTCAGTTTTCTGCCTCTAAAGAAGAATTCTCAGCCTTACGAGGAAGCCACAAGATTTTTATTAACTTTTGTTCTGGTTTGTTCAGCTATTATAGTCCCCAGCACTAAAAACACGCTGATGAAGAGCCAGGCATAGTTGCCAGCCTGCCTTTTAATTCATGGCTTACTTTTGTACGTTCAAATCAATTTCTAAAGGAACTGCCTCTTGGGGTGCTGAGCAGGCAGAGCTGCCATTAAGCTCTGAACTAGTGAAAATTCACACCCATGCCGGACTCCGGGCGCTAGGAGCAGCCCAGCTGCAGTGTGTAGTTGACTTCAGAAGGATTACCTACCCCGTACTTTTCCTTTTACTTTTCTTCAGTGGAAAAATTGGTTTAAGAATTCCCACCCTCTTCCTACCGCACGCTTCCACCTCCATACCACACTTCGCAGTTGTTTGCGAGGGTGTGCTTGAAATGAGATCAGCAAGGAACTCCGGCATCTGCGAGGATGTGTAACGATGCCCCTTTCATCACCTTCTTCGGAGGTAGTTTCCTTCCAGCACACTCGCCTCCCTTTCTGGTGACATGAAGGAGCAGCTGGTTAAGTCAGGCCAGCTTTCCGATCTGTCTGAGAACCGACCAAGGGAGGTTTTTTTAAGTGAGATCATTGAGCTGATTCAGTTACTATTCAACCACGTGAATGCGAGTACAACCGCATGAACACTAGCAGCGACACAAAAGAGGGGCCGGCAGCCTCCTTCAGACACAAGGTAGTTTTAGATCGGCTTAAGCCACCTGCAGTATTGCACCCTCTGTGTATGAAAGCCTAGACATAGCTTATATGTTTGCAGAGGGAGCGAATAGACGGGTTTTTGTTTTATCTTTTGGAGAGCTGCGTATTAGTGCTCTTTTGTATCAGCTTTAAAGCTATTACCTTGTTGCCGTCTGCTGTCTGTTCACAGAACATAGAAGCGAAACATTTTAGCTCTAACACAGGGGACAGAGGTGCCCTGTGACCCGTTGAATCATCAGGTTGGCTGACACGCCAAGCAACCCTTTGGAAGGATTTAATTCTAAAAAGAAAAGGCCAAAGCACTGTATTAAATCCTGTTCTCTGAAAGGACTGAGAAAAACTGCAAGGCAGTGAAACAGAGTAAGAGAGTTTCTTTGTGATGCCCCTGGTAACGTACATGCACAGGAGAGGAGGAGTTAGACAAGACTTGCCGCAAAAAGATATAGTAGGATGGTTTCACATGATTTGTTCTAATATACCTAGTATTGACTCTTGTTTGTCAGCCTGGCTAGCTATTAGCATATTTTCTTTCTTTCTTTTTAGGCAGACACCTGACTGCTCTGGAACTCCCTTGCCACCTTCTTTTTCTGCCTCTTGAAGATAAGCTCTTCTGGTGCCCTTTTCCGGCCTTCCTACACTTCAACATCTACCCGCGCAGAAGCTGGGCAGTCAATTCTACAAGCACCTTAAATGTGAATTTTATTTAGGTCTAGCCCTTTTGAAAGCACTTAAATAATGGAAATTCTCTTAGATGAGCTCTTTCCATGTTTTGTCCTGAGCTCTCACTCTGTTGCTGGTGTTTGTTGAATTAATTCTCAACTCACAGTGCAAGTAGAAGGCGTACAATCCACTTCTTGCTTAAACTCAACTGCCAATTTAGTGCAAGTTGGGTTTTGTCTAATTCATTCAGTTTTACAACTTTTGCCATCTTCCTAATAAAACAGGAGTTTGAATAATGGCAATGTATCATCAGTGGAATAAAATACCTGTTGTGCTGTTTGGAACTAAGTCGTGCACACCTCCAGAAGATAAAGCGTCCAAGGCTTTGGTTCTCCAAATCCTTTCAACTGCAGCAGAGCTCCTTGAGAGCATGGCAGTCTCTCCAGGCTGATCCGGTCACAGCTGAAGTCCCAAATCAAAGCAAGGACCAAGTTAGGATGATAGCCAGGAGAAGGAGGTCAGATAGAGGTGCCTTGTTGGGTCACACAGGTGGCCTAAGGGCTTGTCTTTAGACACAGCTATTTCTTATTCCTGACTTATTTAAACAGAGATGTTCTCATTCAGAATAAGCGACTGTTTCGTTTCATCCGGAGTAAATTAAGCAGGAATAAAGCCCTGAGAACAGACTTAATGTCCCATGTCTTTTGAAAGTAATTAAATGTCTCTATGGATTCTTTTTAAATGGCGCTTTGCAAAGACAAGACTGACTACTGCTATTATCCCAGCTGTAAAACACATTGTCCTCAATCTCTTGCCTAACCCGCCGGATTAAATGATCGTACACTAACTGCCTAGAACAATCAACCTGAGTCTGACATTCAGTGTAACAAACACGAGCCTTATGAACCTTTAGACGTGCGATAGCTGTGAGGGCCCTGATGCCCATCGGAGTAGCCTCTTCGCTGCCGGGTTGCACACGCGAGGCTGCGGGCTCCCTCCTCCCAGCTGCGGCTTGTGACCTCTCCTCGGTCGCGGAGTTAAACCTCTTCATCCTGCGGGACCTGCGAATTAGACCCACAAAAGGGTTCAGGCACTGAAATCCGCCGCCGGGATCATCAAAGCTTCGAAGCCCGGGGGCGACTT
>VYZM01013905.1:313676-327048 GCA_013398915.1 Dromas ardeola | reverse complement strand
CCAGTGCGTATGTCCCTCTTAAACCATTTTTCAGCCGAATCTTGCCTCTGAAATAGGTCTGCTGCTTATTGCTGGGCTAGACTCGCCCCCAGCGTGAAATGTTAACTGCATCGGATTATTGCAGGCTGCTGCAGCTGGTGAGGAGCAGGCAGCAGACGCGTTCCCAGCCTTGTCTGGGCGAACATCAACTCCGCACTTCCCACAGTCGGCGAAGCAGAGGGGCAGGGGATGGGGCCACGGGAGTGTCCTGATGGTCAGGAATCTAAAGGCTCAATGACGGCTCCCGAAATCGCTCCCACGTGGGAGCGCTGAGGGTCCCTTGCAGGCCGTGTTTCAGCGTGGGTGGTGTATGGTGTCCCCTGGGTCGTTTGGGCATCAGTGAGGGGGACACGCAGGAAAGGGGGACTTCACTGTGCTAAGGTTGGACTTGGTGTTTCTCTTTTTAGAAACAGAGAATGCTTCTAGCTGGTCTTGGATTTTAAAAACAATAAAAAGTTTGATTGAGCTGAGAGCTCTGCCATAGCAGCGGCTTCCCTGGTGGTAACTGGCATCACTTCTTAGTGGCACTGGGCATGAACTGTGACTGGGTCAGGATCGGTCCCCAGGTGTTCTCCAGCTCTTGGGGACTGGCAGAAGGGACAGGCTACAGAGCTTCCTGTCTTGCCAGGCTATGAGCATCTTTCTTCTCATCAGTTGTTGCAGCTGCTGTGAATGTGCTTGCTGAGCTTTATATTTAAACCCTGATGTCTTCCAGGACAGCCGGTCATCTCAAAATGCCTGGGTGGGTAGGAGTGTCAAATCAATGGCTGTTGTGTTTGTTTTTTTTTTTTTAAAGTAGGTCTCGCTGTTTACCAGGGGTCTGTGTTAAAACTTTGTCCTGTTACTTTGGGTATTGTTCTCCATTAAATAGTGTACACACCTTGGGTACATTACAAGGTCGGGTAATAAGAGAGGTTCTGTTCAGGAAATATTACCTATCTGACCTCCCTGTGTCCTCTTTTGTGAACCGGTGGGTGGCAGCAATGGTGATGCATCAGTACCCCTGGCCCAAAGCTGCTCTGGGTACTGCCCATCATCACTAATAATGTAGCTTTTGACGGAATGAAGTTTTTTTTCACCCGTCAGGTGTGGCTTCTCTGTGGGGGCACAGTCGGCCAGGGGAGAGGACCCTTGTTTCCTCTTGCGAACGCGACTCCCGGCAGGTTGGCCGTGTGCGAGGAGCAGAAGGAGGGCATGGCAATTAAGGGTCTTGACCTGGGAGGCTGCAGCGTGGCCTGAGTAACGCTTCGTGCTCTGTGGGGTCAGGCTGGAGTGACCCGTAAACAACCCAGGGGTGCTCATTACACGTGCCGGCGCTGCGACTGTTACATCACCAAAAATGGTGTGCCAGGATTTTCGGCATCTGCTGGAGCCGAGCGAGCACGGTATTGGAGTTGCCAAGCCTGGGTTTTTGAGGACGAGGAGGCTTTTGCTGGGTTCCCCCAGCTGCAGCGGGCAGCTTGCTCCCCTGAATGGTGGCTCCCGGGAATTCCTCTCCCAAGTCCTGGGTCTGCGCGCCGGCAGCCTGCGCCGGGCAGGGCGGCTGAAGCAATGCCGTCCCTGCTCACTCCTGATTAACGCAGCCTTATGACTCACAAAAAGTTAATGACTTTAGCCCAAGGAGTTACAGCGGTGGTAAATCTGGGCACCGCATGTATCGTCCTCGTTCTCAACAGCACAGCGTAAACATCAAAGCGGGGGGACGGGCTTTACGCTGGGGATATTTGCGCCGTCGAGGTGTGCAACTCGTCTGTGGCTCAGCAGCTGTGAGCTGCCTGCCATTAGAAGCATAAAACAAAGTTAGCAACTGTGGAAATACACCTGGAGTGCGGGCTGATGAGATGTAGCGTGGTCATGAAAGCGATGATCATGAAGTGTGGTGTTCAGTTTCATAAGAAACGTTTTGTGCACATTTTGGGGGGGACGAAACAGCTACTCCATCCTTCACCAATTGTTCTCTTCTACCCAGGGAGCGCATGGAGTTACTGGAAGAAGCCAGGAAGATGGAAATGGCAAAGTTTCGCTACATCCTTCCTGTTTACGGCATCTGTAAAGAGCCTGTTGGCTTGGTCATGGAATACATGGAAACGGGGTCTCTCGAAAAACTCCTGGCTTCTGAACCTCTGCCCTGGGAATTGCGCTTCCGAATCATCCACGAGACAGCTGTGGGGATGAACTTCCTGCACTGCATGTCCCCTCCACTGCTCCACCTGGACCTCAAGCCTGCAAACATCCTGCTTGATGCCCACTACCATGTCAAGGTACACACTGGGCACTCTGTACCAGGGACCCACTTTTGGATATTCCTGCATGGCTCCTGCCAAACTCAGAAGCCTCAGAGAAACCAGCAGCATTCCTTTTGAATTAGAAAAATGCCCAGCAACCCAATCACTCCAATCCCCAAACTTGCCTACCTGATTTACGCATCATTTTGTTACAACCTCTAGTGAGATTGAGTTAGGACGCTTGTGGGAGAACTCCCCTGAAGTCTTAGGAGGGTGCTAGTGTAGTGGACTCTGGTTTTGAGACCTAACGGGCCCTGCTATAAATTTCCTCGCAGTAGGATCATGAGGCAGTTGAGAACAGGGAGAGAAAAGTAATGTGAACCTCTAAATCATCTATGCCACTTCCACAGCTTCAGTGGTAACCTTGTTCTGTCTAGGTCCTTCTGGCTTTGTACGCTCCAATAAATACCCAAATCTCATTTACAGCTGGAGTCCAGAGAAGCCTTCCTGGAGGCAGCTCATTTTCTTCTTTCATTTGCTCAGAGCACATACAGTGAAGAAGTATCTCTGTCCTGACTGCTTATGCATACCAGAGGTCACTTAAGAAAATTTTTGTGGCTGTATCAGCATGAAATTCTTTTCGTTATCCATTTCCAGAGTAAGCCTGCAAAACTTGTTGGCCTTCTCTGTTGGAGGTTCTGTTTTGACAGCTGGACTAAGGTGGTTGTGCTTGCTTTCTGATCCTTTTGTAGAAGAAAGAGACTAACATACACATTTTTACCGATTTTTTTTTTTTTTTTTTAAATCGATGGACGAATTCTTCATCTTAGAACTGCAGATTTAATCATGCCGGCTGGCTGATACAACTCAGTACAAGTCGTCATAGATTTTAATTGGTGCCATCATCCATCTGCTTCGTTTTCCTGTCCCCCTCAAACTGGCCAAATAGCTTTGGCCTGTACCATTCTAAAAATGACGTTTTCATGAGATGAAAACATCTCTCCTGATGTCGGGAAAGGGTTGGAGCCATAAAGGTGTGTGCCTGTAATGAAATCACACCTGTGACAGTCCCAGCTTTTTCACTAGGCCTCTTAGTGGTTTACTTCTTAGAAGGAATTTCTTTCTGGAATAAGAGGCATCTACAGGCGGTCCATGGTATTATGACCAAAACATCAGGGTTTGAACTGTTGAAAGTATATTCTTACATGTTGGTGCTGAGAGGCTGTCGCTAAGTATTTATTTACCTAAAGTTTGTGCTGGCTTGCATAACTTCTTAAATTCCTAATTCTTGACTCATCCATGAGCCAAGATATGAAGGCTGTATTTTTCTCACTGTTTCAGGAGGTTGAAATGCTGCCTGATATTCTGCCTACTGTATAGCCTACACTGGGTGGTGATGTCATACAAGGGGCAAAGTGCAAAATGTTCAAAAAAGAGAATGTTTCTGGTGAGGTCACTGTTGACATGCCTGAACTGTTGCTACTTGCTCTGCAGATGGAACACATGAAGGTCTTCGGACTCTTTCCATTAAGTTCAGAAAAGAAGGGTCTAATCCAACCCTTTTTCCAGCCAGCAGTCTTTTACATCTGCAGGCGTCTTGGAAACCCCTCCAAGCAGCAAAGCAGACATAGGAAGCTATATGCAAAATAAGAGATGTACATATTCTGTGAGGTGCCTTCACTTTAAAAATGTGGCCCCAAACCTTCTTTTTGTGTGATGTGAAACTTGTAATTAAATTTCAGACCCTGCAGCTTGATTGAATGTGCATTTTCTTGCTGGAAGGCTAATAGAACTGATGACTGAAATGTTTTTACTTTTTGAATGTCAGTGTTAATTTAGTAGGTGACCTGGCCCTAATAGAATCCTAAGGTGAGTGAAGAGATGTTGCAGAATGCAAAAGAAGAGTTTGGAGGTAGGGAGGACTTCTATAAACTCTTTGCCCTTGAGCCAGGAAACAGACAGTCTTCCAGTGGAGCGCATTAGAAATGCTTCTGTGCCGTATTGCTAGTTAAATGGAAACACGCCCTTCTTCTTTTACAAGCACACCACTTACTGTAAAAACCCCAAGTGAGGAGGATGACTAAGGCAGTAGTGTTGTACAGAACTTATCATCAAGTGGGTGCCTCCATATCATAAAGCCGTCTCCTGCGCGTTACATAAGTGTGTGCTGAATTTCGTTCTTGGGAGGATAATTAAGAGGATGGGATTAGCCCGAGCACTGAGCAGGGATACAGATAGGCAGATACTAACTTTTTCAAAGGCATGCTGGGGACTCCTTGGTGATTTTAAATATGCGTCTATAATATGTACAATGCAAGGTAAGGCTTTGCTGTTTTTTGGAGGATGGATGGATGCATGCCTCCTCCCCTGTGAGGGGTGGTGGTGGAGCTCGCTACTGATAGAAGCCTCAGCTGGGAGCTCCCTTCCCCTCTGTGTCCCGCTCCATCTTGGTTGCCTTAAGCAGTGTGGTTTCCCTGGGAGGATTATTCCATACCCAGATAGGCTTTGCTAGCCAGGATCAGCATGTGTTTGTTTCTTCTTTAATTTCAACCTGTTGCTTCTATTTGTATCAACAAGGTCCTCCCTGCTCCATTCTCCTGTGTTCCATAGATGCAGCCTTCTGATACTTACGGGCTGCTTAACATCTAGTTTTTGCTTAACTGGACCGTGTCTTATGAGCCTGTTCTGCAGCTCTCCTGTCCTCTGTATGAATTCTGGATCTCCCCCCTGAGCTCCCTGAGATGTGGCAATCGCTTGCGGTGGGGAAGCAACGCCACGTTAGTTTGCTCGTTCCCTGCTCCGATGTGATCTCTCTCCAGGGCCCTCAGTAGGAGAATACACACAAACACACACACACTCACGCCGTGCCATGTAATAATCTCGTACCCTAACTTGTTGCCAGCTACCGTGCCCGCCATGCGCTCTCTATTCCTGCTTCCCAGGTTTCTTATCTTCCAGATCTCACAGTTAAGAGTGTTACTTTTTGCTCAGGTATTTAAAATGAAGTCAGCCTGCAACTTAATACTTTTGGGCAAAAGCATTATTTGTAAGTTCTTCTTTCATTTCCTATCCAGCCTGTTTTTTGCTGCTCCTCGTCTCATCATATATATGTATATATACACACACGCTCGTGTATGTATGTGTGGGCATACACATGGGTGCAAATCCCACCAGTTATTTTTCATCTCTCAGATTTGGTTTGTAAAGAACTTGAAGCAGGCTGAGCTGGTCTCAGCTGTGCACTGCTTTAAGCTCACTGTAGTTGCTTTTATATCCCCCCCGCCCCCCACCAGTGCTCCAATTTAAACCAGTGTCAAGAGTGAAGTTTACTGCTGTGTTGTGCTGTGCTGGTGGTCTCACTGAACATGGACAGGCTGCCTCTGTGGTCTTCGCCTTTATTTGCTTCCTTTGAAGAAGGGGCTGCAAAATTTCTGAGTGTGGGGTTAGAAGAAGCCTAGTTACAGGGCAAATTGGTTTATCAGAAAGTTTCTTAATGTAGGTCGTTAACTGTAGGTCAAAGTAATACCCAGAGGCCAGGCTGGTAAAGAGCGGTTGTCTCACTTTATTAGCCTAGCTGATGTAGTTAACACAGCCACTTCTTCTTATCAGCTGCAAATGCTCTCCTGTTATTAGAAATGAGAAGAGGCTTTGTTGTTTTGTGTGTCCCTGGCTCCCTGTTTCCCACCCCTCCTGATCAAGGTTTCCACTTCGGGCTGTTGTTACGTGGCTCTTTAATCCCAACCAACAAAGCAGGTTTTCACCTTGATCAGTTCTCTAATTGATCTAATTGTGGTGGCACAGGGGAGGGAACAAGACCATCCCTGTCACAGTAATGTAGATTTATGATGGATTAAAATGGATGTTTGACCGTGCCTTTGGTTTCTGCTGCTTCTGAAGAGAGCATTACAAACATCACACCTGAAACAGGTTTTGAGGAGTGAAGGTTTCAGGGCAGGCTGGAAAAGGATGGCAATACAATCTGTTTCAGAAAGACTTCTTTTAGTGGCTAACTGAAGCGTGTTCATAAACCCTGAAGTAAAGACACATGTTTGTGGTGCAGATGCTGGTCTGTCCACACTTGGAATGAATTTTTATTCCTAACTTTTAGTAGTCCAAATCTGTGCCCTATGTAAGTCTCTTAAAAATTTCTGGCATTTCTTAGAGAACAAAATTGAAACAACCAGCCTTTCCCCCCTATCCCCAGAAACAAAGAAGGCCAACCCTCCCACCCTCCCCAAACACCCAAAACTCCTGTAGACTAATGTGGTGGCATTCTCAATATCTGAGTGCACAGAGACTTTGGACAAATACTGGATATGCCAGCAGTGATTAAAAATTAATCTGATGGCTTTATTACCTATCTGATGAAGAAAACCTTGAGGTGAACTCTGTCCTCGAGTCTATTGTAGTGGGTTCTTGAGTCTTATTTGCAGAAAAATGACATGCAGCGTCAGAAGCCAAGTGCACGCTTCAGGATGGCCTGTCAGGAATCATCAATGAAAGCACCTTCCAAGCGCTGATTTGGTTCTGGGGAGCTAGATCCCTGCAGTGTTTGGGAATAGCTGACTTTAGTAACCGTTGTAGTTAAGTGAGCATATCTACTATTAAAAAAAACCAAACAAACAGGAAAAAAAAACCCAACCAAAACCCAAACACTTCACCACCCCCCACAAAAAAACCCCCAACATCCCAAGCCACCAAAACCCCTCCAAAAAAATAACTTGACAAACTCAAGCATTTAAAACTTCGCAAGTGAGTGTTTTGAGTTTTTTTACAAACTGGATTTGAAACATCCACAAATGACAGAAGCAGAGAAAAAGCCGTGTGCGTAGCACACTCGATTTAAAACAAACAGAAAAAGAGGAAAAAAAAAAAAATCTTTAGTTCTTGGAATCTCTCAGTGAAGTAAAGTGTTGCTGGGAAGTGGGCAGGAAAACGTGTACAGCTCCCCTCCCCAGCTGCTACTCACGTGTGTGTTCTCATGCAGACGTTTTCAGAGCAGAGATGGAGCGAGCTGTCTGAACACGAACAATCCCACTGTCTGCGTGGGCTTTGGCCAATGTGTTTTTTGTTGGGTTTTTTATGTCTCTTCTTCCTACCTCTTCACCGCGTGTTTTGCATGAAGCTGTCTGTCGCCTCCGTGTCTCCTCTTAACTCTTGCTGATATCAGGTATGCTTTTGAAGCGTGGTAGGATCCGCCTGAAATAACTGATGTGAGGAGAGAGATTAGGGGTTCTGTGGGATCGTGGGGCAGGGCAGATGCCGGGGTGGGCTGCCAGGGCTAGCGGGGATGTGGAGGAAGAAGAGGCGAGGGGTGCTCCACTTTCACTACCTTCACCAGCCAAGGGTGCCTTGTATTGCAGAACCAGGTACCTGGCAAGCAATTTAAAGGCAAAATAGGTAAGTTAAATGGCCGTGTCTTCCACCCACTGCACAGTTCCCACTGGTGTTTAAAGAAACTGCATGACTAAATGCGCCATGCAGTGTGGAAAATTTACCCTAAAGGAACTAATAAAAGCCACAAAAGCTGTCTGCAGAATCTTACTATTTTGTTGCAGCCTAGAAGATAACAACTCTTCAATTTTCAGTGCTTTCTGCGGAATTTGATGTGGTTGAAGCTCTGCTCTACAGGTGAATTTCCTATTAATTGGTATAAAACTAGTCCTTCGCAGTAGGTAGGGGCAGGTTCACGAGGTAAAGTTCTTGCCAGCCTGGGGAGAGGGGTATATTATGGACCTTAGCTATTTCTTGGTTTGTAGGCAGAGACCGAGACCTTTTCTATCTAGCGTGCTTAGCCTCCCGTCTTAGCCCCTAGCCTTAGATTCCCCGCAACGTAGCTGGTGCCTCTTAACGCAGGAGTGTCGCTGTGCTGTCTGTATTTCATCTTTATTTCTTAACTTAGGCAGTAGGAAACCCAGTATTGTTTAGACAAAGAGGAAGGTGTATTACTTTAATTATGCCTGCATGCCATATGGATTTCTTGAGGTGTATACAAGCCTCTGCTTCACGTTAATCAAAGGATGGCAGCGCCTCACCGGGTCGGATCTGTTCAGACTTGCAGCAGGTGGTGCGTTTATTAACCTGACACCACGGGCTTGTGCGATGTTGGGGTTGTGCTTTTGTTCTCCTGTGGAGCACTAAGTGCCCCAAAGTCCTGCAGCACTTCCTGGGGCGGTTGATTTAGCTCTTCCCAGGGCTAAGCTGGCTTGCGAACATGGATTTCTTGACTCCTTACTGCTTTCCTGGACTCTAGTGCTTGGCTTACTGAGGAGGCCAGCAGTCCCCCTCTGAGAGCATAGCCCTACAAGCACAAGAAACTATTCCTCCAGATGACTTTGCTTTTTTCCTTTTTTTATTTTTTTTCCCCTCTGTTACTTTTCTTTTCAAGTCATTCCCACATTGCCCTACAGATTTAAGATACAGATGGATAACAAGTTGAATACACCTGTGTGCTAGGGTACAGGACTTACACAGCTCCTGAGAATGCCTTTACTGAGGGCTTTGTGCCTGGGAGAAGTTCTTCCTGAAGCTGGTGTGGGTTGCCTTGTTTGGTTTATGGCAAAGGGAGATTCCTAGCATTTGAAGAAAGATGGCTGTGTGGCCTGCCTGTTCTCCAGGAGGCCGAAGCTGGCAGCAGTTTTCTCCCTTTCCAGTAATGGATGCATGTTACGACTGGCTTTGTGGTATCTTTAGGCAGAAACTTCTGAAAGTGTAAAGTTGGAGCCTACTTAAAAAAAAAAAAAAAAAAAAAAAAGGCTTTTTTTAATTATGCTTGTTGTTTTGAGGGAGAACTTTCTCAAAGGAGAAGCTGTGAAGATCAAAAGGGGAATGAGTCATTGAAAAACCTGAGTATTTATTAGATAAAAAGAATATATAAATTGGGGGGGCGGGGAGGAAATCTTATCTAACATATAGACAAAAATCAGCGGGTTGAGTTGTCCAAAAAGACTTGACTTTTCTTGAAATTTCCACTTAGCATAATAGACATTTTTGAGCAGTGGGAAATAAGTAAGACAAAGGAAATTCCTTGCCTATCTGTTTGCTTGATGATTGGTATGCCTTTGAGAGCAAATGAATGCATATTTGTTTGACACTTCAAATTAAAGTGGAGGTGTGTTTTCCTTTTTATAAACTTGCTGTCACTTGTTTTGTTCATTTCAGCTGTGTTCACTGCGTCACTGCACCAACTTGCCATATCTCCTACTTGCCAAAAAGAATTCCCTGTGTGGGTTTTTGTTGTGTGTGTGTTTTGGTTTGGGGTTTTTTGTGTGTTTTTCTTTNTGTTTTTTTGTGGTTTTTGGTTTTGGGGTTTTTTTTTGTTTTTTTTTAAAAAAAAAAAAAAAAAAAAAAAAAAAAACAAAACAAAACAAAACAAAAAAAAAACAAAAAAAAAACCAAACCCAACCAACATTTCATGCCTCTGGTGTTGGGCTTCGTCCTTGTTGGCATGGTCAGTGTAACAGCGATATCTGAAAGAGCAATTCTCTTGCACTCACTGCAGAGCTCGTGGCCTAAAAACAGGTGCTCAGAACACTTAAATGTAACATACAATGTGAGGTTACGCAGGGAAAGGGGGTGGCAGGACCAATAATTACATTAAAGTGTAGTTTGCACTAGCTAAATTTGACTAGTTTTAAATTACAATAAATCGTCTGGCTGTTTGTTGTGTTTGCCATGTAATGGGCTAACATGCTGCTGCTTGCAAAAAACTGCTTATACTTTTTCTTTTTTTTGTTTAACCATAAAGCATTACCTTAGTGTAATTCTTCCAGAGATGGCTTCTTAGCTTAGTATTTCTGAACGGCAGCTCGCTGTATTTTGTTGGGTCATCCTGTTACATCTGTCATTCTTACAGAAAATTTTCCGTTAACACCTCCAAAGTCTAACGGTAGCATGAACTTTTCTTCCCTTCTTCCTCCTCCATTTTTTGCAGATTTCTGACTTCGGACTTGCAAAGTGCAATGGCTTGTCCCATTCCCATGACATCAGCATGGACGGCTTGTGTGGCACAATTGCATACCTTCCTCCAGAGCGCATCAAAGAGAAAAACAGGTGTTTTGACACCAAACATGATGTGTACAGGTCAGTTAACTATGAAAACACTTAGAAGCTCTCTAAGTAATGCTGTAAAATGAGCCCTCTTTCTGGTTATAAAACCTAATTGAGCATGAAACCCCTAAATCTAGTTCGAGCCTCATCTTGCAAAGGGTCATGTTTGCTTTGCTTTTTGCAACGTCTTTATAGGGTAGAGGCCTTTTAACAAACTGCAGCTGATTCCGGGTCTTGAGCATTATCATCCCAAGTAACACTTATTTATTAGTAACTGGCATGTGAGGCAGCCTGCCCACCTTTAATTTCCCCATCAAAAGGTACATCCTGACCTACTTTTCAAGTCTGTGGCAAAATTCTTAGCTGTCTTCAGTGGATTTCATCACTAGGCCTCTGTTTCTTCTTTCACGGTAAGGTTATTAGGAAAAGGAAATCATAGCTGTAGATTAAAAGATACGTCATACTCTAAATGGAATGTATTTTTTTTGAAGTTGTCTTGCAGGGTAGTAGTATTAAATAAAATCCACAGTAATGCTTTGCTGCTCTCCGATTTTGTCAGTGTTGGTGTGGAGTAGTTGGTAAATATTACCAAGAACCCAGCAGCCTCCAGCAAGTCCCTGTGTTCACTGCCTCAGGCTCCTCCCTGCAAAAACTAGACTTTCAAATCATGGGTCTTGGCTGCATCTTGCTGTGTGTGTTCGTCAGCTGAATTAGATGCAGAAGTGAAGGACAGGGAAAGAGAATTTAGGAAAATAAACTATACTTCTGTGAGTTTTTTTGGTGCTTTCGTTGTTTTGGGGGGGTTTGGTTTGTTGGTTTTGTTTTTGTTTTTTTTTAAAGCTTTTCTAGAAATAATTTTTTTGCATTTATTTGTAGCTTTTCCATTGTGGTTTGGGGAGTTCTTACACAGAAGAAGCCTTTTGCAGGTAAGTTTGGTGTTTTGTGGGTTGTGTTGGAATTTTTTCCTTTCTCCCATTGTTGAGCACGCTTCCTGCCCCACCAGCCCCAGATTACAGGCATGTCCTCCAAATTCCTACAGTCTTGTGTGGTAGGCACCTTTAAGCTCTCAAATTCTGATCACAAATGTAAGGTACTCCTTTGTCCTACATCGTGAAAGCAGAACCCATATTGCTGCAGGGGCCCCTAGTTGCACCTTTTTGCTCCTGCTGGAGATTGCTGTACGGGCCCAAAGGAGTGTGTGGTCTACGCAGGCTTCTGACACGTTCGCAGCCAACGAGGAAGAGCGCAGAGCAAAGCCAACTGGCAGTCGACTGTGCTGTTTTCAGAAACAGCTTCCCTATAGAAAGGCTCTGTAGTTTATTTGTAGATTGTAGGTACTGATTTGTTCTTTAAAAAAAAAAACCAAACAAAAAGGTTGTCTGTGAGAATAAGCCTTGTTCCACCCCACAGTAAATGTACCGATCAAGAGGCAGCTATTTATTCTTTATGACTTTTCCTGTGTGTATGACTAGCCTGTGTATAGCAAACATGTTTGAACACGTTCCAGTCTTCTATTAATTCTTCTCCAAGTGAGAGATCCCTTTTAGCTCAATGGTTGACTTTCAGAGTCAAGAGCCACATTACTGCACTGCTTGATTTGTGTGCTTCCTTCACCTTTATGAAAAGTTCAGGTACCTCATCTAGCTAAAAGCTGTGGTTCGGTTTTCTTATGGCAGATACGGAAATCCAGAGAGAGGTGGCAAAGAACTGTTAAGAGTTTTTTCTCGTTGGCTCTGTGTCTTTTATGGGTGGAAAAAGAACACGGTCACTTATGACAATTGTTTTTAACGGATACACGGGAAGCAGGTGTTACTGCATTGACAAAGGTATTATGGGAGAATAAGAGCAACTTTTTTCCCTGTTGATAAAAGAAAGCACCGTAAATCTAGAAAAAAATGCATGAAAACAAAGTTTCGGCCTAAATACACCGTTAATGCTCTTAGACAAAAGAGAAATCCTTCCTTTTGCTGGGAGATCTTAATTCGTGTGCTTTTGCTTTACAGAGGAAAACAACATTTTACATATTATGGTAAAAGTAGTTAAAGGCCACCGCCCAGAGCTACCTGCTGTTTCCAAATCCAGGCCTCATTCATGTAATAACTTGATCAAACTGATGCAAAAATGTTGGCAAGATGATCCTGGTGAACGGCCAACATTTCAAGGTAAGGTTTCCTCGTAACTTGGCTGCCCATTTATTCTTCTATGAGTCACGTTATTGCTCAGGACTCTCTTAATCCTTGGGGTAAATGCTGTGAACCTCTGTGACAGAATAAATAGAGCACATTGTATGGTAGAGACAATGATACAGGCCAGTTATTCATTTGTGGAGGAAGAGATTATCTGGGGACAAGTCTGACCATGACGATGCTATGTAAACACGTCAGGAATAAGGACTGTACTGAACCAGTTGATCCATTTAGCCAGAAATTATGTTCATCTCTGATTGTGTGTATCAGGGCATATGCCAAGCTGGAGTTGTTGTGGTTTTCACCATACCAAAGCGTTGAAGGCTCTGGCTCTTGGCATTTACTGTTGTATGCTGAGAAAGTGAGTTGTTTTCTTGTAACAAAACAATTTGTACAGTCATTTTTCTGCCAATAAAAGGCAACCCTGGTGAAAGGCTTGAACTTGCTCAATGCACCTGTTATGAATTCAAAGGTGCAGAAGGATGTAGCAAGTGCTATGTCCAGGTAGCTTCACATAGCATTAATGGGAGATATTTGCCTCTTCCTTCTTCCCCTGGCCAAACAAGGTATGGGGACTGATGGGAAGAGGTATCCCATCTTTTTAAAAACATACATCTAAGTCTGCCAGCAGTAGGCTGGTTCCCATTTCACAGTCCTGCAGCGTAGCCACCACATAACATCAGTCTGGTCTGAACGTGAAAATGAGTTGTTCAGTCAAGCCGATGCACTCTTTGCCTAGCTACACGCTTGTACCTCCTGATGAGGTGCTAGATGGGATAGTCAAAATTGGGAGTTTTTCTCCCACAGTATCTCAAAGCTGTTAAGCTCTAATGATAGAGAAAGGCAGCCGGGCATCTCAGAAAAGTCTCCTAT
>VYZM01013905.1:285740-310061 GCA_013398915.1 Dromas ardeola | reverse complement strand
AAAAAAAAAAAAAAGATGGCATAGATTCCTGGTTTATTGTAGTGATCTATATTTTAGGCTGGAAGACTCCAGCATAAAATAAACACAACACAAATCTGCTTGAAATTAAAATAAGAAAATAAGAGATGAGGAAAGGGCTATTTAAGAATATAGTTTTTCACTATTCACATTTCAGGATCAGAAGTTACTCTGTTTAACAGAGACATTGATTACAGATTTCCATGCACTCAAAATTGATGAGGCAGACTTACTAACAAGGTAGGATCCCAAAAATACATAAGCAGAAATAAAAGCTTAACACTGGTATCTTCATGTACAGTACCACCTTGTATGTATTCTAATATCAGTAAGCAGAACTAGGTGCTTAGTGGTTTGTCTTAAATGAAAAAGTCAAAAGCTAAAATTCATACTGGACTGTAACTGGATGGTATATTCTAACACCATTATACCAATTTGTGAAACAATGTTTGGAGGGGCTGATGACTAGATTGATATACTGTGTATATAGTATTTCTACCTGTTGTATGCTTTTTTCTACTGAAGAAAATAGATTGCTTAGAGTGGGTATGTTTTAATACACCTCTTAATTTCACTCTTTTCAAAGTTCAAATGTGATCTGTTATTAATAAAAGATTGTGTTCCATCTCTGTCTGTATCTTGTAGTTGTTAAAGCAACTGAAAACCCATTGCCCAGCAGCAGCACACAGCTGTCATGTGTTTAATGGCGTTGAAGCCCAAACTGTTGACATGTAAGGCTGTCCTCAGTTTTACATTCCCCTTAGCTTTCCTATAGAAGGTAAGGAGCTTGAATGAATTGGAGGTGTTAATTATAGAATAAATTTGTAGTCTAAAACCCCACATAACCTAGCCTTTATGTGCATAACACATTGATGTACAACTGGGATGCTTTGCTTTTATGCTGTAGCTGGTGGGCTGCTGCCCAGAGGGGTACCTCACCTCTCCTTGGTGGTGATGTGTTCCTACCAGGTGTGCCACAGAGCAAGCAGCAGTGTCATACTTCGTTCCCACCTCCCCTGACAAGAAAGCTGCGCCTGCTCCAGACCTTTTTTGCATTTTGCATGTGCCTGATGGCAGTGATATGAGTGCCACTGCTACCTCAGTATCTGATTTTAGGAGGCAAAGTGCTCCTGTTGGAATCTAGCCCCATGAAAGTCAATACTTTCTTAAAAACCAAAAACCAGCCTCCTGTCATTGGAGATGGTAGTGGCTGAAGGCGATAACAAAAGGAGGATGGGTGCTTGCAGAGGGGGCAGGAAACCTGCTGCTGTTTGATGCTGTTCCTGGCTCCGAGTACCTGCTTGCAACTCCCCTTGTTCAATTTCTTGAATTTCAAGACAGTTCACTGACTGCCTAATGAAACTGTATTAAAGAACAGAGGGCGAAGCCATGCTCATGCCAACATACGGAGGTTACAAAGCAATATACCTCTTACCGGAGCATGGCAGTCACAGCAAGCTTCCTAAAAGTGCTGACACTGAAACTTCTCATTAAACAAACAAAACTAATTTTCTTACTGCTTCCTTCAACTTCTTTTGAGACCAATAAGGTTGTCATGTTTCATTAAGCTGTACTTAATCAGTCTCTCTTTACAGCAAATTCAACCACAGACCACTTTCAGTCTCTCAAGTCCTGTGCCACTGTGATTAAACGCTTGGCCTAGCCTAGCACACACCATACCCTTCTATTTCAAAGTCCTCCAAACAGTAAGATTTGAGGTACTTTAATTCCAGCGGTATTTGCCTGAACTGCAAAAGAGCTGTAAGACCAGGTAACAGCAGTCTTGCGCCTCCTAATAAAGATGGTGCATGCCAGCTAGGCAAGGGGAAAGTACACTTATAAAATGCTTTTAAAACAGCTCAAGCACTGCTTCGCCAGTACATTCCTTCAGTGCCTAATAATAATGGCACATTAGCTTCTAATTAAATATGAGGCCACACTCATGAGTCTTGCCTTTCCATGCCATCTTTCACAATACCAGGCACCAGCTACGCATTACATAGAAGGCAACACAGCTGGTGCTGGAAAAAAAAAACAACGAAGGGATTGCAATGACATGCTGCCAGTATTGGAGTGGGTATTTGTCCCTGTGAACCAGCCTTCCTTGGGGGCAAGAGGGGTGAATGGGGGTGCTAAATTAGCACTAATGCAGCAATTACGAATTATTGTTTTGTAAAGGTCTCCTGCGGGTGACTTTCCTGGTCATACATGCGCTCCTCTGACTTAGCTGAAGTCCTAACTAACTGGGCTGCTGACCTAAAGCTTACAGGCATTTCTTTGCCTCTTTCCAATCTCAGCCATGTTCTTTAAAAAGTTGCCCCCAAAATACACAGAACGACCTAATGGCAATATCAGGCTTTGTTGCTACTTACCTACAAAAAGTACCCCAAACCCTCTACCAAATGAAAAAAGAAATCCCCGGACCCAACCGTAAATGCACACTCGCTCTCATTTGGCTTCTTCTCCCCAGCTGAGTTGGCAGGTTGAACTCAGCTGCCTCAAGTCTGAAAGGAAACCGGCTCCCCACACCACCTTCTGCCAGCTTCCCTCCCTCCACTTCAGCTCGTGCCCTGCAGCAAAGCCGAGGCAACGGTGTGAACCAGCTCCAGAGCCACGGGCTCTGCCCACCCACCCCTCCCGCTCCAGCCCTCACGCAAACCCCTAAAATGCGCCCAAAACCACCGCACGCTGGGGAAGCGGCTTTGGGAGGTGGTGTGAAGGCACGGAGGGCTCCACAGAGCTCAGCCTTGCTCCTGGTCCCCCCACGCTGCCTGACTGCTTCCCTGGCAGCAGAAAGGGCTGCAAGATAAACATCACCTCCAAAATCAGGTAGAGGTTCCTTGCAGGGTTTCTGCGTTCACCGTGCTCGCCTGCTTCCTTAGGGCTTCTGACTGTGGCCCCAGGTGGCTCGTTCAGCCCAAGGAGTAACGAACGCAGGCAAAAAAAGATAAAATGAAATGGTGTTAGTGACCATAAGCTTCAGCTTTTCATCTCTAGACGTGGTTTTTCAACCTGGGCTCTGCCTGCATGCCTGCGGTGGGGTAGAGGGGGCTGATGCCGGCTCCCTGTGTAGGACCCCCATCGGCGGGGAAGGTGCCTCACACCATCCCTGTTCCTCGCTCCTCCATCCCGGCCTCCGCCTGCGGGGGAGGGGGGATCGCGCAGCCCCTGATGCATTACCTGTCTTCGCAACAGTTCCTTCCCAGCGCCCGAGCAGCTTTATTTACCTGCTACTTAGCGTGAGGCGCTGCAGCCCCGTGTTTCGACAGGCCTCGGGAGGACTCGACAAGCCTGCGGTTCAAACACGCTCTCTCGGCGGTGGCGGGGCGAGGGGAGAGGATTGCTGGGTGATTGCAAAGAGGCCCGGAGGCAAACCTCAGCCCTTTCATTCCTGCCTCCTCTCTTGCACCACCACCTTGGCTCTGCACAACAGGGTTGCAAGAAAAACAAGGCATGTGGGAGCTGCTCTACAAGGTCTCCTTTAGCGGAGAGGTCCGGGGAAGGAGATATCTGCGCTCCCCCATGCTCCTTTAACCCCAGCTGGGTGGCATACGGTGCGGACCAGCTCACAGGTGTCCCCAGAAAACCCAGGCAAAGCCTTCGGGTGCCATGGGGCTCTGCTGCTGGGGTGCAAACCTGCGTCATCTCCCTGACTGTCTGGCCCTGGGCCCAGCTGCCGATCGGATCCCATCGCCCCTGCGCCTTGGAGAGGGGGTGTCCAGCCTTCCCCCCTCCCTCCCCGTCTCAGACAGGGAGGGCTGTCTTCAAGCACCGTTGATTTTGATCTGTCACTGTAAAGGAGACACACACACACACACACGCACGCACGCACGCACGCACGCAAGGAAGAAGGAGTGCTGGGCTGCTTTATACACGAGTCCCAGGGCCAGGGGTTGGAGATGTCCGCCGCGCTCAGCCTGTCCTGTTCTTTGGCCAAATCCGCCCACATGAAGCCTTTGACTGCTTTTGCCACACCGCTTCAGAATTGCGGAGGGATGGATCACGCACGGCCCTGCTCCATTCCCCTCCTTCCCCTCTCCCTGCTTTTGGGACACACTATAACCCGGAGGCTGTGGCAAAAACGCCTGAAGACCGGCGCTCCTATGGCCGACCCGAGCCAGGGAGGGGTTCACAACCTGAAGCCAGCGCTGATTAACCAGAGCAGCGTTAAGAGCCGAGGAAGCCCTTTCAGCAGGGGAGGTGGCAGAAGGCAGATCCCAACACGTCCTCGCTTGGCGGCTGAGCCTCAGGGGCTGCGGCAGCGAGACGTGGGGCCGAGGGCAGGGTGTTGGGGCTGGGAGCGGCGCGGGGAGGCTGTGCCGGCCGTGGAGGCAGCCACGACACCCAGCTGGGCCGGGAAGCCCTCGCTGCTGCACCGGGGGAAGCCCTGAGCTGGTAGGGAACCACGCGGCAGGCACTTGACCAAAAACAGGGTTTAAAAATCACTGCTGACACCACCTTGTTTTTTTGAAACGTAGTGGGAGAGGCTTTCAGGCTTTTCTCTGCAGTGATGTAGAGCAAAGACCATTTAAAAAGCTGATAAAAAGCAACTCACGATCTGCACAGAAACACCTGGCTCCGAGCGGCTCGAGTAGAAACATGCAGAAGCGCAAAATAGATCCTACAGCTGTGGCGATGGCAAGGGGGAATATACTCTGTGCTCTTCCCTGGAAGAGCAGGCAAGAGCCAAGGCGCTGCTCCCTGGGGCAGGCTCTGCCCCACAGGCAGAGAGCAACCCTCCACAGTGGCAGGAATAAGAGCCCAGGGGCTGCAGACTCACAACGTGAACGAGGGACAAATTTGCCTGACGAGCCCCCCCCCCTCTAATCTCCATCACCTGATGGCATCAGAGGAAATAAAACCTAGCAGAGCCAGTTTTCACATGAGTTCATGCCCTGACCCTGCCTCAATAGGGACTGGGTCCAACACATTTCCTTTTTATCTATTTAAATAGGATTGCTTTCTTAGTCCACTAGCGGGCAAAACATGCCAGGTCCTGTGCTGCTGTTACTGATGTCTGCCGTGTGTTTTAAAACCCCCAGTGAGGCTGGCTTTGTCCCAGCATCGTTTTGCACTTTGCAAAGATGCTTAGCTAGGGGCATCGTGGGAGGTTAAGCAGGCCACAATTATAACTGACATTGGGAACATTTATCACAGCAGCTATATCCAAAAGCACACGTGCAGTGGGGTTTAGACATTTGCAAAATCAAAGTCTAGAAGTTTGTATGCGGTGAACATAAAGGCTGACTTCAGCTTAACCTAAAGTCCATCTGCCAGTCTCAGGGGCTCACAAAAAATCTTCCTTTTAACAAAAAAATAAATTTAAATCTAACCAGCAGACTAGTCCATCCCAGTTTAAAGATGCCAGACATCCTGAGATTAATTTAGGTTGACCAACAGTTTCCCAAAGCCGAAAAGCCTTTATTCCCCTGCATCTTCCCACTTGGTTCCAATTCCTGAGCATGACAGCATCTCCCTGCCGGCTGCAGCCAGGGTACAACTTGTGAAGTACCTTCAGGACAGATGGGAGGTACCAGCCTTTCTCCCCATGTTGAAGCCCCTTGTTTTTCCACACAAGGAAGTGTGAGCCTGCGCCCCAGCTGAGCTCCCCCATGGGGAGCAGGAGGGAAGAAGAGGAGGAGGAGGAGGAGGAGGAAGCTACACTGCATGGCTGCTGCTATAGTGGTAACCGTGGCCTGGGGGAGCAGAGCAGCAGAGGGCCACCAACTTCTGATGAGCAGCCAGGGCTTTCTGTTTCCACCTAACCTAAATCCCATTTCAGATGGTGGTTTATTAAGGAAAGGCAGTACTGCGCCATTACTCTCCAAGTCAAATGGCTCTCAGGACCACCCCTTTTATCTCCTCACCCTTTGGGCTCCTGACACGTTTCTCAGCACACCGATTCCCAGAGAAGAAGTTTGCTTTAGTGCAGCAAACCAGGCCAAACAGTGTGGATGCAGACGAGCTCCCTTGCCACAGCTACAACCCGCAGCGTGCATTGCCCTCCCTTTCACCGGAGCAGTTTCCAAAGCAAAAAAGCTTTGCAGACTTGGAAACTGAGGGGCTCGCTTCCCATCCTTGGCTCTGCTGACTCTGGGGAAAGAGAAAAGTGCAGAACTACTCCTGCCATCCCCTTCCCGGGGCCATGGCACTGCCAAGGAGACAGCCCCAGACACGCTTTCGACGCAGCACCCTTTCTCCTTCCTCCTCGCGGGCCTGCCAGGACTCGGCAGCTCCGCGGCAGCCCTTTGCCCTGGGTGGCGAGCGAAGCCCGGCAGCCCGCACGGCGTGTGCTGGCACGCACCGCGCTACAGGTGGCTCCGGCTCACTGCCGCCTGCCTTCCCATCGCAGGAGGCTCCTGCCCAAACGAGGCTGCCTGAGGTTTTCCAGCCGGCTTTTTGGCAGGGAGGCGGCGTTGCAGATGCCGCTGGACTTTCTCCATTCGTTTCTCCCCATTAGTAACCAAAACAGCTGCTCCAGCCTTAAGTCAGGGTAAAGCCTGACAGTGAAGGCAGTGGTAATTAGCTGCGCTGGCAGCGCACCCAGTGAAGCAAAATGGCTGGGTAGTCATCGTGGCTTATAACCAGCCTGTGCCAGTGGGGAAGCTGAGGCCTCCCTGGTCCTCTCCTTCCGCCCTCTGAGCTTCCCTCGCCTCTCAATTAGTTGCCTCCTTCCTGGAGGAATTAAAAGAAAAAATAAACTAAAAGGCCAACAGACACAGAGGAACACACCGGCTTCTCCCTGCCAGCAGAGACGAGTGCCTGAAAGGGGGTGCCCTGTTTCCCCCTGCCAGGGTGCGGGCTGGCAGCCGAAAGGCAGGGGTGAAGTGGGGCTGGCTTGGGGTTGGCCAGAGCGTGCAACTCCCCAGCAGCGGCACAGGTAGGCAAACTCACCCTCAGAAAGGGGCCATTTTGCTCCCTGATGTTTTGGGGTCATCAGGGCTGTGCCAGCCCCCTGATAGAGTCTCTCCATGCTGGAGCAGGCCAGGAAAAGCTGCTCCAGGGGAGACTGTCATTCCCTTAACAACAGCAACCCGTTTACAAGGGATTTTATGCATCTGACTCCCATTAAAACCAGAAGGACGCCAACCTAAGGGACTTGGCCAGTGCTGTGCTTGATGCCTGCAGGCGGCTGGGACTGCTCCTTCAGATGATGCCACCTCCTCCGCTCCCTCCTGCCCCGCAGAGGAACTGGGCTGAGGGATGCACCACAGCACCCTACAGCCTCCCTCCATCCGACAGCCCCGTGAATGCTCTAAGGCACCCAGAAAAAAACCCACAGGGCCTAAAGTCTGGTTGTTTCCACATAAAATTCCCAGAACTGTGCTCTGAGTTGTGCCATGAGGGTCCCTCGTGTCAGTTTGTCCCCTCTGCGAGCTCGCAGGCAGGGCTCTCCCTCGGCCCTTCTCCCTCTGCCCTTTGCTCGACTGCTCTGAAGCAGCTGGTGTCACAGGTTGGCACCAGCATCACATCAAGGCGGTATGGCTTCCCGGGGAAGGACCTGACTTGCTGATCAGCCCTGTGGCAAGCACGCAGCAACCCCGGCTGCCGCTGCGTCCCTGGCTGCTGTTTGCGAGCAATTAACAGGGACGTGGGACAGGGTGAGGCTGGGCGAGGTAGGAGACCAGAAGCAATAAGGATGGGATCACAAGCTATTTCAGCTTTTTAATGCGTCTCTTTCTTCACTGTGATCACAGGGACGGCCGGGTGCCCGTGCATATGTACCTACCTACACAGGCACACGCGCTTGCTCTCCTGCACACGCAGGCTCACAGGCACGCACGTGCCTGCCTTGCCTTCACAAATGCAATATTCATTTCTTATTTTCATGCTGAAAATTAGCAACTTTTCAAGGCAGGGAGCTCTCCGACCTCTACCTCCACCAAATTCACCCCAGCGCAAGCCATATAATGACAGGGCTGTCATTTTTTGCTTTCAGAAACAGACTGCAGAAATGAGAAAGGAGACGGCATTAACGCACTGCAGTTCATGCAATGCTTCGCTAACCTAATCCCAGTCGACCACTCAGTACCACAGCAGTTTGCAGCTCTCCCCTTTGAGCTACTCCATCCTGGCTCCCTGTGGTCTATCAGAACATCCAAGATGACTAAAAGCAGCCTCAGGGTGTATCCCTTGAGGCTGCCACAGGCTTGAGTCAGACACATCACAGCACTGCCGCAACCCTGTAATCCACTCCCGTGAGATGCTGCCTCTGTCAGAAAGAAATCAAATCCTGGCTGCAAAAGAAAGAGGAAGAGATTTCCACTTGCGGAGCCACAAACAACTGGTATGGGTGTTCCCGTTCAGGTATTCCCAACCCAGCAAACACAATCTGGATCAGACAAGCATTCCCCAAATTCAGTATTTTGCCTCAGAGTTTCCTGTGTTGAAAGCCTAAGGAAGAATTAAAACATAATCCTGCTCTAAGCAGTTAGGAAATAAAATGCTCATAGGGAAAATGCCCTCCACATCCCAGACACTTACCACAGTGTTCACATTACCTATAATAAACACTTACATATTGCCAGAATCCTACACTGTTCTTAACAGTTACCATTTTTAAAAAATATTTATATACACATACATATTTTTTATATTTTAATATATACACACATGTATGTGTGTGTGTATATATATATATATGAAAACCCTTGAAAGCATTTATTTGATCAGTCTAAAGACATTCTTGCCTGTGGATTTTGCTTCTACCTCCTGTTGTGGCAGAGTAAGTCGTCTTTACCTTCTCTCTAGCAGTCACATTAGATATGGGATATAAACTCTTACAGTTTCCTCTACGATGCTACTTATTGACAACAGCTCCAACCCCATCCCAACTCAAATCCAAACGCAGCAGCGAGGACTTGGGTCCAAAATGCTACGTGCGGCTGCTGTTCCTGCATCACCAAAGCTGGAGGAGCTTATTTACTTTTGACCTTACATCTTTTCAGTGGTTTATTCCTCCCTCTGTCCTCCAGCGGCCTTCTTCAACACACTTTTTAATTACTTTCTCTGCTGATGCAGCAACAGCCTCAAGTTTACACCAAAGGGCAGTCTTTGGCCCATAAAGAAGGTATTCACCAAGTATTTCTTGCACCCATTGCAGACGTATGCATGCACACACAGGCTAAGCAGTCAGTTGCAATGCCAGACTGCTTTTACAAGCAGCAATGTATCAAGCCTCCTCCTGCCCTTCTGCTGTTTTCCCAAGATCTGTTTGTTTTCCTGTGTTTGTTCTAGACCCTGAATATGTTCCAGATAAACAAAATTCGCCGGAGACCAAGATGCAAGGGCCAAAAATTTCTGAGCCAAGTGGACCACAGCCCGCAGCAAAGCTAGATTCATTTATCTCTGCTAAAAATGTCCCCTTACCCCTTCCTGATGCTGGTGGGTGCCAGGGGCTCCTTGCCGAGCCCCGGCCACTCCTTGCCACCCACACCCCATTCAAGTGCCAGAGGATTATGGCTTCCTCGAAGGTCTCTCGAGCTGCTTTAATTATCTTCCTCAATCAGATATCAAAGCTGCTCTGCCAATAGCGAGTGACGGGAGCAGACCCAGCCAGGGAGAAGATGTGCTCCTGGCCAAGGCTGCAGCACAGGTGCTGCCACCAAGCCCCCCCAGCAGGGCTGCCCACTGAGGGAGTGAGCCCCAGGACCCCGGCTCCACTGAAAGTTTAATTTCTGGAGAGGCCTGTTTTGGGAAGAGGCACAGGCCAGCTCTTGAGAGATGCTGGAGCTTTGGGGGCAGCTCTGCCGCACCCCACAAGAGGATGGGAGGGGGGTGAGCCAGAGGAGCAAAGTCATTTCTGTTGATGGAGAAACCTGCCAGCAGCCCAGAGCCAGCCTCAGCTTTTGGGTTTGCCCCCACCCCCCTCCCCAGTGCTTTTAACTCCTTAATGACCTTCCCGAACAAGCAACCCAATCCTCCTAATTTGCCCAAAAGGCATTTGGCTGACAGCAGTGAAGTTAAGATGTCAGTACAAGCGCCTCTCTGTTGCCAGCAGAGTCTGGCTGTGGTATCCGAATTGTGACATGGTTAATATGTAATGAGGTAATTAATATTATATTGTGACATACTTAAGATCACCAGATTTCCACTGAATATGTAATTGTTGAGGAGCCAAAAAATAATCCTTTAACTACGGATTAAATTTAGTCCTATTTGACATCCCATCCTTTGTTCAAGTCATTAAAAGAACCTGGGCCAGGAAGCTATCCCTTGTTCCTCACCGGAAATGCTCACATCCAGCTGAGATATTTTTCTAAAATGTATGCAAGTAAGAAGGTACGAGGCTCTCCAAGGAATGGCTGCTCCAAGATAGAGCCTACTTTGTGCCTAGGTTACTTTAGATGCTGTTCCCTTGTCTTAAAAAGGCCATTAAGCTGCAAATGTATCTGTCCCATCTTACTTTGACCTCATTCTTGACTGCAAACTTCACCCAGCAGACCATAAAGACAGCTCCTAGATGCCTACATTTGCTTGTGCCTGAAAGCAGCAGGTGCCAGGGGTGCCGTCATCCCAGGGTGACCCGGCTGTACCTCCTGGGTGCGTAGGTGTGCCTACAGCCACCACACACGACAGCGGCCCAGCCTGCCCTTCTTTTCCTTAGGTGTGCCAGCTGCCACTGGAAGGGTGCTTAAGCCTGCTGTCTTCACCTCCTGCTCCTCTTCTGGGTCCTGCCCTTTGAGCTGTCAGTGATTGAGCACATCCAGAGTTGAAGGGTGAAGCCTCAATGACTCACGGTGGGGTGGGTGGGAAACAAACACATGGGACAGGCCATGTATTTCAGCCCCTGGTGCAGATTTTTCCTCCCCTCTGTATCCTGCAGGCCTGTACCGTGTGCTCTGGAGGTTGGACGTAGTGGGTGTCTGCTCCTCTGGTGAAGTTATTCCAGTGTTTTGTGGGAGTACAGCTGCCAACACCGTCTCTAACTCAGCCTACCTGCAACACGGCCCAGTCACTGCAGTTTTTTCCCCCTCCCTCCTCTGCAGGGACTTTCTCCTTTTCTTCTTCTCACCTATGATGGAGGTCCCGAGAGATCCTTCTTCCACTTTTCTCCTGCCTTGGCTGGGCCAGGTTATTAAGGATCTCTCTCACAGCAGGGAAATGGGGTGAGACACAGGAAACTTATTGATTCGATGAAAAGAACGCCAACTCCTGAAACAAAAATATGGAGGAGGAGAAAGAAAATCAAGAAGGCAGCTGGGAAAGAAAAGCACATTGTGGAATTATGCAGCATCCCTGTAACAAAATCAGTTATTCAACTACCTGTGAGGGCACCTATTTGCATTATTCATAGGGTATTAATTACACAACTCTAAATTTGTTTTGAGTCTTTGCCATTACAGCTCCACACCTGCAGCAGGTAGCCCAGCAGCGCTTTGCTGCCTCCGCTCCCCCCAACACAGCCTATTCAGTTTTCTCCTCCTGCCTAATTATGACAATTACTTTCTCATCCTTCTCTTTTATTTCCCTTTACTTGCATTGTTTGAGCCAGCTGTTACGGCTTTAATGTTCTTGTAACAAAGTTGTTCTCTGCAAAGACCCCACCCAAGATGGCACCGTGATATCAAGCTGGTATCAGGTAACAGCACCTACAGCTGAAATCACCTCTCCACCAGGTGTTTTTCTGACAGCTCCTAACAAAAAGGAGTTTGTGGGTTTGTTTTATCTTCCTCTGATCGCTACATCTCTTCATGGCCTCCTCTTACTGTCCCTTCCTGCTCAGCACATGCTGGATGAACACAGATGCACCATCTCAGAGGCTTCTTCAGAAGTGGCAGGTGTCCCGAGGAAGGGCTCAGCCAACTGCCTAAGCACAGCATCCCAGCTCCTTGAAGCTGAAATCCATGGCACCAAGTGTCTAAGCATCACCGAGGACTTGTGCATACAGCCCTCCTGCAGTGGGACCAGGCAGCCCCTGCCATGTGCGTTCGTCTCCTGCACATCCCAGGTCACCATGCAGAGCACAGTGGATGACACGCTTACTAACTATGGAGAGTGCCAACAAAGAACCAAAAGAACACATTTGCGAGTGCTGGAAACATATGACCAACCCAGAGACTAATAAGATAGGGGGAACAGGGCTAGTCACTTGATCACAGTTTAGGTTATTCATGAAATATAAACTTTCGTAGCCAGGTGGGATGCAGCACACCCAACTTTAGGCCTCCAATAGGCCACACGTGTGCAAAAGTTCCCTCAGCAGCCAGTGGAGAGAAAAAGAGGAAAACGGAATCACAGAATCTTCAGAGTTGGAAGGGACCTCTAGAGATCATCTAGCCCAACTCCCCTGCTAAAGCAGGATTGCCTAGAGCACATCACTCAGGGCTGCATCCAGGCGGGTCTTGAAAGTCTCCAGAGAAGGGGACTCCACAACCTCTAAAACCCAGTGTATTTATTCATCCCACCTTCCTCGGACACCGAGATGTGTCTCTGGGTGAGCTAAATGCCATGCACTGACCAGAGAGGGAGAGCAGACTGTCCAGATGGACCCCTGGGAACCGGGCTGGACAAAGTAAGGAGAGCCACATCCCACCGAGGCTACCTATGCTTTGTTGTTAGAACAGCCCCAGGAATGGCACACGATAAGCAGCTCCTGTGACATGCCTCAGGGTACCACTGGAGTTCTGCGGGGGGGTTGGTCTAGGAGCTGGAGAATTGGGCTCATGACTGTGTGTTGTACAGTCTCTTGAGAAAGGAAGAGGACTGCAGTGGTAGCAGAGCCAAGTATCTCATCTGGTGGGTCCTCCTAGGCTGAGGACTCCCTTTGTGTCAAAGCTAATTGTCTAATAGGTCGTGTTGAGTTGACCAGGCTGATGGGCTAACAGTAGGGTTAGGGTTATGTTTATGGACAAGGACAGAAGGAACTAAAGAGCTGGGCCTACTGCTGTGTCAAAAGCAAGGGCCAAAGACCTAGAGTAAGTGCCGCTGTCGCTAGGGGTAAATGGGTTATCAACCCTTGAGGAGCTTGCAGTGCTTCACTGAGGTGTTCTCCTGTGTTCGGGTTGGGGTTTAGGACAGCAGGGCTGCCCTGACAGAAGATGCTCCGCGGGACATGGGCATGAAGGCAAGTTTCTGAAGGGCTCTAGATAATTCTGAAATTGGCTGAGGACTCCTTGGTATAGGGAAGCTCACGGCTAGAGAGGTAGGTCGGGTGATCATTTGGTAGAGGCAGGGCTGAGGAAGTTCAGAATCAAATCAAATGCACACTAAAGACAGAGGACAAGGCAGGGTGCCAGCAGGGATTATCAGCACGTGTTAGGCTAAGTCACTCTTTGCTAAGGCTAGGGTCACTGTTAAGAACCACAGGATCAAAAGAAATAACTCGAGCAACGTTGCCTAGAAAGTGAATGCAGGCCAATGGTAGTAGTAGGGACAAGTAACTCTCAGCCTTCCCAGTAACACCCAGCCATTTCCATGGGTGTCCTAGACAAAGATATTCTATTCAGAATTCCTGGCACATTGAGTGGCCAAGCTTGCTACTCCTCATCACAATGAGGATAATTTCTGCTTTTCTGAGACCTAACACCTGTCCTACTTCTTGCCTAGGCCACAACCCCTTCTGCTTTTACGCCGTAGTTTCCTGTACTCTAGGTGCAAACCATAATGCCTCTGCAGTGAGTTGAATCTGGTCTAGAATAATCAACACTGAATTCACGCCAGGAGGCACTGGCTCTCATTTTAGCCTTACAGAAAAATCTCATCCCACTTCTGAGCAAATCAAAGGAAATTTGCCTCCACATTATGCAACCCTTATCTTAGCCAGACAGGATGCTCATATTATATCAAACTCTTCAGCTTCTGCTCTTAACACTCTAGTCCAGTGATGTTGAGCTGAACCTAAATGAATTATGACCCTTTTGCCCTAGGTGATGCTAACTTTTTGGTTTTACAAGACTACAAGAACCAAACATAAATTACAGATCTCTGTGAGCCAGCTTGAGTCCTAATAATAGGCTTGATATCCTTGCTTACAGAGGACTCTGTCACCCACATGGTAGCCATCCTACTTTTAAATGTGTAGCAGGACTCAGCAGAACAGAACAAAAAGCCCAGATCTTCAGCCTGTGCTAAGCCAAGCCCCAACCATCATGCCTTCTGCCGTGTTTTAAAAAAAAAACACACCTGAACAAATCAAAGATCAATGTTTTCCCTCAGGATGCCACCCTCACTTTTGCTTGTTTAGTCTTGCAGGCACATGCACATATTGACCCATGCAGCTCTTTAGACCCTTACCTTTCCACATGGTCCCTCAGACACAGGAACCACAAACCCCCACCCACATGGCATCAGTGCTAATCAAAGCCCAAAGGCAGTAGAAACACCCCAGGAAGCTTAGGGCAGGGCCAGGGCTTCATTCAACAGGAACCAAAGAGTTTCTTGCTTTACCACGAGGTAAAGCTGAGGGCCCGGGACGGGAGCCTCCTCAAGGTCTTAATTGTTTTTCATAAGGATGAGTTCCTGAAGGTGCTGTGCTAAGATGAGGGCCAGGATTAGGAACAGCAGGGTTTGAGGAGCCCAACTGATTCACAAAGCTCAGATAAGCAGGAGGATGGCTGGCATTAGAAGGAGCAAATGCCTTTTGGACTATGTTGGGATAAGATAGGGACTCCTACACATGTGTCTATGGGCACACACTTAATGCTTGGGTTGGAAGAGCCTGTTTTCCTGCTGTAATTGGCCCAGTGGGAAAGCAGGATGGGAGCTGGTGTCACGCTGTCAGGGTTATTTAGCCCTTCTCACCATCTCAGTGAGCACTGTCTGGCCAAACTCACCATCAGCTCCACCCGTGGGGCCTTCCCAGCTCCGGCAGCAAATCTCCTTTTTCAGGCCGCGCTGAGTCTACCCTGCCCAATGCTAACACACCTCAGCAGCTCCAGCATCTGGTGTCTCCTAACCACCCTTTGGCGAACAGCAGCCACTCACCACAGCTGCCAGCAGCCCTCTATTACATATCAAAGGAAGAGGATTGGACAGGATTAGGGATCAAAACAATGCATGGAAGATCTCAGCCTGCTTCTGAATCATTCAGCCCTTGGAGGCTCGGATTGGACATGGTGCCACTGGAAGCCAATAGCTCCTGCTTTTTTCTGGGGCAGGGAGAGTTTGCTGGGATGCTACTCCATGGCACGGTAGTTTTTAAATACAGGGTTGGCACTTCGGCCCAAACTCTACGCCAAATGATAAATCCTGTAGATTTGCATAAATACTGGTGTCAGTCTGGATGGCTTCTATGTAACTGTGGGGCATGTGTGGATCTCCTGGATATACAATAGCAGAAGCAAATAACTTAATAGGTCTGTTGTGACTAAAGCCTGCTTCAAAGGCAGGAGTTGAACTCCTGATTAAGAAAACCAAGGGATGAAGAGCTAAGCTGATTTACACATTTTGCAACACCTCCCAAGGTAGAATGAGGGCTGCTGGTAATAGCAGCAAGCGTCTCCTGGTTTGTCTTGGGGCACAAATTGTTCTCCAGGCAAACACAGGCAAGCCTAGAACTGGGCTTAATATTAGGGAAAGACACAACAGGGACCGAAGACCTCTTAATTGTTGTTTTCACTTAAGTGTAGAGCATTACAGTGGATGCTGCCCTGGCAGGATCTTACTCGTATATTCATCACTCACTGCCTGGTTGGTGCCTTGGGTTGATCAGGGTGCTGCGGTCAGTGCTCAGGCAGCCGCGCCGAATGAACAACTTTTTTGCTCAGGCCCAGAAGGTCCATGGGGATTAGTTCAGGTTAACACCAGAGCCACCTGCCTTCACCAGGCTATCTAGTAGCACCTTTGCTCCTCAGCCCTAGCACGTGGAGCCACTGAGGCATCAGGCCCCCTGCCCTCTCCCCCATAGCACCACCCAGCCAGGCTTTTTGCTCTTTCCTCCTGCTCCTTTTTTACCCCATGCTAGTCTGCAGCCCAGAAGTGCCCTGATGCCCACTAGACAAGATATATCATATACAGGGAACACAGACAAATCATCAAGGAAATTGCTTGGGAGCTGTAACCTCCAGAGTACACATACTGTTATTCCCCCCCCACTCCTCCAATAGCAGATGTTGGCCTAGATGATCTCTCTGAATGTTTCCATTTCCAATTAACTAATTTTATAAGTGTACCACTTTTTTAAGTTAAAAAGAAGACAAAGCTTCAATTGGTAAGGTTATTGTTACCGATTAGATTTGGAGAACCTCTGTTGACTCTTTGAATGATTGCCTTTCTGCTTCAGGTTAGCATTATTGGAAAGGCTATTGAAGCACATGCCTAAGATGAAGCAATACAAACTATGGTTTATAAATTAACATTTTATTGCAGTAATCTTTCACATGAGAGGTACCTCTGCCTCGTTTATGTACCCCTGTCCACCTTCATGTGCAAATGTAATGCTCATGAATTTTAATGGATATTGGAAATGCTCACTGGAGTGAGAACAGACTCTTTTCACTGGCCACAAACGTGATACGATGGCACTCACATTTTTTTTCCACCCTGCTCATTTTTTGATCCTGGCTTCTTATTTAATAATAAACCAGGCTGTGAACACACTGACTCATCTCTTGTTTTCTCAAAATAGTGAGAAGTTTTATTTACTTTTTTTAATCAGTAACTACCTGAGAGAAAGGAATGCCTCATAAGATAAAGGCATTTAATTAGTTTGTTTGCTGTTAAGAAAAATATGTAGGTGGATGTGGGCAAAATGCCAAGCCAAAGTGGTCTGGCTTTACTGACAGTTCAGCAAAAGAAAAAGATTAGACGTCATGGAAAAAATTACTCCCTGAACAGGAAAAGCTGGACACGGCACATATTTCTCTGCACGATCTAGCTTTGTAACAGTAAAAGGAACCACTAGCATTAGCTAACAGAATGTACTTAGGGTGTAAAAGGGCTACAAAACAACAAAAGTGTAGCTGAATCGGAGGACTCTGCCAATTACATGAGATTTCTTTCAAATATCTTATTTTTCATTATTATTATTATTATAGCAAAAGTGAGTACTCCCCCGTGTCCCCAGACTGCACAAAGGCCAACACGTCAGCACTGTTCAGGGCACTGTAAACATTTGGCTACACTATACACGTTTCAGAGCAGACTCAGACATAGGGCTACATTCATTTATAATTCAGAGCGCACTACAAAGCGGAATACTTTTTGTAACCAGGTTAGCAAACAAACAGCACTATATCAATCATCCTAATCTTGATTTTAATGCTTTTCACATTCCTGTGGACGTGAAACACTTGAGATACAACATGTTGGAATCCCAAAACACAAACAAACCCAGAGAGCCCATAGAGGAGCACAAGCCTGTCTAGACTTTGGCCATTCTTGCTGAAGGACACGTTTGCATTGCAACTGGCCATCCTTTGCGCTCTGTTCACAACTGGATCCTTCTGCTCCCCTGCTGCCAAGGAGCTATTCCCCATGCTTGAGTTTGTGCCACATCCTGAAGCGGGTGCGCGCCCGTCTGTACCGAGTTCCTCTCTAGGGACTGCAGGGCATTTCAGACAGAGCTTTCCAGCTGGCTGCTACATCAGTAAAGTCTACCAGCGTGTTTTGGATACAGTGTCTTATTGACAGTCATCCTTTACCCTTTAGACTTTTGCCCCGGATAACAATCGACCAGGTCCATACCTTTCCTGAAATCCATGATTATTATCAGAGTGACCTGGCTTATTTTATGATCACTCAATTAACTCCCACCTTTGGATTGTTCAATCAGTTTCTATTAACCAGGACAAATACTGAAATAGCCAGTCCATTATTAGCTGCCTCCCATTTCTGAGATGAGTTGTTTCTACCGTGTTGGAGGAACCTGACTGCCCAACTGCTGCTCCAACAGACCTTTGCGAGAGCAAGATGTCTGTTTACCACAAGGTCCCACCCCTCAGACAGGCACAACAACTGCCTTTAAAAATAAATAAATAAATCACATCCATCCCTTCTCCCATTCCATAGGGATCTGTTACAGACCTTCCTATCATATTACCTTGGTTTTCCCTTTTATAATTGGGTTTGTGTGCATGACCGCGTGAGTGCTTGTAAGGAGCTCAGTGAGACGGTTTCTTCACAGCCACCCACCACCCAATCCAAGTGTGTGTATAGGACTCGTTTGTACACAAGTCTCCAGAGCAAATTGAACCCAACTGGAGCCATCTACTTTTGAAGACCAGGTCTGACATTTCCAGCAACTGCTAGTAATAGCACAGGGGCCCGCTATAAGGGAGAGGATGGAGATATGAACAGAGAATAGGAATTTACACCAAGGTCAAAGGCGGCAAACCGTGAGCAGATCGAAAGTTAGAAAAAATTAGCAGGTGGGCGGGTGGTCTGCTCTCCGACCAGCAAAGAGAAACCTGGCTCTCACCCTTTCTTCTCCCACAGGATCTTCCCTTGCATACACTTCCCCCATTACAACTTCCACTTCCCCTGTGCCCCAGCAAGACTTCCAGCTTGTGCCCTTACGCAACTCTGATTTCCCTGGGAGACGGGCCGGGAACCCTACCTAAATAGACAGCAACTGGCTCAGCACTTCTCGCTGCTGAGCCAGTAGCACCAAAGGCAATGCCCACACCACAGGCTAAAAGGGTGCGACTGCCGCCTGGGAAGCCGCGGCTCAGGCACTGGCGGCAGCTTGTGTCCCTCAGCATGGCACCAGCAATCTTCCTCGCTCCCAGCAGGGTTTGCAACTTGTTATTTTACCCCATATTGTCATTGCATCAGGACTGGTGTCAGACACTTTAAACCTCAGCTAGTTACTTTTCCTTTCTAGGGTGTCAAGAAGGGGGGGAAAAAAAGAACAAGATTACATCTAAATTTTCTCCTTCAGGAGAAATTAGAAATTAAATCCTGGGTTAACAAATCTGCATTTTACCCAATCTGGCCCCCTAGAGTGAGGCTAAAGGCAACAAGTTCTCCCTACTACATCCACATGGCTTGGCCGGCTGCTGTCCTGCCCGGGAACACAGTCTCCTCCGAGTTAATGTATTTCTTCATATTTTGTATCATCTTCTCTGGGTCACACCCCCTCTGGCAGGATGACATAACTATCATTTTGCAACACGTTGCCTGTACACACAGCAGTGCGGCCCTCCCTCCGCTCCTGCCATTGCCCTCCCCAAACTGGTGAGCTGCTCACTCTACCGCAACCACAGCTGCTGTTTTTCACCAGGGAACATACCAGTGCGTGCCCAGCTCCCATCGCACGGGGCTAGAGCTCAACCGTTTCCTTGCTAGGCTGATTTTGAAAGCTGACTCTCTAGCACAGAGGTGGGTAACCTCCACCACGATGATGACTTCCCTGGCACAGCCTGGTGCCCTGTGAAGTCCCACCTCTGTTCCCCATCCCTTCGACTGGTATTTTTCCACTCTCCATTTCCACCCCTGTGTCCCAAAGGATGCTCTGGGACTCCTGCTTCCCAACTCCACACAAGTTGACGCCTGGCTCAGGGCAGCTCAGTGCCACACAGGGGCTAGAGAATGCCCCGACAATTCCGGGCTTAGCAAGCTGAAGAAATCTGGTGCTATGAGGTGGGAGATGCTGTGCAAGAATGGGCAGCAGCCCACTGTCTGGAGGCATGTTCATATCACAGATCTGTGGGCGCTGTGTGGGGTCCAGGAGATAAGGAAATACAGACTGGTGTGTGCTACTGCAAGAACCACTGATACGGTATCCGACAGTCCTCTGTGGCCCCAGGTAAGGAAGAGGTTTCTCACCCCGTTCTAGTCGAACAAAAGCCTTTCCCCTCTATTTCAGTTTCTGCACTTTCCATACTCAGCCTAACCTTCACAGCACCCACATGCAGTATTTAGCCATGTAATTAAGCCTTTGTAGAGTGTAGCAGACACACACAGCATTATGTGAAAAATATAGGAATTAATGTAATTGTTTTTAAACATAGCGCAGTCTCCAGTATCAATTACATACTTACAGTAAAAGGTATGCATGGGAGATAGTGGTAGGAGTATAAAAATGGCACTGGGCAAACAGCTCTTAAAGAACATGAATTTCTAGTTAAGGAAAAAACCCAACCCAGACCAAAAAAACAACAAAGGAAACCCGAAAAAAGTTTCCATTACATGAAAAGTCTCCAAAATAATTCATGAAAATTTTGTTGTGAAAATTAATATAGGTAGAACTGAGGACTTAAAAAGAATCTCAATATTCCTTAGTTTTATTCATTTGAATAGCATGTTTTGATACATATACCAAATTATATTTTTACCTTGAAAAACCTTAAGCAGACAAATTGTCTGATCAGATGTTGGAAATGAACAGAGTGAAAGGACAAGAGTCAAAAAGTGGGAGGATGCATTAAAGAGAAAAA
This sequence comes from Dromas ardeola, assembly GCA_013398915.1. NCBI lineage: Eukaryota > Metazoa > Chordata > Aves > Charadriiformes > Dromadidae > Dromas > Dromas ardeola. The sequence continues at coordinate 289,725 of VYZM01013905.1, read as the reverse complement.
GTTTGTCTTTGCCAATACACAAAGTAGGATATGTTAAAAGTGCCAATTAAAAATGAAACCGGAATGAGGATTTAATTGTCATGAAATACATATTGACATGAATATAAGTTCTGCGCAAATTAAAAGTTTTGCCCATAAAATAATCACCTTAAACCCATTGCAAAAGAAAGTAAACCCTAGCTCCTCACATCTTCCTCAATACATTTACTCTTCCTCCCCAGCAATGATGTGGAGGAGAATGGTGAATTTCCTGTCCACAAGAGATGTGGGCAGTGTTTTAAAGGTATAAGGAAGCTCAATAGGAGGTGCAGTGCTGATGGAAAGGGGAACGAGAGAGGTGAGAAGAGCTGAAAATAAGAGAGAAAAACTTAAGAGAGAGGAAAAAAAAATTAAGAAAAAAAAAAACCTTGAGAGAGAAAACCTGGCAAAATAAGAATAGAAGAGTATTGGGGAACGGGAAGCTGACTTAACAGCCTGTGAGCAATGATGAACATTTCCAATGCTTGACGCTTACAGTAGCAAGTCCATGATCAGCTTTCACTCCAGTGTCTGTCTCCCAAGGTGAACAATGAGTTAGCTAACAACCTGCACATTTCCTGTACAGTTCACTTGGGAATAGCATCATTTACTTATCATCAGAAGTTTTATTTAGACACCAAGTAATAAGCTTGTCACGTAAGTAGGTCAAAGGCATTATTTGAAACACAACTATTGGTCCCAAGATACCCTCTCCATAAAATCCTACAGTTAAATATTGACATACAGGAACGAATCTAGATCTGGGACATTTTTCATTCCTTAAACTGCATCCAATTATTTTCATCCCTTATATCCCTTTCCCACTGTCATTGAGATATATATTTTTTTTTCATCTCATCTTTTGCCTTAAAGGACAACTTGACTTCTCTTTGTCTGTTAATGTCTTGGTTGAACACAACACTCCATATTATCCCCTGTTCCCTACAGATGTTCAGTGGAGGGCTGTGCTGCATCCACTGACTGGCGGATGGCAAAAACCTCCTTCCCATCAACTGCAGCCAGGCAGAGTGCATGCTGTGAGCCCACCGACAGAGCAGAACGACTGGGCTCCTCTTACACATACACAGCCTAGGTTTAGAGGAAGAAGACAGAAAGAAAGACAGAAAGACAGAAAGCAGATATCACGAGGACAGAGCATAATGACACTTGGAGAAGGTGGTTTATTTCAAAGCTTTGCAGAACAGTGCCAGCTTGGGTGCCAAGCTCCCTGAAGCAAGGGTCAGCTTTGAGGGACCTCATTTCACAGAACTAAGTATGGGGGAGGGAGGAGGATTAGCGTGGAAGAGGAGTCCCGAGCCACAACTGAATTGCATCAGAAATCCACAATACCAAAAAAAAACCCCTTAATACTGAAAGCCAGAGCTCCGAGTCCCCCCTTGCTCTGAGGCTGGGTGGGAGTGGTACCAGCGGGCAGCCCTGCTGTCTCTGCGTCCACGCACGGGCACACACGCGCACGCAAACACACTGGTTCGTCATCGAGTGTGCGCGAGCTGTTCTCAACAAGGACGGCTTATCAGCGAGACAGCTATGAGAAAACGATAAAGGCCAATATAATTACACCTGCTTGTCTCATCGCTGGGTAAATACTGTGGGACTCACGCTGAGGAGTGCCGAGTCCCTTAAAATTCATCCGAAGCCACCCTGCACCACTCATTATCTGAAACACTAGACACTCATATGCTAAATAAAACTGATGAAAATATCCGAGGGAAGAGTTTTCTGTTAAAAAAAGAAAAAACATGATGTTGTAACAGAAGCAATATATTTTGCAGAAATGGTTTGGTATAAGTGTTTTCAAGAAAGGAAGAGAACAAACAATTTTTCAGATTAACAAAATGGAATGAGAATTTTTTGAATAGGATAATTTTGTTATTATTATTATTTTCTATGTTCTCTCTATTTAGATATGTTTACCTGTATAACAGTAAAGTATAAGATGTCCATACTATCAAAATGAAAGGTTTGTGGAGAATTTTCATTAGGAATAACTGAGTTTTGTTGTGTGAGAAATGTGGACTTTTTCTTCCCACACAGGACTTAAACAACAACACTGGACTTCAGAACAGAAGTACTAATTTCTCAGCAGCTCCACCACTAAAAACACGCTTCCCCTGATTAAGTTTCATGGTAACTCCTGTAATAAAGGTAGGAATCAGATAAAGATACTTTTCCTTAAGCAGAGGGGGAAATCTCTGTAACTTATACTTGTTTGGAAAAGATATAAAGTTAATACATCTTTCCACAGTGGCATGTTCCTTAGACTGGACAGAACCCATCAAAAAAGCACACAGAAAATCATGTAGCACATATAAAAAACAATTAATTTTTCACTTTCCCACAGAGAAAACTGGCCATTGGGTGTTTTCACCTCCGCATCTTCAAGTCATTACATCCCAACCACTCACAGGATAAACTTCAGCTAATTAGATCACAGTCTCCCAGGTTTTAATCCTTGAATATCATTTAAAGTTTGCACCATAACACCAAAAGCTCCTTCTCACCGACAGCTTAATTTGCTGCCATGGATCACTCCACAGCCACTTTAATCAGATAGGCTGCAGTGTCAGAGACCCACTGAATTAGCTACCTGTGGTGTAATCTTGGGTGCGTAATTCTGCATTTTATATTAATAAAGGCTGATATCACCATGATGCACTCCTGAGGCAGATAGGAGATGCTGAAATGAGTGGAGTAATGAGGAGCCCCACCCTTTCCATATATACTTGTTAATAACTGGTTTCCCTTAATAAGGCTCTTCTAAAGGACAGGTCTTTTCCTTCCCAGCAGCCATACATAATACCCACATAAGCATAAATTGAGACATTTCCTTCCAAAGCATTGCTGTTACACAACATCAAAAGGTACATCTCCATCAAGCTATGGGTACGTAAAAAGAAAATCAATATTAAGCCTAAAAAAAAGGAAAGTCAAAGTGGGAACTGTCTTGTCTGTGGACAGGACAGCCCTCATGGACAAGACATTACCATTCCCACCCTCCTGACACACAGTTTTCCAAAGGATATCTTTTCTCAGAAGAGGGGCCAGAAGATGACTTAGGCAGCCCCCTTGGGTTCACAGCATCTTAGTCCAATCCCACCATTATTACTGATTTCAGGAACCGGGCTGGACATCGCAGAGCAGCAGCTGGGCTGTAGCTCCTCCTGCCCTCCGTGCTGCCCCGCTGCACAGACACCAACCTCCAGCAGAGAGGCAGAGCACAGACAAACAGCCACAGCTACATCTCCCAGAGCTCACCTCTCGCTATCCTTGGTCAGATGCCTATTACACACAAGCAACAGAGGAATCAAGGCCAAAATTTGCACACATTATGTTTTTATCATTAATTTCCTGCTAACTGGCCTACAAGTCCATCTGTCAGCCTGCTTTTGCTATAAGTCAAATCCTTTTTCTTTTTCGTTTGCTATTGCCACAGAGCATGACATTTTCTCTCAAGCCCTCCTAAAACTTCCTCTCCTTCTTGCTATGCTAGCTTGCATTTAAGCTAATTGGAGAGAGATCATCAGCCAAGTGAAGTAAGGTCTGAACACAGCTGTGTGTCATGTCTCTCCATCTGTCTAGAAGATAAAGCTGGGTGGAGCCCAGGGAGAAAAGGGGAGCAGAGGGGACCTGATGTGGGGCAGGCATGAAAGACCCAGGAGGGAAACACACGTTATGGGAGGGGGCGAGATGCAGGCAGCTCCTTGCCCAGTGCAGTGAATGGGGAGCAATGGGAGGATAACATGAGCCCCTGGTATTTAAGTTAGGCATGCAATCCATTCCTGCAGGGAGATGGCAGAGTACGCGGGGAGAGGGATGATGGGAACTTGAAATCCTGGAAACAGACAGATGGGAACACAGCGTGACACAGTTCATGCCTAGCTGTGTTCATAGTGCTAACATTAAGGACTACCCCGGCTACTAAAAGGACTGCAGCCATACTAGAGTC